>OX155905.1:15100809-15509500 GCA_944588485.1 Phosphuga atrata
TAGATATATCTCAGAGACCGAAGAATTGTTGACCAGCAGTCCTTCCCTCTCAACATTTAAGTCAGCGGTGGTTCCCATCCAACCCCCTTCACAATAGACATAAAAAGAGTGAAACTTGTAGAAATAAGTTTATTCGTTGTTAACTTATGTCTGCTGAATTTCGCCGAGAAGTTGCGTATTTGAAAATAGAAATGCGATTGAATAAAACGAATATGTTCAGTAAAGAATACGCAGACAAGCAAGATCTCCGGCACGAAGCTGATTTATGCATTCGGCGATTTGAAGGGCAGAATAAATGTTATCAAAATGTAAGAAAAATTCGTTCAAAATGCAAGAACAAACGAAAATTTGTTTATCAAAAATCAGCACGTACTTAATAACATTTCCAAACTACTTATCGAGTCATCTTTAAAGCCCATGTAAATCGCAAAAAATGGATATTTATAAGCACTCGAGCAGTCAGGCTCACGGTTAATTACCATTTTATTTCACTCTGAATACAAATGATACCGATTATATGATATCAAAGATTAAGTATCGATAAATAAAAGCTAAATAAAACGAGCCATTTCTAGAAATTCTTTTATCTAATTGCGATTTTTTTGCTGTCCGAGACTGGGTCGTCGTTTCAGTTTCGCATAAAAGATACAAAAAGTAATTATTTGATCGGTATTTGATTATATTATGATAATATGAATCGATAAGATATTTTTTGCATTTCCAACACATACCAATTATTATTTTAATTTATTAATCAATATTAATTCTATTCATCTCCTAGGAATTAAGACAGACAAGACTAGACAGACAAGACTAGACAGACAAGACTAGACAGACAAGACTAGACAGACAAGACTAGACAGACAAGACTAGACAGACAAGACTAGACAGACAAGACTAGACAGACAAGACTAGACAGACAAGACTAGACAGACAAGACTAGACAGACAAGACTAGACAGACAAGACTAGACAGACAAGACTAGACAGACAAGACTAGACAGACAAGACTAGACAGACAAGACTAGACAGACAAGACTAGACAGACAAGACTAGACAGACAAGACTAGACAGACAAGACTAGACAGACAAGACTAGACAGACAAGACTAGACAGACAAGACTAGACAGACAAGACTAGACAGACAAGACTAGACAGACAAGACTAGACAGACAAGACTAGACAGACAAGACTAGACAGACAAGACTAGACAGACAAGACTAGACAGACAAGACTAGACAGACAAGACTAGACAGACAAGACTAGACAGACAAGACTAGACAGACAAGACTAGACAGACAAGACTAGACAGACAAGACTAGACAGACAAGACTAGACAGACAAGACTAGACAGACAAGACTAGACAGACAAGACTAGACAGACAAGACTAGACAGACAAGACTAGACAGACAAGACTAGACAGACAAGACTAGACAGACAAGACTAGACAGACAAGACTAGACAGACAAGACTAGACAGACAAGACTAGACAGACAAGACTAGACAGACAAGACTAGACAGACAAGACTAGACAGACAAGACTAGACAGACAAGACTAGACAGACAAGACTAGACAGACAAGACTAGACAGACAAGACTAGACAGACAAGACTAGACAGACAAGACTAGACAGACAAGACTAGACAGACAAGACTAGACAGACAAGACTAGACAGACAAGACTAGACAGACAAGACTAGACAGACAAGACTAGACAGACAAGACTAGACAGACAAGACTAGACAGACAAGACTAGACAGACAAGACTAGACAGACAAGACTAGACAGACAAGACTAGACAGACAAGACTAGACAGACAAGACTAGACAGACAAGACTAGACAGACAAGACTAGACAGACAAGACTAGACAGACAAGACTAGACAGACAAGACTAGACAGACAAGACTAGACAGACAAGACTAGACAGACAAGACTAGACAGACAAGACTAGACAGACAAGACTAGACAGACAAGACTAGACAGACAAGACTAGACAGACAAGACTAGACAGACAAGACTAGACAGACAAGACTAGACAGACAAGACTAGACAGACAAGACTAGACAGACAAGACTAGACAGACAAGACTAGACAGACAAGACTAGACAGACAAGACTAGACAGACAAGACTAGACAGACAAGACTAGACAGACAAGACTAGACAGACAAGACTAGACAGACAAGACTAGACAGACAAGACTAGACAGACAAGACTAGACAGACAAGACTAGACAGACAAGACTAGACAGACAAGACTAGACAGACAAGACTAGACAGACAAGACTAGACAGACAAGACTAGACAGACAAGACTAGACAGACAAGACTAGACAGACAAGACTAGACAGACAAGACTAGACAGACAAGACTAGACAGACAAGACTAGACAGACAAGACTAGACAGACAAGACTAGACAGACAAGACTAGACAGACAAGACTAGACAGACAAGACTAGACAGACAAGACTAGACAGACAAGACTAGACAGACAAGACTAGACAGACAAGACTAGACAGACAAGACTAGACAGACAAGACTAGACAGACAAGACTAGACAGACAAGACTAGACAGACAAGACTAGACAGACAAGACTAGACAGACAAGACTAGACAGACAAGACTAGACAGACAAGACTAGACAGACAAGACTAGACAGACAAGACTAGACAGACAAGACTAGACAGACAAGACTAGACAGACAAGACTAGACAGACAAGACTAGACAGACAAGACTAGACAGACAAGACTAGACAGACAAGACTAGACAGACAAGACTAGACAGACAAGACTAGACAGACAAGACTAGACAGACAAGACTAGACAGACAAGACTAGACAGACAAGACTAGACAGACAAGACTAGACAGACAAGACTAGACAGACAAGACTAGACAGACAAGACTAGACAGACAAGACTAGACAGACAAGACTAGACAGACAAGACTAGACAGACAAGACTAGACAGACAAGACTAGACAGACAAGACTAGACAGACAAGACTAGACAGACAAGACTAGACAGACAAGACTAGACAGACAAGACTAGACAGACAAGACTAGACAGACAAGACTAGACAGACAAGACTAGACAGACAAGACTAGACAGACAAGACTAGACAGACAAGACTAGACAGACAAGACTAGACAGACAAGACTAGACAGACAAGACTAGACAGACAAGACTAGACAGACAAGACTAGACAGACAAGACTAGACAGACAAGACTAGACAGACAAGACTAGACAGACAAGACTAGACAGACAAGACTAGACAGACAAGACTAGACAGACAAGACTAGACAGACAAGACTAGACAGACAAGACTAGACAGACAAGACTAGACAGACAAGACTAGACAGACAAGACTAGACAGACAAGACTAGACAGACAAGACTAGACAGACAAGACTAGACAGACAAGACTAGACAGACAAGACTAGACAGACAAGACTAGACAGACAAGACTAGACAGACAAGACTAGACAGACAAGACTAGACAGACAAGACTAGACAGACAAGACTAGACAGACAAGACTAGACAGACAAGACTAGACAGACAAGACTAGACAGACAAGACTAGACAGACAAGACTAGACAGACAAGACTAGACAGACAAGACTAGACAGACAAGACTAGACAGACAAGACTAGACAGACAAGACTAGACAGACAAGACTAGACAGACAAGACTAGACAGACAAGACTAGACAGACAAGACTAGACAGACAAGACTAGACAGACAAGACTAGACAGACAAGACTAGACAGACAAGACTAGACAGACAAGACTAGACAGACAAGACTAGACAGACAAGACTAGACAGACAAGACTAGACAGACAAGACTAGACAGACAAGACTAGACAGACAAGACTAGACAGACAAGACTAGACAGACAAGACTAGACAGACAAGACTAGACAGACAAGACTAGACAGACAAGACTAGACAGACAAGACTAGACAGACAAGACTAGACAGACAAGACTAGACAGACAAGACTAGACAGACAAGACTAGACAGACAAGACTAGACAGACAAGACTAGACAGACAAGACTAGACAGACAAGACTAGACAGACAAGACTAGACAGACAAGACTAGACAGACAAGACTAGACAGACAAGACTAGACAGACAAGACTAGACAGACAAGACTAGACAGACAAGACTAGACAGACAAGACTAGACAGACAAGACTAGACAGACAAGACTAGACAGACAAGACTAGACAGACAAGACTAGACAGACAAGACTAGACAGACAAGACTAGACAGACAAGACTAGACAGACAAGACTAGACAGACAAGACTAGACAGACAAGACTAGACAGACAAGACTAGACAGACAAGACTAGACAGACAAGACTAGACAGACAAGACTAGACAGACAAGACTAGACAGACAAGACTAGACAGACAAGACTAGACAGACAAGACTAGACAGACAAGACTAGACAGACAAGACTAGACAGACAAGACTAGACAGACAAGACTAGACAGACAAGACTAGACAGACAAGACTAGACAGACAAGACTAGACAGACAAGACTAGACAGACAAGACTAGACAGACAAGACTAGACAGACAAGACTAGACAGACAAGACTAGACAGACAAGACTAGACAGACAAGACTAGACAGACAAGACTAGACAGACAAGACTAGACAGACAAGACTAGACAGACAAGACTAGACAGACAAGACTAGACAGACAAGACTAGACAGACAAGACTAGACAGACAAGACTAGACAGACAAGACTAGACAGACAAGACTAGACAGACAAGACTAGACAGACAAGACTAGACAGACAAGACTAGACAGACAAGACTAGACAGACAAGACTAGACAGACAAGACTAGACAGACAAGACTAGACAGACAAGACTAGACAGACAAGACTAGACAGACAAGACTAGACAGACAAGACTAGACAGACAAGACTAGACAGACAAGACTAGACAGACAAGACTAGACAGACAAGACTAGACAGACAAGACTAGACAGACAAGACTAGACAGACAAGACTAGACAGACAAGACTAGACAGACAAGACTAGACAGACAAGACTAGACAGACAAGACTAGACAGACAAGACTAGACAGACAAGACTAGACAGACAAGACTAGACAGACAAGACTAGACAGACAAGACTAGACAGACAAGACTAGACAGACAAGACTAGACAGACAAGACTAGACAGACAAGACTAGACAGACAAGACTAGACAGACAAGACTAGACAGACAAGACTAGACAGACAAGACTAGACAGACAAGACTAGACAGACAAGACTAGACAGACAAGACTAGACAGACAAGACTAGACAGACAAGACTAGACAGACAAGACTAGACAGACAAGACTAGACAGACAAGACTAGACAGACAAGACTAGACAGACAAGACTAGACAGACAAGACTAGACAGACAAGACTAGACAGACAAGACTAGACAGACAAGACTAGACAGACAAGACTAGACAGACAAGACTAGACAGACAAGACTAGACAGACAAGACTAGACAGACAAGACTAGACAGACAAGACTAGACAGACAAGACTAGACAGACAAGACTAGACAGACAAGACTAGACAGACAAGACTAGACAGACAAGACTAGACAGACAAGACTAGACAGACAAGACTAGACAGACAAGACTAGACAGACAAGACTAGACAGACAAGACTAGACAGACAAGACTAGACAGACAAGACTAGACAGACAAGACTAGACAGACAAGACTAGACAGACAAGACTAGACAGACAAGACTAGAAGACTAGACAGACAAGACTAGACAGACAAGACTAGACAGACAAGACTAGACAGACAAGACTAGACAGACAAGACTAGACAGACAAGACTAGACAGACAAGACTAGACAGACAAGACTAGACAGACAAGACTAGACAGACAAGACTAGACAGACAAGACTAGACAGACAAGACTAGACAGACAAGACTAGACAGACAAGACTAGACAGACAAGACTAGACAGACAAGACTAGACAGACAAGACTAGACAGACAAGACTAGACAGACAAGACTAGACAGACAAGACTAGACAGACAAGACTAGACAGACAAGACTAGACAGACAAGACTAGACAGACAAGACTAGACAGACAAGACTAGACAGACAAGACTAGACAGACAAGACTAGACAGACAAGACTAGACAGACAAGACTAGACAGACAAGACTAGACAGACAAGACTAGACAGACAAGACTAGACAGACAAGACTAGACAGACAAGACTAGACAGACAAGACTAGACAGACAAGACTAGACAGACAAGACTAGACAGACAAGACTAGACAGACAAGACTAGACAGACAAGACTAGACAGACAAGACTAGACAGACAAGACTAGACAGACAAGACTAGACAGACAAGACTAGACAGACAAGACTAGACAGACAAGACTAGACAGACAAGACTAGACAGACAAGACTAGACAGACAAGACTAGACAGACAAGACTAGACAGACAAGACTAGACAGACAAGACTAGACAGACAAGACTAGACAGACAAGACTAGACAGACAAGACTAGACAGACAAGACTAGACAGACAAGACTAGACAGACAAGACTAGACAGACAAGACTAGACAGACAAGACTAGACAGACAAGACTAGACAGACAAGACTAGACAGACAAGACTAGACAGACAAGACTAGACAGACAAGACTAGACAGACAAGACTAGACAGACAAGACTAGACAGACAAGACTAGACAGACAAGACTAGACAGACAAGACTAGACAGACAAGACTAGACAGACAAGACTAGACAGACAAGACTAGACAGACAAGACTAGACAGACAAGACTAGACAGACAAGACTAGACAGACAAGACTAGACAGACAAGACTAGACAGACAAGACTAGACAGACAAGACTAGACAGACAAGACTAGACAGACAAGACTAGACAGACAAGACTAGACAGACAAGACTAGACAGACAAGACTAGACAGACAAGACTAGACAGACAAGACTAGACAGACAAGACTAGACAGACAAGACTAGACAGACAAGACTAGACAGACAAGACTAGACAGACAAGACTAGACAGACAAGACTAGACAGACAAGACTAGACAGACAAGACTAGACAGACAAGACTAGACAGACAAGACTAGACAGACAAGACTAGACAGACAAGACTAGACAGACAAGACTAGACAGACAAGACTAGACAGACAAGACTAGACAGACAAGACTAGACAGACAAGACTAGACAGACAAGACTAGACAGACAAGACTAGACAGACAAGACTAGACAGACAAGACTAGACAGACAAGACTAGACAGACAAGACTAGACAGACAAGACTAGACAGACAAGACTAGACAGACAAGACTAGACAGACAAGACTAGACAGACAAGACTAGACAGACAAGACTAGACAGACAAGACTAGACAGACAAGACTAGACAGACAAGACTAGACAGACAAGACTAGACAGACAAGACTAGACAGACAAGACTAGACAGACAAGACTAGACAGACAAGACTAGACAGACAAGACTAGACAGACAAGACTAGACAGACAAGACTAGACAGACAAGACTAGACAGACAAGACTAGACAGACAAGACTAGACAGACAAGACTAGACAGACAAGACTAGACAGACAAGACTAGACAGACAAGACTAGACAGACAAGACTAGACAGACAAGACTAGACAGACAAGACTAGACAGACAAGACTAGACAGACAAGACTAGACAGACAAGACTAGACAGACAAGACTAGACAGACAAGACTAGACAGACAAGACTAGACAGACAAGACTAGACAGACAAGACTAGACAGACAAGACTAGACAGACAAGACTAGACAGACAAGACTAGACAGACAAGACTAGACAGACAAGACTAGACAGACAAGACTAGACAGACAAGACTAGACAGACAAGACTAGACAGACAAGACTAGACAGACAAGACTAGACAGACAAGACTAGACAGACAAGACTAGACAGACAAGACTAGACAGACAAGACTAGACAGACAAGACTAGACAGACAAGACTAGACAGACAAGACTAGACAGACAAGACTAGACAGACAAGACTAGACAGACAAGACTAGACAGACAAGACTAGACAGACAAGACTAGACAGACAAGACTAGACAGACAAGACTAGACAGACAAGACTAGACAGACAAGACTAGACAGACAAGACTAGACAGACAAGACTAGACAGACAAGACTAGACAGACAAGACTAGACAGACAAGACTAGACAGACAAGACTAGACAGACAAGACTAGACAGACAAGACTAGACAGACAAGACTAGACAGACAAGACTAGACAGACAAGACTAGACAGACAAGACTAGACAGACAAGACTAGACAGACAAGACTAGACAGACAAGACTAGACAGACAAGACTAGACAGACAAGACTAGACAGACAAGACTAGACAGACAAGACTAGACAGACAAGACTAGACAGACAAGACTAGACAGACAAGACTAGACAGACAAGACTAGACAGACAAGACTAGACAGACAAGACTAGACAGACAAGACTAGACAGACAAGACTAGACAGACAAGACTAGACAGACAAGACTAGACAGACAAGACTAGACAGACAAGACTAGACAGACAAGACTAGACAGACAAGACTAGACAGACAAGACTAGACAGACAAGACTAGACAGACAAGACTAGACAGACAAGACTAGACAGACAAGACTAGACAGACAAGACTAGACAGACAAGACTAGACAGACAAGACTAGACAGACAAGACTAGACAGACAAGACTAGACAGACAAGACTAGACAGACAAGACTAGACAGACAAGACTAGACAGACAAGACTAGACAGACAAGACTAGACAGACAAGACTAGACAGACAAGACTAGACAGACAAGACTAGACAGACAAGACTAGACAGACAAGACTAGACAGACAAGACTAGACAGACAAGACTAGACAGACAAGACTAGACAGACAAGACTAGACAGACAAGACTAGACAGACAAGACTAGACAGACAAGACTAGACAGACAAGACTAGACAGACAAGACTAGACAGACAAGACTAGACAGACAAGACTAGACAGACAAGACTAGACAGACAAGACTAGACAGACAAGACTAGACAGACAAGACTAGACAGACAAGACTAGACAGACAAGACTAGACAGACAAGACTAGACAGACAAGACTAGACAGACAAGACTTTTTTTTTTTTTTTTTTTTTTTTTTTTTTTTTTTTGCACGTGCTGGAGGTGAAAATCTGCAAACAGACACCACCCGACCCGTGTCGAGTGGTAGTGTGGGGCTGCCCCCCAAAAGGGGCGACCCACTAAAAAACCCCCACCATTCAGACCCCCCAGTCAAAACCAGAGAGAACGTGATGGAATCCAAAATTTGGCATAACTTCACCACGTTCCTCCCCCTTTCATATCCAAAGCATTCATCCATTCATTCGTTGTGTTGGGCGCGTCGTTAATCGCCGTGCCCCCCCTCACATAAGAGTTTACAATAAATTTGTGCGCCCCCTTCGCACTAAGGGGGGCCCGGCGATGGCACGCTCGGCTCGCGCGTAGCAACCCCTCGACCCGCCTTACGCTCGTCCCTTTCATCCTTCTCCTTTCTCCTCATTATATAACCTATCATTCCAGTCAGCACGCCCCATTCATACTCACTGCGGAGCATAATTCTCACCATACTCTCCTTGTTCACATTCTCTCCCACCTTGCATTCTGCGGCGCTCCTCATTCTCTCCCATCTCGTACACTCGAAGATGGTATGCTCCGCAGTGTCCTCAGTCGCTCCACAGTACCTACAGTGCGCCTCAACCAGTTTCCCGATGCGCACCAGGTAAGACCCAAAGCATCCATGCCCCGTAAGCGCCTGGGTGAGGTGATAATTCACCTCCCCGTGCCCACGGTTGACCCATTCATCGATAGTCGGAATCAGTTGCCTGGTCCAGGCTCCCTTTTCCGACCCCTGCCATAGCTCTTGCCATACACGCATTGTTTTTTCCCTTTCATTTCTAGGGTCATTACCTCCCCAAACTCTCACCCTTTCATGCGCCAGAAGGTCTAACGGGATAACTCCAGCAACGACCGCCACGGCGTCGCCAGAAACAGTCCTGTATGCGCTGCACACACGCAGCAGCATACACCTTTGCACTCTCATCAGTCTCGCTCTATAACATTCAATCCTGAACGCATTTATCCATGCCGGCACCCCATACAGGAGAATGGAGTGCACGACCGCATTCATAACCCTCCTCTTGGAGGCCAACGGCCCACCTATGTTGGGCATCAGCCGTCCAAGGGCTCTCACACATGCTGTAGCCTTGCTCACCACCCGGGTGACCTGATCGGACACCCTGAGATTTCGCTGGAGCTCTACCCCAAGGTATCTTACAGATTCCCGAGCCGGTACGTCAACTGTCCCCATTCGCACGGTCAATTCACGCAGCTTTCTTCTCCCAATTAGCAGGACCGCCTCGGTTTTGTGGGGAGCCAGAGCAAGCCCTTTTTCCCCCATCCACCGATCAATCCTACCAATTGCCTCATTTATTATCGCTTTCAGACTTTCTTCCGTTCTTGCGACAGCGACCACCGCTAAGTCATCAGCGTACCCTACGAGCGTAACCCCGTCTGGCAGCCTCAATCTCAAAACCTCATCATAAAATATGTTCCACAGTATCGGCCCAAGAACCGAACCCTGTGGAACACCCGCACTCATTTTGAAGATTTTACCTTCCACAGTCACTATCTCCCTGTCATTCAAGTAGCTCCCCACCATCTTTCGAAGGTAGGGAGCTACCCCCTTTAGTTCCAAAGCCTCCATGATTCCGCCCCATGGGACCGAATTGAAGGCATTTTTCACGTCCAGGGTTACAAGCACGCAGTAGCTACGGGTACGCCATGGACCCGTATTTGCTAACCTTGCTCTCTCTATCACACGCATCATTGCGTTCACCGTAGTGCGGCCGCCTCTGAACCCATACTGTTCCTCTGAAAGACCCCCTGCCCTCTCGAGATCCTCATTTATCCTAGCTCCGATCATACTCTCAAACACCTTCGCTATCCCATTCAGTAGGCAGATTGGCCTGTAATTAGCTTCCTCTCCTTCCTTTCGCTCTTTTTCAATCATCACCAGTCTCGCTCTCTTCCACTCTTTGGGGAAACTGCCATTCATCAACAATTCATTCATCATGCTCAAGCACATGTCCTCACACACATGCCCAAACACCTTGCACGCTTCCGGTGGAACACCATCAGGACCCGGCGCTTTTCCCTCCTTCATCCGGCCAACTGCACTCTGCAGCTCGGCCTGAGTGAAAAGGGGCGCCGATCTCCATCCCACGGGTTCCAGCCAGTTCATTCGCTCATGTGCTGGGAACAGCTTCTTGACTTCCGTCATTAGGCTATCCCCCCGGAGAGTATTAACCCGGTGCGCAATTTTTCTGGTGACGATCTTATAGCCGTCACCCCAGATGTTATTATTCACCTCTTCGCAGAGCACACTCCAAGCTTCTTGCTTGGAGTTCGCGATGGCTCTGCGAAGTTCCCTGCGCGCCAAGTTATACCTCCTTCTGCACTCCTCACGCACTTCCTCATTTGCTCGACTATTACTCCTCACCATGCATCTCCTTTCACGCAAACAGGTTTTACGCTTTTCAGCTACCTGCTCATTCCACCAGTAAACTGGCTTCCTGCCTCTGACGCCCCTCCGTTTTCTCCGAAACACCGCATCACAGGCCCCGTGAAGAACTGCTTCCCAGGAGCTCCGCAATCCATTTTTGGGGCCTGTCCTTTCAGCCAGCTCTTTCATGACGTCTCCCAATCTTTCTAGTAGACTCTTGTCCACTCTCCATCCATTCGTTCCACAAGCAACCGGTCCCTCAGAAACATCCTTTCGTACGTCGAAGAGAATATCCTGGTGATCACTCAGATTCTCTCCCTCTCTGACACGCCACTCTTTCACTCTGCCTGCAATCCGTGAGGTGCTAAAAGTGATGTCTATAAAAGACATACTTTCACCCCGCACGAAGGTAGGCACATTCCCACTGTTGTGAACCACCAGGTCCTCCTCTGCCAGCCACTCTTCCATCATTCTCCCTCTCTCATCCTCTCTAGGGGATCCCCACCAAGCGGACTTGGCGTTGAAATCCCCCCCGACAACAATCTCTTTGGACCAGCTTTTCATACTGGCCCTTAGCTCATCCATAAAAGCTACAAACTGCTCTAACATTATGTTAGGCGAGATGTAGCACCCATACAGGACCCAGTTTTCCCATTCGACCCACACATATCCATTTCCACATCCACACTTAACCATAGGATTTGCCGATTGGAAAATCCTCACAGCAACATTCTTACACTGGTCCACGTGCCAGCCTCCCTTACCAATAGTCCGAAGATTTGGTTCGGAGACAATGGCCACATCCACTCTCTCATCATGCACCGTCTTCCATACCAGCTCCATTGCAGCCGCACTCCTATTTGAGTTCGTCTGCAATACTAGCATAATCTGTTTCTTTGGGACGTCCCTTTCATACTTTCCCTGCACAGTTTCCTGTACGCAGGACAGTTCATGGAGTCCGCCCTATGCCCACTCACTCCGCACACGAAGCACTTAGCCTCTTTGGCCGTGCACTCGTGTGCTTTGTGCCCACTTTCGTCGCATCGCAAACACGCATTCTTTCTCTCTATTCCCTTGCATGCTGCCGCCAGGTGCCCGAAGCCAAGGCATCTGTAGCACCTGATCGGCTTATTGTCTTCGGTCACTCGGCACATGATCCATCCAACTTTCATTCTTCCTTTCTCCAGTATGGTTTGTGCCGCTCTTACTGGGAGAGTGACAACTGCCATACTGGCCCCTCCGCGCACTGTGCGGAGAGACTTTACCACACACTCCTTACATTCAGCCGCCTTCTGAATGGCTCCTTTCACCTCATCGGTGGTGGTAGCCTCATCCATGCCCCTAACAAGGACACTTCTGAGCCCCACCTCCGTCCTGACATCCCTTACAGCCTCAGTCACTAGGGCCATTCGCTCTGCCAGTCGCTTCTTTTCCCCATCATGATTCACTCTGACGATGAGGTCGCCAGCGTGGGTTTTCCTCATCGCCCTTACATTTATATCCTCCATGTCTACTTCCTTCTTAAGGACATTCACCATATGGGCGTAAGAAACACCCTCTGCCCTCCTCACCAGTAAGGTTTCTGCCTTTCTGGTGCCTCCGGCCCCTTCCACTCTGGGCTTTTGGCCCTCCGCATTCATCCAGCACAGGGTTAGCTCAACTCCTGTGCCATGCCACACGCATTCAGCCATCTTTCGTACTAGCCACATATTAAGGTTACCAGCCACACCGATAGCGAACCTCTTTCTCTCAGTCTTCTCGCAAAGACCTTTCATCCTTAATAAGGTCTCGAACGCCTTTTCTTCGGCGCCCTCAACCTTATCATCATCCAGCCGGGCGATGAAGTGGTACTTCCTCTCGGAGTCCAACGACTCATCGCCTCCCATACACACCACATTCTCGCTCTTGATGTAGGCCACGGAACCTACATTCAAGCCTTCAGCCACTCGCTTGGCCTGAGGGAGCTGGTCGAGCATCCCCCAGCCCAGCTGTCCACAGTTATCCCCTTTCTCTCCTGCAACTATGGCCTTGGCCATCTTCACCACGGTGAAGGCGTCCTCGGACCACCTCTCCCTCGCCAGGGACATGTACTCCTGTACATTCATTCCCGGTTTTAGCGCACTGGTGATTCTACATTCAGCCTCCGTTTGGGTACTGACTTCCTTACACACCGTACCTACCGTTTGTACCTCAACGTCGTACAGTACCTTCTCAATGGGCTGGAAGCGATGCTCCTCGAGCCAACTGGTCACGGAGTGGCGCGAGAAAACATTTGTTGTCCTGCGGACTCGCGCTGCTGCTTCCTTAATGTCACGCTTCGTGCTGCTTCCTCCAGCGATGGCCCTCTCCAGCTCCTCCACCTGTCTATTGAGTGCCCCAATCGCCTCCACGATCGTAAAGACAATCGAGCACTCAGTTTTTTTGTAAGCGTCGACGTCATCCGTCGACCGATCCGCCACTTTTCTTTTCTTCGGGGTTTCACCAATGGACTGGCTCCTCGCCCGGCTTTCCATATCCCCTGTACCCCTGCTTACTTTCTGCTTCAGGAAAGATTCCATACTGGACGAATTCTCCCCAAAGCTGAATTTGTATCCAAGTTTTTGATTCGAAAGAATTCCTATATGCAAACGGGGACGTCGTCAATCTCGGAATGACAGACAAGACTAGACAGACAAGACTAGACAGACAAGACTAGACAGACAAGACTAGACAGACAAGACTAGACAGACAAGACTAGACAGACTAGACAGACAAGACTAGACAGACAAGACTAGACAGACAAGACTAGACAGACAAGACTAGACAGACAAGACTAGACAGACAAGACTAGACAGACAAGACTAGACAGACAAGACTAGACAGACAAGACTAGACAGACAAGACTAGACAGACAAGACTAGACAGACAAGACTAGACAGACAAGACTAGACAGACAAGACTAGACAGACAAGACTATTATTATTATAACCTTTTATTGGCATATATACAAAATATATTAAAATATATTACATACTATACATATATTACCTACACTTTATATACTAAAGGAATAGGTTCTTCCTTTTTGCCTATTTGCTCTTTCCACTTTTTCACCCTCCTTAACAATTCCAAACCAATTCCACTTTCATCCATACACTTTTTCCATTCTTGTCCTAGCCTTTTCTCCTGTTCCTTCCATTCATTCCTTGTACATTCTTCTATCCAATGTTCCCATCTATCCTCTCCAGCCCCACAAACTGTGCACTTCCGATATTCTTCACTCATCCAATATTTCCTACCACGTTCTTCACTTCCACACCTAAACCTTGCCAGTATGACCTGCGTGTCTGCCTCTTTCGTTGAGTATAAATAGGTAGGTAAACGACCAAGCACCTGAATCTTTGCATATTCTTTGAAAAATCTACTGTTTGCAATTTGGTCTTGGCGTTCCTGTAACTCTACCTCTACTAATCGCTCACCTAGCATTTCCACCCAGTTTGCCCCTTCCCTCTTAAGTTTTTCTAGTCCCTCGCCAGATATCCCTGCTCTTTCATATAATTTCCTTTTATTCATTCCCCACGCATTCCCATTCTTCCCTCTTTCACCCTCCTGATTTGCCATTCTAAATACCTCTTTTATTATTCTTTCATCCCCCATTTCACTCACCTTGTATTCATATCTTATCACCCTGTTTGCCGCTAAAACGGCCACCTTGTGGGCATTCACCTCTTGCAGAACTATGTAGCCTGGTGTCGATTTGTCTAACTTTAGGAATTTCTTGTAGAAGTTTTGTTGAACCCTCTCTATCTTCTCTTCCTCTCTAATCCCCCATACTTCCGAACCATAGGTCAAAACACTTCTCACACACACTTTCCATATTACCTCCGCCGCCCTAAAGTTCCCTTCAAAACTAGATCTCCATCCCTTCCACATGCGTTCTGCCGCCACCCACGCTTTTTTTGACACATAATCCACATGCTCCCTATTAGTGCACCCAGTTCCAAACACATATCCTAAATACCTAAACTTTTGCACCTCCTCAATTTCCTTTCCTAGCCATTCGAAACGTTCTTTCCTATATTTACCTCCCCTTTTAAAACGCATCCATTTAGTTTTTCCCACGTTTACATTTAGCTCTCTCTTTTTAAAATAACCTCTCAGCCTTTCAATCAACTCCTTCATTTCTCCTGCGGTTTTAGCGAACACTACCATATCGTCCGCGTAGGCTAAGCTCCACACTTTCTTTCTCCCTATAACCACGCCTCCAGCTTGGCCATCTGTCAACACTTTCTCCATGTCAGCCACATAGAGATTAAAAAGTGTAGGACTCAACGGGCATCCCTGCCTCAGACCCTTTCTTACTTCGAAATACTCAGATTCACACCCATTCACTCTAATCTTACATACTGTTTCCTTATATAACTCTCTTACATTCCTTATCACACTCTCTGAGATTCCCTTTTTTCCCAAGCACTCTACCAACTTCCCTCGATCTACCGAATCATACGCCGCCTTTAGGTCAATGAAAAGAGCAAACAGGCTCCCTCTGCTTATTTCTTGATCAATTATGTAGCGCAGGGTTACTAAATGCTCTATCGTACTCCGTCCCTCTCTGAAACCAGCTTGCACCTCTGGCACTAGATGCTTCTCCTCTATCTCTCTCCTCAACCGCTCGTCCAAGATTTTGGTGAAAATTTTATATGCCGAATTCACTAGCGTAATCCCCCTGTAGTTTCCTACATTTTCCCTATCTCCACTCTTATATATTGGGTGAATTATTCCCTCCTTCCAGCTCGTTGGTGCACTCTTTGCTCCCCTCCATACCAAATTCAATTCTTGGGTGATTCTAGTCTTACACTCTTTCGGGATAGCTTTCCAGGCTTCGTTTCCTACGCCGTCAGGGCCTGCCGCTTTTTTTTGTTTTAGTGCTGCTATAACCTTTTCCACTTCATCAATCTTTATTTCTTCTTGGCCTAAATCTTCCAAAGCTTGTTCCTCCCTTACTCTTCTATTCCCTACTCTTTCCTGTGGCTCGACTCCTTCCAACAAAACCATAAAGTGACTTTTCCACTTTTCCATCGGAATGCTGTTTGGAAATCGTTCTCTCCTCGCTCCTCTTTCTTTTAAATACTTCCAGAGCTGTGCTTCTGTTTTGATGTCAAGTATGCGCTGACGTTCTCTTCTCTCCCAATCCTGTTTTTTCTTCGTCTCCAAATCCTTTAATTCGCCTTTAGTCTTTAACCAATCTTCTTTACTACTGGTGCCCTCTCGCCACTTCCTCATAACCTCTCTATACGTTTGTTTCTCCGTCATATATTCTTTGTCTGCCCATGATCTTCCCGGTGATGCTGTTGTGATTTTCTTCTTTACCATTCCTGCCTCCATATTCTCTATAATCTTGTCTATATCTTTTAATTCCTTCCAGTTTATTGCTTCCATTCTAGCCCTATACTTCTCAGTCGCTTCGTTGTCCCATCTGGTAACCCATTTCTCCTCCCTAGATGCAATTATTGTTTTCGTCATCAAGCTTATTGCCACTGGCATGTGGTCTGAATCAATTCTCCCTCCTATCTCCATCTCTTTAATTTCCTGCCTTGCCGGTCTTGCCGACAAGACTAGACAGACAAGACTAGACAGACAAGACTAGACAGATAAGACTAGACAGACAAGACTAGACAGACAAGACTAGACAGACAACAACACAAGGCAATCTGTTCTCCTTTACCAACCTTGGATTCAACCGATCATAGTATCTCTTCGTAAAAAACTTTTCACTACATATTAAATTTTAATAGAGGCAATCATCAAGTTTTTCAAAACAATCTAGTGGCACATATACGATAGTCGTCGGATTCCGTTCCAGAGGTACGTGGGTCGAACCCGTTAACTAGGTAAAACTTTTTTACTGATTTTTAAATTTTGTCGATCCACAACTATGAGTGCGGGCACAGATAATCAGCTTACTCACAAACTATGCGCCAAGTGTAAAAAAACAGTCACTCCAGCTATAATAAAATGCATTAAATGCCCGTTAGTTTTCCATAGAGGATGCAAAAATAAAAATTTTAAAATTGTAGGCAACGACTCTGTTATATGCGACAAGCATAAGCCAGAAGTAAATGACTGCCCCAGTGATCTACCTTCTTTGATGAATTGCAACAGTGAGCTCAGACAAGAAAATAATACGCTGAAGGAATTCATTCAAGAACTGAAACTTATTATCTCGAACAATCAGTCCTCCTTATTGCAGTTCAAAAAAGAACTAATTATGCAAACAAATGCTCTACACCTTGAGATAATGGGATTAAAAGAACTTATCTTAAATAAAAATCCTGCACTTAAGGCCGTAAACATAACCAAAACCGTACCAAATATCTCAAATAATCCTCTACCCAAAGAACTTAATACCACAAATAAAAACCCAACCAACAACAACTCAACTAGTAACAACTCAAACAGCTCAACAGTCGCTGTAGATGAACTTACTGAAGCAAGTCCCAGACCCAGGCCACAAACGCAGAGAGAATCCAGGACCTCAAATTACCCAAGAGTACAAACACACAAACCTCTCGTTTTAGGAAGTGGGCCCTCTTACATCATCCGTGCTGCTGTTAAGAGAAAATAGTTCCATGTGAATAACGTTGCTCCAGGAACCACTGAGGACAACCTACTTCAGTTCATTAACCAACACATCAATATAGAGGACAGTATATGTAAAATTATCACTTCTAATGCTAGATACTGCTCCTTCAAAGTGAGGATAAGGGAATCGGATTGCAACAAATTCCTAAAACCGGACTCCTGGCCATCGCAAATAACAATTAGAGACTACGTCTTTGTACAGAAAGGTTTGCATAATAATACAATAAACTCCAGTGGAGCACGAGCGGTTATCAATCCACCACCACCTAACAAAAGTTTTTTAGAAGAGGCACCGGATGTAAACATCAAAGCCTAGCGGTTACTTCTCAAAAAACTCTAAGGAAATCTCATATCAAATCCATCAACTCACAATCAGGAATCACAATTGCTCAGGTTAACACTCAATCAATTAGAAACAAATTTGATTTGGTGCAATTGTACTTAAAAAGGGAAAACATCGATATGGTATGCATTTGCGAACATTGGTGTACAAATGATGAAATTGATGTGATTAAAATCGATAGCTACCAGTTAGTTTCACATTTTTGTAGGACTAAAACTATCCATGGTGGAGTTGCAATATATGCTCGCAATTGTATAAATACATCACATCTTATGCTTTCGAGTTATTCAGTTGAAAAGGATTTTGAAGTTTGTGGTGTAACACTAGGCATTCATCTAACCAAGATTAACATTATATGTATATACAGATCGCCGGTAGGAAACCTACAAATATTTTATACTATGCTCAATGAGATGTTACTACACCTTTGCAAATCTGATAAACCCACTTTGCTTGTTGGCGATTTAAATATTGATTTTATAAAAAATACGACTGAAAAACAAACACTCATTGACATTCTAAGCTCATTTCAACAACGTGTTATCAATCAAGGCGCCACTAGGATATTTACAAACTTTCGTGGTTCAACTACTCAGTCATCGATTGACTATATGGCCACTAACATCGATGCTAGCGCATTTCGTTCAAGATTGTTGATCCAGTCATCGCTGACCACCTTAGCTTAATCTTTCAACTGAACCCGAACTTCATGTCATGTGCATCGAACCAAAAGTTGACATACCGCCTGGGAAGACATATAACCGATGTTGACATACACAAAATTAAACATCTCATCAGTAAAATCGATTTCTCAACAATTTTGAGCGGGGATGTTGAGGTAGCTTTCAGTAATTTTTTGAATAACCTAACGCTTTCTTTGGACCAAATCTGCCCCATCGAATCTAGGAAATATGTACACAAAACCAACAAATGGATAACAACAACACTAATTAATGAAGGTAAACATCTAAAGAAGCTCTATTGGTTGTGTTATACATTAAATGATCTACACCTCATTGATCAATATAAAACTAAAAAACTTCAACATGCTAGCAACATAACTAATGCCAAGAGAAATTTTTTCTTTAATAAAATCCAGCAATCTAAAAACAAATCCAGCGTTGCTTGGGCATTCATCAACCATACGTTAGGAAAACAGAAAAAGTGTGCACCAATAACATTCAATGTAAATGCAACAACAGTAACGAAACAACAAGTTGCTGAAGTGTTCGCAACTCACTTCTCGAATATAGCTCTCACTACAATCAGAAAGCACCTTAATGTTTCATCAACACCCCAAAACGTTAACTCTCACATCATTAACCAAAACTCATTTTATATGCATACCATTGAAACAGCAGAACTCCATAAGGTAATTCAAAATATGTCAACCACGTACTCCTGCGGCATTGATGGATACTCAATCAGAACCTTAAAATCAATTTTGGACGTCATTGAGGGTCCTTTGCTTCAACTCTACAATAAATCTATCGATGTCGGAATATATCCTTCTATATTAAAAATAGCTCTCATTATTCCTCTTCATAAAAAAGCAGATGCCTGTGATATTAACAATTACAGGCCAATTTATATTGTGTCTGTATTCTCAAAAATCTATGAGCGAACTATTTACAATAGAATGATCCACTATCTGTAAAGATTTAATTTATTGAGTAAGTGCCAACATGGCTTTAGGGCCAAGAGATCAATAGAAACAGCCACGTGTAACATGACTAAATTTATAATAAACGAGTTAGATGCTGGAAGGCATGTTATGGGACTATTCTTTGATTTATCTAAGGCCTTCGATACGGTTAATGTTGAATTAACCTATTATCAAAATTGGAGTGCTATGGTTTTCGGGGAACTTTTTTGAAGTTAATTCGATCATTTCTTACAGGAAGGAAGTTAATTGTGTGTGCTAATAACACTCAATCGAGCTGCAAGGATGTATCCATCGGTGTGCCTCAAGGTTCTGTTCTGGGCCCTCTTCTATTTCTGTTGTTTGTAAATGATCTTCCACTTCATGTAAGCGCGGAAACTATTCTGTTTGCAGATGACATAAATGTGGCGGTATCTGCAACCAATTTAGATGAATTGGCAACTAAGATCGGAATTGTTGTTGGGGAGGTCAAGAGCTGGTGTAGAACTAATCATCTTATATTAAACTCCGAAAAAACAATCTGTACATATTTCTCTAAACTGAAGAAACTTCCACCCGTTTTTAAAATAATTATTAATAACAAAGAGAAAAACCTTGCGGCATGTACTAACTTTCTGGGAGTACGGATGGACTCCACACTTAGCTGGTCTAGCCATATAGACCATGTCTGTAAAAAATTATCTAGTGCATACTTTGCAATTCTGCAATTAATGAAATCAATGGACCACGACTCAATAATTAGCCTATACTATGCACTTGTCTACTCTCACTTATCCCTACACATTTTGCTCTGGGGTCAGGTTCCTAATGTAAAGCGATGCTTTATCATGCAAAAAAGGATTTTACGTCTTATTTTCAGACTTAAAACCGGGACAAGCTGTAAACAGTGCTTTAGGGATAATAGCATACTAACACTACCTGCAATGTATATACTCAAAGCATTATGTTATATAAAACAAAACATTCAAGAATTTGATACACTTGCTGAGTCCCATTCCCACAATACTAGATTTGGTGCCTCTTTATCGATTCCTAAGCACAATACTGCCCTCTATGAGAAATCCTTTATTTATACTGGAATAAAACTGCACCATATTCTTTACAGCTTCATCTCTATCGCTTTCCCATCTGTAGCATTCAAATATTGTGTGGTTTACTGTGACTAATTCACCACAGTATACACAGGAATTGTCCGATGATCTACCAATGTGGTGTAGAAAGTCATTGAAGCAACCGTGACCAGTTAGAAATTGCGTAAGATGGTAACTAACTTCTCCGTGTTTCCTGTTGATCCATACAGTTAGGTCTGGTATGAATAGCCTAGTCCACGCGCCTTTCTCTGTATGTGACCATCTTTGCTGCCATTCGTTGAGGAGATTCACTCTAGCTTTCTGCCTGCGATCGTTGTGGCCTGCCTTGCTTATGTCTTTTTTTTTTTTTGCGAGCAAGTCGATGGGTGCAATAGCGGCGATTACTAATGCTGCCTCTCCGGATACTGTACGGTATGCACTGCATATACGAAGTGCAATTTTACGTTGTACTGATTCCAATTTTTCTGCGCAGCTTCTTGTATTAATTTTTCTGCCCAGAGTGGAGCTCCATATAACATAGCAGATTGTGCTACCATACCTAAGAGTTTACGCTTGGAGCATCTGGGTCCCCCAACGTTTGGCATTATTTTTTCCATTGCTCCCAGTGTCTTTAATCCTTTTCCTGCTGCATCTGTGAGGTGTGCAGAGAACGTAAGTCCTCTATCTATTAAAATGCCCAGGTATTTTATTTGTTGTTTTGGGATTATTTCCGTGGTTCCCACTTTAAATTTGATTGGCATAAGTTTCCTTTGTCCTGTCAACAGGACTGCCTCGGTTTTTTCGGGTGCTAGCTTCAGTTTTCTCGTTGTAATCCACTGGGTTACCATACAGATTACGTGATTTGCAGTACGCATTATTCCTTGTTCGTTTTTTGCGGTTACGACCAAGTCGTCCGCGAAACCAATTAGCGTGGCGCCTTCGGGCAGCTTCATTCTTAAAATATCGTCGTATAAGACGTTCCATAGTGTGGGACCTAATATAGAGCCCTGTGGGACACCACAGCTTACCTCTACTTCTACCGTCTCATTTAGGGCCTGTAGAACTAGTTTTCTGTTGGTAAGGTAACTTCTTAACATTCGTAGTAGGTAAGGTGCTATACGTCTTCTTGTAAGTTCGCCCATTAGTTGTTCCCAGTTGGCAGTGTTGAATGCATTTTGCACATCAACAGTTATTAGTGCACACATTTTTTTAGTTCTTTGTGTGCCGGCTTTAGCTTTCTCTGCTATTTTTTTTTACTTCCTCTATTGCACCCATGGTAGATCTATAAGATGAAGGTTCTCCAACTGGCTTATCTCCCATCCTAATAAAAACCAGTCTGGAACGCTTCCACTTGTCTGGAAAGTTTCCAGCAGTTAGGAGAGCATTCATTACTTGCAGCGTGAACATAGGTTCTTGCTGGGCGATGGTCTTAACTACTGCTGGTGGCACACCGTCTAGTCCCGGGGATTTTCCTTCTCGGATGCGATTTGCAGCATTAGCTAGTTTCTCCTGGTTGAACAATAGAATTTCAACAACTTTAGGTTGTTGCCAAAGAAAGGGTTTTTGGCGTGGGAAAAGGACTTCGACTACCTGTAGCATTCCCTCCATCGTCATTTGCACGTTTGGATGTTGGATTTTGAGCCTTCTTTTGCACGTTTGAAACGCATCTCCCCAAATATCGTCGTCGAGATCTTCACACAGTTTTCTCTAGTGATCCCGCTTAGCTTTGTTGATTAGGTATCGAAGATCCTTTTTAGCTTTTTTGTAAAGCGAATGGAGTGATTTCAAGACTTTGTCGGCCACTTCTTTTTCAGTACGGTGTCGCTGATATTTTCTTCTGGCTGCAATACATTCAGCCCTCATGCTGGCGATTTCGTTGTTCCACCAATAAATTAGTTTTCTCCTTGATGGTCCTCTTTTATTCTTTTTAAAGGTTTCGTCACACGCCTTTTTCATGACTTCTACGAGCGTATCCGCGTTTCTTTTGTGCGTCCGTGCTATTTGCATTGCCAGGCTGCTTTTCATTTTTTCTTTATTGAATGCCTTTAGACTCCAGCCGTTAGTTCTTACATGGCTTATCTGCTTTATGGCTTCTTCTATTTTGAATAGGATGTAGCGATGGTCGCTTAAACTCTCCCTCTCGAGCCCACTCCAATCAATGATCATGTTAGATAAGTCGACTGTCGTAAAAGTAAGGTCTATTATGGATTGAGCGTTTCCCCTGACGAGCGTATGCGTAGCTCCTTTATTTTGAACGGCGAGTTCTAGTTCGGCTGCCCAGTCCTTAACTAGATCACCTCTCTTGTCTACCTTTGGAGAACCCTAGTAGGGAGACTTGGCGTTGAAATCACCAGCAATTAGTGCCTTTTTACTTTGACCCCTTACTTCTTGATTTAATGCTTCTAGCGATTCATTCAGCTTCTCTATATTTTCATTTGGTGAGAAGTAAAAGCAGTATATAATATATTTCTGCAGCTCTATCCATACGAAACCAGGAACTCTGATGGCTGCGTCCTTTCTATTGTCCGTGAACCAGTCTACGTTCTCGACCAACTTCTTATTGGGTTCACTTACCAGTAATATGTCCGCTTTAAGTTCTAATGCCGAAGCGATTAAGAGGTCGTATGCTGCACGGCATCTCATAGCATTTATTTGTATGAACTGTATAGTCATTTCTGTGTGTTACTTTTACCCCTAGCCTCCGATAGCGCCTTCTGGAAAATCGGGCACATTCCCGAATCTGCTCTTTGGCCCTTTACGTTGCATATGGGGCAAAACTCAGCTGCGTTGCAGTTCTGGGCAATATGACCTTCACGCCCGCATTTAAGACAAAGGTTTTGCCTGTCTGGGCCCTCGCATTCGTTTGCGAAGTGGCCAAAATTCCAACACCTGTGACATTTAATTATATTAATTCTTTCTCTTATCCTGCACTGAATCATGCCCACTTTTATTCTACCGATTTTTAGTAGCTTTTCTGCTACTTCCTTGTTGGCTGAAATGGTTGCAGCTTGGCTGTCTCTATATGCCGGCCTAAGGTTTAGGACCTTTGTTTGACAGTTGTCTTCTCCGACAAAGTTTTGTATTGCCTGTAGTATTTATTCTTGGGTAGTTATCGCGTCTATATGTGTAGTAGCACATCATCTCTTTTTACTCGTACCTGAGCTGCAGGGCATTTGCTTTTTATTTCGTCCCTTAGGCCTTGGGCTTTACCGCTTTCCACCTCTAGAAGTAATTCGCCCGTTTTAGCTTTCCTGGCTCCCGTAATAACCGTTCCAGGTGAGTCGAGGTCAACATTTGATCTCACCATTTTTAGGAGGTCTGCGTAAGTACTGCCGTCGGCTTTAACCATGACAGCCTCGGTTTTTTTGCTCTTTCTTCCTCCTTGGTTTGTTTTTCCCTTTACTTCAGTAGTTGGTTTGCCTTTTTTGACCACTTCCGTCCAGTCTGTGTTGTTCTTCCCTTGCTCCTGCTGCTATTTTGCGATTTGCGGTTTGATTGGACAGTATACCCTTATCTCTATATCAGTCCTGGAAAATATAAATTTTAGCGCTTTCTTCGTAATTAGCCAGTCAGATTCTCTACGTCGGTGAAAAGCTAGCTTCTTTCGACTATTTTGGTCACTTGTCTGCTTTAGTTTTTCAAGACACGTATACAGATCTTTTTTATCTGTCTTATCCGTTTGAGCCTTCCTGGTAACCATTTGGTGTACATAGCGTTCTTCTGTTTTGATTTCTCCGATTTCATCTGGTATGCCGATGGTGTGTTTTAGATAGACAACTCTACCCGGCTTTGGTGCCTGTCTTAGCATTTCCTCCGCCCTTGCGTAGGCCTCCGTCAATGCCCTTGGTACTCCCTGATCAGGATGCAGATTCTCGTCGACGCACCACACGATATCCCATTCCGAGGCTGTCGCGAGCGCATGTCCGTGTCCTTCTTTCACTTTTGTAAAGATGTGACGCGGCCAGTCTTTATCGGCGATCTCCAAGAATACTTCGTATGTCTTGCCATTTGATATTTTGTCAAGCAGTGCGTCTTAATCTTCAGATATGCTTGTTTGCGTGCTTGCATTACAGGTCATTGGCCCTTGCTTTTATTCGTTTCTTTTTTTCTGCAGATGAGTATGGGTCAATTGCCCGCTGACCCATATTCTCTCTAGAGATCCCGTTAGGTTCCATATCTCCTCAGTGACTTTTTTTATTTAATTTTTCGTACTTGGACTTTCTTTGACTATCTTTCTTAATTCTTGCGACCTTGCGATTATCTTACGGGTAATTACTTCAAGAACTTTACTCGGGCATATTGCTGGACTTTTTTCCCAGTTGTCTTGTCTCTTTCTCTTAGCCTGCTGCTCCTCTGTAGAGGAGATGCTGGGTTTACAGGTCAAAGAGATGGATCTTTCCCTGAATGTTTTATTTGGTGGCGTTCTTTGTAGGCCATCCTTTCTCGCAAAGGGATTTTCCACGTCAGAGTTTTCGGATTTATCTCCCATATCGTGCAAGTTTCCTCCCTTCTGTCCGGAACCAGTGTTTTTAATTCAGAATTTATTTTCTGTATATTAATAGGCCAGGATATATCCGAATAACTAGCGGTTTAATGTTTTAATTTTTTTTTCCTATGTTGATAGGACCAGTAAAAAGTTGAGAAGATAAAGTTTCTTCGTTCAGAAATATTTTTAAAAAAATTTCTCTGCCGCTCGGAATCGAACCGGCACCGCCGGCGTAGCCCCACCTTATGCTATGAGCCAAACGTCTTACAATTAATAAATTTTTAAAACGCTTGACAAAAATAGAGAAACATATGTATATATACAATTTTTTCAGCAATAAGAAAAAAAAACACCAAAACTAAAAAATCAATTGTTATTTCTTAACTTCAATTATATCCAGTCATATATCTAACTATATATACAATATAATCCCACAAAGTCACAAAAGTAATGTAACACACACACGAGTCCTATCTCTTAAAAACAGAATTTTATAGCCACGAGGTTATAACCAAAAAATTATCATAAAAGCGACCTGGTGAGATAAAATGGTGAGATAAAAGAGACAGAACCTCTTTTATTTAATTTCACTATTTCCTATCTTCTAGCACTATTTTTTATATTTGTTTTTGTTTTTATCACAATGAATTTGCCACTAAGAACTTTACGCGTCACCGCGCGACCTTCTCCGTCCGTCAGACAAGTCTAGACAGACAAGACTAGACAGACAAGACTAGACAGACAAGACTTTTTTTTTTGCACGTGCTGGAGGTGAAATGATGCGTAAGAAAATAGAAAGCATAGAAGAGAACTATAATCAACGCAAAGTGAAGGATTTCTGTAGAACAATCAGAAATGAAGCGAAAGGGTACCAGCCAAAATTAAACATATGCAAGGATAAGAACGGGAAAATCCTAACGGAAGAGAAAGACGTCATGGATAGATGGCGCCAGTACTTCGCCGAGATATTAAATGTTGATCATATGGAAGACCTAGAAGAGCCAGAAACAGTAATATACACAGCTCAAGAAAATACCGAACCACCTACATTGGATGAAGTCAAAACAGCCGTGGAAAAGCTTAAAAATGGTAAGGCACCCGGCGAGGACGGCATCACTGCCGAAACCTTAAAACTGGCCGGAATAGATGCACATAAAAGACTGCACCAACTAATATGCAAAATATGGAAAGAAAAACAGATGCCCGAAAGGTGGAAAACTGGGTTAATCTGCCCTATCCACAAAAAAGGCGACAAAACAAACTGCGACAATTACAGGGGAATAACACTACTCAAATGCAGTGTTGAGTAGTGTTATTCCCCTGTAATAAGGTACTCTCCAATGTGATATTCGACAGGATAAGACCGTGTGCAGAAGAAATATTAGGAGAATATCAATGTGGCTTCCGAGAAAGTAGATCAACTCTGGATCAGGTGTTTGTGCTAAGTCAAGCAATGGAAAAATGTTATGAATACAACATCGACCTGCACTGTCTGTTAATCGATTTTAAAAAAGCATTCGACAGTATTAAAAGAGCAAAACTAGGAAGTGCACTTGCTCTAATGGGTATCCCACATAAACTTGCCAAACTAGCCATGATGACTGTGGATGGATCAGAGTAACAATCATCATCATCATCAAGGCCAGAGTAACAATCCAAAACAAAACATCAAAGGAATTTGAAATAAGAACCGGTGTTAGGCAGGGAGATGCCTTGTCAGCTGTTCTTTTTAACCTTGCGCTACAGAATGCTATCGGAAACCTCGAAAATAAGGGAAATATCATAACAAAATACATGCAGATTAAACAAAATACCTAAAACTGTCACGTGATAATCCAAGAAGGGCTCCTCAGAACTTCATTATAAATGATCATCGGTTTGAAGAAGTTCAAAATGTCAAATATCTTGGAATAACTTTCAATAACACAAATAATCTATCACTGAGGGTACAAGATAGAATCCAAGCCGCGAATCGATGCTATTATTCACATCTGAAGCTCTTCAAATCAAAAATCATCTCACGTAAAGCAAAACTGCGAATATATAAAACCCTGATCAGACCCGTTCTAACTTATGGAGCTGAATCCTGGAGTATGTCGGAAGCAGACAAAAACTCTCTTCGTATTTTTGAAAGACGGATTTTACGGAAGATCTTTGGACCAGTGAGAGAGGAAGAAGAATACAGAATTCGCATGAACTACGAACTTCAAGAACTAATAGAAGGTGAAGACATAGTAAGATTCATTAAGGCACAGAGACTTCGATGGGCGGGCCACATGATTAGAATGCCGGGTGAAAGAGCACCCAGATCCATCCATAAAGCGCAACCTAACACCTCAAGAAGCAGAGGTAGACCCAGAACCAGGTGGAAAGATAAGGTAGAGGAAGATGTAGAAACTCTACAAGTAGGAAACTGGACACGTGTCGCTGAAGACCGTCCAAGGTGGAAGGGGATTGTTAAGGAGGCCAAAGCTCACCCTGGGCTGTAGATTCAGAAGAAGAAGAAGAAGAAGATGGAGGTGAAAATCTGCAAACACACACCACCTGACCCGTGCCGAGTGGTAGTGTGGGGCTGCTCCCCAAAAGGGGCGTCCCACGAAAAAAACCCCACCATTCAGACCCCCCAGCCAAAACCGGAGAGAACGTGATGGAATTCAAGATTTGGCATAACTTCATCACGTTCCTCCCGCTTTCATATCCAAAGCATTCATTCGCATTCATTCGTTGTGCCGGGCGCGCCGTTAATCGCCGTGCCCCCCCCCCTCACATCAGAGTTTACAATAAATTTGTGCGCCCCCTAACGCACTAAGGGGGGGCCGGCGTTGGCACGCTCGGCTCGCACGTAGCACCCCCTAGTCCCACCTTACGCTCGTCCCTTTCATCCTTCTTCTTTCTCCTCATAATATAACCTATCATTCCAGTCAGCACACCCCATTTATACTCACTGCGGAGCATGATTCTCACCATACTCTCTTTATTTACATTTCCTCCCACCTTGCATTCTGCGGCGCTCCTCATTCTCTCCCATCTCGTATACTCGAAGATGGTATGCTCCGCAGTGTCCTCAGTCGCTCCACAATAGCTACAGTGCGCCTCAACCAGTTTCCCGATGCGCACCAGGTAAGACCCAAAGCATCCATGCCCCGTAAGCGCCTGGGTGAGGTGATAATTCACCTCCCCGTGCCCACGGTTGACCCATTCATCGATAGTCGGAATCAGTTGACTGGTCCAGGCTTCCTTTTCCGACCCCTCCCATAGCTCTTGCTATACACGAATTGTTTGTTCCCTTTCATTTCTAGGGTCATTACCTCCCCAAACTCTCACCCTTTCATGCGCGAGAATGTCTAACGGGATAACTCCAGCAACGACCGCCACGGCGTCGCCAGAAACAGTCCTGTATGCGCTGCACACACGCAGCAGCATACACCTTTGCACTCTCATCAGTCTCGCTCTATAACATTCAATCCTGAACGCATTTATCCATGCCGGCACCCCATACAGGAAAATGGAGTGCACGGCCGCATTCATAACCCTCCTCTTGGAGGCCAACGGCCCACATATGTTGGGCATCAGCCGTCCAAGGGCTTTCACACATGCTGCAGCCTTGCTCACCACCCGGATGACCTGATCGGACATCCTGAGAATTCGCTGAAGCTCTACCCCAAGGTATTTTACAGATTCCCGAGCCGGTACGTCAACTGTCCCTATTCGCACGGTTAGTTCAGGCAGCTTTCTTCTGCCAATTATCAGGACCGCTTCGGTTTTGTGGGGAGCCAGAGAAAACCCTTTTTACCCCATCCACCGATCAATCCTACCAATTGTTTTATTCATACTATAATTCCTACCTCATTCATTATCGCTTTCAGACTTCCTTCCGTTCTTGCGACAGCGACCAACGCTAAGTCATCAGCGTACCCTACGAGTGTAACCCCGTCTGGCAGCCTCAATCGCAAAACCTCATCATAAAATATGTTCCCCAGTATCGGCCCAAGAACCGAACCATGTGGAACATCCGCACTTATTTTGAAGATTTTACCTTCCACAGTCACTATCTCCCTATCATTCAAGTAGCTCCCCACCATCTTTCGAAGGTAGGGGCTAACCCCTTTAGTTCCATAGCCTCCATGATTCCGCCCCATGGGACCGAATTGAAAGCATTTTTCACGTTCAGGGTTACAAGCACGCAGTAGTAGTATTTGCTAACCTTGCTCTCTCTATCGCACGCATCATTGCGTTCACCGTAGTGCGGCCGCCTTTGAATTCATACTGTTCCTCTGAAAGACCCCCTGCCTTCTCGAGATCCTCATTTATCCTAGCTCTGGCCATACTCTCAAACATCTTCGCTATCGCATTCAGTAGGCAGATTGGCCTGTAATTGGCTTCCTTTCCTTCCTTTCGCTCTTTTTCAATCATCACCAGTCTCGCTCTCTTCCACTATTTGGGGAAAATGCCATTCATCAACAATTCATTCATCATGGTCAAGCACATGTCCTCGCGCACATGCCCAAACACCTTGCACACTTCGCGTGGAACACCATCGGGACCCGGCGCTATTCCCTCCTTCATCCGGCCAACTGCACTCTGCAGCTCGGCCGGACTGAAAAGGTGTGCCGATCTCCATCCCACGGGTTCCAGCCAGTTCATTCGCTCATGTACTGGCAACAGCTTCTTGATTATTGCTTCGTCATTAGGCTACCTCCCCGGAGAGTATTAACCCTTTGCGCCAGTTTCCTGGTGACGATCTTATAGCCGTCACCCCACATGTTATTATTCACCTCATCGCAGAGCACTCTCCAAACTTCTTGCTTAGAGTTCGCGAAGGCTCTGCGAAGTTCCCTGCGCGCCAGGTTATACCTCCTTCTGCACTCCTCACGCACTTCCTCATTTGCTCGCCTATTACTCCTCACCATGCATCTCCTTTCACGCAAACAGGTTTTACGCTTTTCAACTACCTGCTCATTCCACCAGTAAACTAGCTTCCTGCCTCTGACGCCCCTCCGTTTTCTCCGAAACACCGCATCAGAAGCCCCGTGAAGGACTGCGTTGCAGGAGCTCCGCAGTCCATTTTCGGGGCCTGTCCTTTCAGTCAGCTCTTTCATGACGTTTCCAAATCTTTTTAGTAGACTCTTGTCCACTCTCCACCCATTACATCTCTCGTACGTCGAAGAGAATATCCTGGTGATCACTCAGATTATCTCCCTCTCTGACACGCCACTCTTTCACTCTGCCTGCAATCTGTGAGGTGCTAAAAGTGATGTCTATGAAAGACATACTTTCGCCCCGCACGAAGGTTAGCACATTCCCACGGTTGTGAACCACCAGGTCCTCCTCTGCCAGCCACTCTTCCTCCCTCTCTCATCTTCTCTAGGGGATCCCCACCAAGCGGAATCCCCACCTGAGCAATTGTGATTCCTGATTGTGAGTTGATGGTTTTGATATGAGATTTCCTTAGAGTTTTTTTGAGAAGTAACCGCTAGGCTTTGATGTTTACATCCGGTGCCTCTTCTAAAAAACTTTTGTTAGGTGGTGGTGGATTGATAACCGCTCGTGCTCCACTGGAGTTTATTGTATTATTATGCAAACCTTTCTGTACAAAGACGTAGTCTCTAATTGTTATTTGCGATGGCCAGGAGTCCGGTTTTAGGAATTTGTTGCAATCCGATTCCCGTATCCTCACTTTGAAGGAGCAGTATCTAGCATTAGAAGTGATAATTTTACATATACTGTCCTCTATATTGATGTGTTGGTTAATGAACTGAAGTAGGTTGTCCTCAGTGGTTCCTGGAGCAACGTTATTCACATGGAACCATTTTCTCTTAACAGCAGCACGGATAATGTAAGAGGGCCCAATTCCTAAAACGAGAGGTTTGTGTGTTTGTACTCTTGGGTAATTTGAGGTCCTGGATTCTCTCTGCGTTCGTGGCCTGGGTCTGGGACTTGCTTCAGTAAGTTCATCTACAGCGACTGTTGAGCTGTTTGAATTGTTACTGGTTGAGTTGTTGTTGGTTGGGTTTTTATTTGTGGTATTAAGTTCTTTGGGTAGAGGATTATTTGAGATATTTGGTACGGTTTTGGTTATGTTTACGGCCTTAAGTGCAGGATTTTTATTTAAGATAAGTTCTTTTAATCCCATTATCTCAAGGTGTAGAGCATTTGTTTGCATAATTAGTTCTTTTTTGAACTGCAATAAGGAGGACTGATTGTTCGAGATATTAAGTTTCAGTTCTTGAATGAATTCCTTCAGTGTATTATTTTCTTGTCTGAGCTCACTGTTGCAATTCATCAAAGAAGGTAGATCACTGGGGCAGTCATTTACTTCTGGCTTATGCTTGTCGCATATAACAGAGTCGTTGTCTACAATTTTAAAAATTTTATTTTTGCATCCTCTATGGAAAACTAACGGGCATTTAATGCATTTTATTATAGCTAGAGTGACTGTCTTTTTACACTTGGCGCATAGTTTGTGAGTAAGCTGATTATCTGTGCCCGCACTCATAGTTGTGGATCGACAAAATTTAAAAATCAGTAAAAAAGCTTTATCCAGTTAACTGGTTCGACCCACGTACCTCTGGAACGGAATTCGACGACTATCGTATATGTGCCACTAGATTGTTTTAAAAAACTTGATGATTGCCTCTATTAAAATTTAATATGTAGTGAAAAGTTTTTTACGAAGAGAACAGATTGCCTTGTGTTGTTGTCTGTCTAGCCTTGTCCGTCTAGTCTTGTCTGTCTAGTCTTGTCTGTCTAGTCTTGTCTGTCTAGTCTTGTCTGTCTAGTCTTGTCTGTCTAGTCTTGTCTGTCTAGTATTGTCTGTCTAGTCTTGTCTGTCTAGTCTTGTCTGTCTAGTCTTGTCTGTCTAGTCTTGTCTGTCTAGTCTTGTCTGTCTAGTCTTGTCTGTCTAGTCTTGTCTGTTTAGTCTTGTCTGTCTAGTCTTGTCTGTCTAGTCTTGTCTGTCTAGTCTTGTCTGTCTAGTCTTGTCTGTCTAGTCTTGTCTGTCTAGTCTTGTCTGTCTAGTCTTGTCTGTCTAGTCTTGTCTGTCTAGTCTTGTCTGTCTAGTCTTGTCTGTCTAGACTTGTCTGTCTAGTCTTGTCTGTCTAGTCTTGTCTGTCTAGTCTTGTCTGTCTAGTCTTGTCTGTCTAGTCTTGTCTGTCTAGTCTTGTCTGTCTAGTCTTGTCTGTCTAGTCTTGTCTGTCTAGTCTTGTCTGTCTAGTCTTGTCTGTCTAGTCTTGTCTGTCTAGTCTTGTCTGTCTAGTCTTGTCTGTCTAGTCTTGTCTGTCTAGTCTTGTCTGTCTAGTCTTGTCTGTCTAGTCTTGTCTGTCTAGTCTTGTCTGTCTAGTCTTGTCTGTCTAGTCTTGTCTGTATAGTCTTGTCTGTATAGTCTTGTCTGTCTAGTCTTGTCTGTCTAGTCTTGTCTGTCTAGTCTTGTCTGTCTAGTCTTGTCTGTCTAGTCTTGTCTGTCTAGTCTTGTCTCTCTAGTCTTGTCTGTCTAGTCTTGTCTGTCTAGTCTAGTTCTTTCCCCCATAATCTTTCACTCTGACGATGAGGTCCCCCGCGTGGGTTTTCCTCATCGCCATTACATTTGTATCCTCCATATCAACTTCCTTCTTAAGGACATTCACCATATGGACATAAGAAACTTCCCTCTGCCCTCCTCGCCAGTAAGGTTTCTGCCTTTCTGATGCCTCCGGCCCCTTCCAGTCTAGTATTGTCTGTCTAGTCTTGTCTGTCCAGTCTGTCTAGTCTTGTCTGACTAGTCTTTTCTGTCTACTCTTGTCTGTCTACTCTTGTCTGTCTAGTCTTGTCTGTCTAGTCTTGTCTGTCTAGTCTTGTCTGTCTAGTCTTGTCTGTCTAGTCTTGTCTGTCTAGTCTTGTCTGTCTAGTCTTGTCTGTCTAGTCTTGTCTGTCTAGTCTTGTCTGTCTAGTCTTGTCTGTCTAGTCTTGTCTGTCTAGTCTTGTCTGTCTAGTCTTGTCTGTCTAGTCTTGTCTGTCTAGTCTTGTCTGTCTAGTCTTGTCTGTCTAGTCTTGTCTGTCTAGTCTTGTCTGTCTAGTCTTGTCTGTCTAGTCTTGTCTGTCTAGTCTTGTCTGTCTAGTATTGTCTGTCTAGTCTTGTCTGTCTAGTCTTGTCTGTCTAGTCTTGTCTGTCTAGTCTTGTCTGTCTAGTCTTGTCTGTCTAGTCTTGTCTGTTTAGTCTTGTCTGTCTAGTCTTGTCTGTCTAGTCTTGTCTCTCTAGTCTTGTCTGTCTAGTCTTGTCTGTCTAGTCTTGTCTGTCTAGTCTTGTCTGTCTAGTCTTGTCTGTCTAGTCTTGTCTGTCTAGTCTTGTCTGTCTAGTCTTGTCTGTCTAGTCTTGTCTGTCTAGTCTTGTCTGTCTAGTCTTGTCTGTCTAGTCTTGTCTGTCTAGTCTTGTCTGTCTAGTCTTGTCTGTCTAGTCTTGTCTGTCTAGTCTTGTCTGTCTAGTCTTGTCTGTCTAGTCTTGTCTGTCTAGTCTTGTCTGTCTAGTCTTGTCTGTCTAGTCTTGTCTGTCTAGTCTTGTCTGTCTAGTCTTGTCTGTCTAGTCTTGTCTGTCTAGTCTTGTCTGTCTAGTCTTGTCTGTCTAGTCTTGTCTGTCTAGTCTTATCTGTCTAGTCTTGTCTGTCTAGTCTTGTCTGTCTAGTCTTGTCTGTCTAGTCTTGTCTATCTAGTCGTATCTATCTAGTCTTATCTGTCTAGTCTTCTCTGCATAGTCTTGTCCGTCTAGTCTTGTCTCTCTAGTCTTGTCTCTCTAGTCTTGTCTCTCTAGTCTTGTCTCTCTAGTCTTGTCTCTCTAGTCTTGTCTCTCTAGTCTTGTCTGTCTAGTCTTGTCTATCTAGTCTTGTCTGTCCAATCTTGTCTGTTTAGTCTTATCTTGTCCTGTCTGAAAATTATTGCAACATTCACATTTGAAATAATTGCTTTATCTCTAAACGGAATAGTTCCTCTGATAAAAACCTTTATCTAAATTGTTATAAACGATGTATTGTTCATATAATGTTTATTCATCTGTGGATGTGAAACGAGCCAACAAATTTTACCTGATTTGACGGTTTTGCGCAGCGAAAACATCTTGTGTTCGTTGTCCTTTTTGGCGAAATTAACTTTTGGCGGTAAGTTGACTTTAATTTTGGGCGTGTCCTTAACGGAAACCTCGTCGTTGTCGCTGCCCGACGGACTGACCAGCGAAACCATAGTGACAATTTCTTTCGTGCAATCGCCCTTGCTTTCATCTTCTTCCGCAGAGGAATCTCTGCGCTTCGTCGATTTTAGCCACCGCCCGTTCGCGAGGAATTTCGGCTTTGCCTCCGGCTTACTGGGAACTGACGAAGACCTGACCAGCGGAGGTCTCGTGTCCGATTTCATGGTTGTATTAAATGTGGAGTTTCTCTTTTGGAATTGTTCGCGTTTCGAAGTGGCCGTGTTCGGGCGGATGAAGATGTTGGTGGGGCTTTGGAGCTTTTTGGATTTCGGGCGATCTATGATCGGAACCACGACGACGGGGCGCTACGGCTCTGATTCCGAGTGCTGGTTGTTCGGGGGCTTCTTGCGGATCTGTTTGTGGAAGATTTGTTTGAGATCCGTTTGCTGTAGGTCGGGTTGCAAAGGAAGCATTATTTTTGAAGTTTCTGTTTTTTGACTCCCATCGCTGGGGGGAGCACTAAGATCTATGTTGAGGTTCTGTTTTTGTCTATGTTGAGGTTCGTTGTCTTGTCACGTTTGTCTTTCCACGATATCTTGTCGGGGGTTCAAGATTGAATCTTTCAGTGTCTGGGCGTTTAGTTTGATTCTCGGTTTTCGGGGAATCGGTCCAAGTCAGTTTTAACGGTCGGGGTTTCGCGCTCAAACTTATTCGAATTCCCATATTTTCGTCGGGAATCTCCTAGGAATGCTGCTTCCGCAGGCTCGATCGCCTGGATTGGTAAGCGGGCTTGCCTGGATTGCTCAGATTGCAGCGATAATTGGCGAATCGCGCAGTCTTATTATCGCTGCAATCTGAGCAATCCAGGCAAGCTTGCTTAACAATCCAGGCGATCGAGCCTGCGGAAGCAGAATTCCGAGGAGATTCCCGACGAGAATATGGGAATTCGAATAAGTTTGAGCGCGAAACCCCGACGGATAAAACTGGCTTGGACCGATCCCCCGAAAACCGAGAATCAAACTAAACGCCCAGACACTGAAAGATTCAATCTTGAACCCCCGACAAGATATCGTGGAAAGACAAACATGACAACCCTTTCTCGACATATCACAAGGCGAGAAACACTGTTTATATGCGATACATGTTCAAGCTGCCCCGGCTGAATGCTAACTGAACGCGTTTCCTTTAACCCTTAACAACATGATTTTACTCATTTATTATTGATCAAAACTTTCCCTATTTCGCCGCCATTCATTCATTTTACACAAGATTTTAACACTTTCTATTTATACAAATATTCTCTCTTTTACTCTGCAATTTAAAAAAGGTTGGCGACTACTGATCTAATGTTAGGTATTAAGAGACTCGCGTGTTTGTTCCTTCTCTTGCCGTTACCTGTTAAAACAAACAAATAAATTTATAAGATAAGATAAGCAATTTCTAGTGGGTAGATTTGTGATTTGTGTTAACCGAATAACGTTAGAACGTCGACTGATTTTAGCGTGCTTTGCGAATGAGTCGAAAATGACCGAGAAAGTCCGCAAGGAAGAAATACAATACTTTCGAAAATGAGCTGCAATACATCAACAAGAACACGATTTCGCTCTCAGAAGCTGAAGTGAAACAGAATAGCAACATCCTGAACGTGGTGCTCCAGCAAGTGATAGCCGAGATGAAAGAGAAATCTGCGGCTTTCAAAATGCTCTACGAGCAAATCTTCTACGGCGGCAGTTACTGCGGCGGCCTCAAAACGACCAAACCCGAGGAATACGATCTCGACCTCCTCTTCAAACTGCCAAAGATTTGCAGGTCGAAATCTAATCCATGCCGGACCATCCTGGGTTCGTTAGTCTCCACGTTACGGGAAACACCACGAGCTTGAAGTAATTACAATACAATTGTTCAAGTCAGTCTTATATCAAGCTGCTTAGAGACTTCCTTGACGCGGAGAATTTTGTATTGCGAGTTAAAGTCTTGCAGTGGATGGAGAGTTTGCTGTCGAAGACTCAACGAGAGTTTCCTTCGAGCGGGCACAAATATATCGCTCGATACGACTCCGACACCCGGTTTTACGTATGCATACGGCGAAATCTTTTTTTGACAAACCAAAAGTTTTCATTAAAACTAGTCAACACAGAAAAGACTCGATGAGCAAGATTAGACAGACTAGACTAGGCAAAACTCGTCCGGAGCAAAAATTTTGTTCTAACTTAGATTGGGCAAATTTTAGATGTACATTTCAAAGAACGGCCCTGCGTTTACATTGAAATTGAACGGGATGCTGAACGAGAAACCTGTCAGCTTCGACGTGGACCTGGTGCCGTGATTCTGCTTCGACGACGCCCACCGGCCCAAAGACTTCAGACAGAACAACACCAAGGAGAAAGTAATAGGAGCAATCAGGTTTCTCAAGCATTTCTAGACTTCCAAGTATCTTTGCAGACGTTCTTCCTCGTGCCGAAATAACCTAAAAACGCGGAGACGAAGGCCGGAGTCTGCTGGAGGCTTACGTTCCAGAAGCAAGAAAGGTTGCTGTTAAACAACAAAATGTTAAAGCCGTTTGTGAGGTTGTTGAAAAAGTTGCGGGATAAACTGCAGCACGTGTGCATCAGTAGCTATTTCATCAAAACCGTCTTTCTTTGGGAAGTTTGGGAAGTTGCGTAGAGAGAAAACGTTCTGGGACAACAGCTTGAGCTTTGTCTATATGGAGGTAACTTTCCTTTGAACAAACTGTACCGAAATGTTCTACAATTAATCATTACAGATGTTAAAATCTTACATGACTTATATAGAAGATTATCATATATAATTATTATCCTATATTATATAGAAGACAAGAATATTCCTTATTTCTGGAACGAAAGCAACAATCTGCTGCGGGACATCGCAGAAATCACTCTGCAGAAAGTCACCAACCGACTGAAGACAATTTACGACGATCTAAACAAGAATTTGGATAATCCCTATTGCGTGACTAATATTTATCTGTGCAAGCTTAACCTCAAATTACAGGGAGTGTTCATTAATGATTGTCCCGATTTTTTTTCGTTACAATGCGTATTTCCCCAGAAACCAATGCCTCATTTGATCGTGGAAAGGTTTTGCAAATTCTAGGAGTCCATAATCGAGTGATAATCGGTAAACGAAGTTTAAAGATATATTTTGTTGCATCGGTTCCAGTTTAGCGCAAAAATTGTAATTGGCAAGAATATGGAAACAATTGGTATTGCTGTTTGTGTAAATGATGTTAGTTTCAGCCGGAGATGAGATTGAGGCGATGGAGGGTGATATAACTCTGAGTAAAAATTGTGTAAAAATGCGTTGGAAAGGTCGCAGACTGAAGATGCGTCCGTGGAAAGCATCGAAACGAATGGGAGAAGGGTGGATGAGAGTTATGAGAGTTTGGTGGAAGCGATGAACAAGATGTCCGAGGATTTGGTGATGGTGAAGGACGAGAATCGGGCTCTGCGCGAGATGATGGGCGGCGTGCTGTTGAAGCACTTCGATGCCTTCTTCTGCGCCCTGCTCTCCTGGGCCTATCCGCCTCCTCCTGGAGGCGTAGTGTCTTCAGGATGTTTAGGGCTAGCTTGTCAGCTCAGCCAGCATTCCATTCAGCTCCTCCGAGTGCGTCAATGACGCACTTTATCCAGCGGCAGTTATGCGTGCGCCAGAAATACACTCCCATCTCTGTCTCTCCTGGTGGAATCTGGCATTCCAGCAGGACGTGTTCTGCAGTTTCCGAGATCCCTGGGCACTGGGGACAGTCGGGTGTTACTGCTGCCCCTATTCGGTGAAGATACTCACGGAAGCCACCATGTCCCGTGAGTATTTGAGTGGGGTGATAATTCACATCACCGTACATCCTACAGATCCACGGATCGATGGACGGGATCAAGCGATAGATCCAGCGACCGTTACTTGATGTGTTCCATCTTTCCTGCCACTGCGTAAAGGTGATCGCCCTCTCGGTCTGTGTTCGATCGTTGTCGGCCTCCGTCTGTTGGGGATCGTCCAGGGCCGGCCCCTTCTTCTTTTTATATTGTCGCATGCGCTCTTTAGCAAGCAGGTCTATTGGCGGCAGGCCAGAGATGACCTGTGCTGCATCTGCGGATACAGTCCGGTAGGCGCATGCGATTCTCAGTGCACTCTTCCTGTGTGCGGGGGTTATCAGTCTTAGGTATGCGGGAACCTCCGTCATTTCTGCCCAGGTCGGCGCCGCATACAGCAAGATCGAGGTGCTAACGCAGCCGAGCACCTTTCTCATAGCACCGCGCGGACCTCCAATGTTGGGCAGTATCCTCGAGATAGCTGCGGCAGTTGTAGCGGCTTTGTTTCCTGCGTATTTGAGGTGCTCCTTGAAGTTGAGCCTCTGATCCAGTATCACTCCCAGGTACTTTATGGCAGGTTTGCTCCTGATAGTGCATCCTCGGTAGGTTAGTACCATTGAGGTCCTAACCTTTCTGCCAGTGAAAAGCACTGCCTCAGTCTTCTGTACGGCCAGGGAGAGGCCGACTGACTCCATCCATTCCCAGATAATCTCCATGGCTTCCCCGAACAGTGCAGCGATGGAGTCACAGTCGGTGCTGGGTATGAGGACCGCCACGTCGTCTGCGTACGCTACCAGCCGACAGTCCCCTGGCAAGGGCAGCTTCAGTAGTCCGTTGTACAGGACGTTCCATAAGTCCGGGCCAAGAACCGACCCCTGAGGAGCGCCTGCAGTGATGCTGAACTCCTTGCTGACTCCAGTCGTCGTCTCCGCGAATAGTACTCTGTCACTGAGATAGTTCAGGATGATGTTTCTCAAGTACCCGGGGACGTTGAAGTCCCGGCGGAGGGCCTCGCAGATCTTGTCCCATCTTGCGGAGATAAAAGCATTTCTAACATCTAGTGCAATCATGAGACAGAGTGGTTTTTTTTCATTAGGTCTCCTCCTAAGTGGTCCGCAAATGTGGCTGGTGACCAGTCGCTTCACCTCTTCCACTGCATCCGTAGACGACCTCGCAGGTCTAAAACCGTACTGGTTGTCCGTCAGTTGTTGATCCACGCAGCCACGAAGGCGCTCCTGGACGATCTTCTCCAGGATTTTGCCCGCCGTGTCAAGCATACACAGTGGGCGATACGATGATGGTTCCGCGGGGGGCTTCCCGGGTTTTAGGATCAGGACAAGGCGTTGCCTTTTCCATTCGTCCGGGAAAACACCTTCGCGTAGGCATCTGTCGTACGCCCTGGTGAAGATCGCTGGAGCAGCTTTGACGGCTGCTCTCAAGACCAGGTTTGGGATGCCGTCCAGACCGGATGCTTTCCTCGTGCCAAAGCGCAGACATGCGTCTAGCACCTCACTCCGTGTGACCGGGGCGATGTCGCGCGGGTCGACGTTCTCCCGTATGTTTGCCTTCATTAGCCCGATTCCGGGGAAGAGGTGGTTCACGATGGACTCTACCTCGGCCTCATCCTTCTTAGGCTGACTCCTCATCATTTTTTTTGCGGAAATTTTGTAAGCTTTCCCCCATGGGTCCGCGTCCAGTTCTTCGCAAAGTTTCCTCCAGCTAGTGCGCTTCCTCTCGCTAATTTCCTTGCGCAGGGAATGCCTGGCAGAGGCGTATTGCAGTCGGAGCTCTCCGGCGGCATCCGGAGCTCTCTTTTTTGGCCTCGTGTATTGGCGTCGGAGTGAGAGGCACCGTTTCCTCAGTTCTGCAATGGTGTCGCTCCACCAGTACACGGGTAGGCCCCTCGCGCACGGCTTGCTGGTACGCATGGAGGCGTCGCACGCTCTGGTGACCCAATTAATGTCTGGCGCATTCTATGGCGCTTTCGGAGCTGATGGGGGAGTTATCATCGAGCTGCCACAGCCCCAGTGCTTCAGTAAAAGTGCTTTCGTGGAAATCACGGGCATTCCAGCGGGGGGAGCCAAGCCTGTGTTCGCCTCTTTTGGTAAGCCTCTTGAAGGGGCGCACTTCGAAGAAGATCGCCCGATGGTCGCTAGCAGTGTACCCCTGTCCCACTCTCCAGTTCCCAACCCCCTTGTATAGAGTGGGGGAGACAAATGTAAGGTCCACAATAGACCCCGCACCCTTCCCAGTGAACTTTGGGACGTTTCCCTCGTTGGCGAGCACCACGTCAAGCGCCCCAAACGCATCCATAAGGGCTCTCCCTCGAGGGTTGGTGGTTTTGGAACCCCATTCTGTCGCCCAGGCGTTAAGTCACCGGCGATTACGAGTGGGCTCAGCGTGTGGGCCTCCCTCACAAGGCCAGTGAGTGCATCTTCAAAGAGCTTAAGGGGCTCATTGGGTGAGAAGTAACAGCTGAAAATGGGGGTGCACATTTTCAGCTGTTACTTCTCACCCAATGAGCCCCTTAAGCTCTTTGAAGATGCACTCACTGGCCAATTTCTCCGTGGACATAGCCAGCCCCGCGCCTGGAGGGAGTAGCGCCGAAGGGCGTTTTTCCACAGACCCAGAGCGCAGCGAGGCCGGTGGTGTCGGAACGCCACACGTCACCCCGCGGCTTCGTCCCTCTGTAGCACTCGCTGATAATGGCCACGTCCATTTCTTCGGTCCTCACATCCTGCGTCAGGAGGCCGTGGGCAGCCTGACACCTGTTGAGGTTGAGTTGAAGGAGTCTCAACATGATGGTCTTGGTGGAGCTCCTCCGTTGCTCATTCCTGCTACCTGCTCTAGTAGAGCGGTCCTTTCTGGCACCGGCCTACCCTGCGAGCATGCTGCAGCAAAGTGGCCGGTCTTACCACACCTCCGACAGTCTTTCGACCGGTCCTTCTATTTGCAGTTCACTGCTATGTGCCCTGTGCCTCAGCACCTAAAGCACCGCTGAGTCCTCTCCACTAGGCGTAGCCGGCAGTTAGTCCAGCTGACTCGCATAGTCCCAGACATCAGGGCCCTCGCACACTGGGCTTTGGGGAGGCGTACGCGAGCCACCTGGGTCCGCCCGTATGCGACCCAATTCGTCCACGTCTTTCACCACTAGTTCTGCCATGGGCGTCTTTTCGGTGACAGTAGCCGCCTGGCGCAGTGACATTCTCAGGGCCTCCGCGCATTGCTGCCGCGTGGGACCCTCTTTGCCTCCAATGGCGAGGAGCAGGTTACCGATTCTGGTTCTCCGAATCTTGGTGACCGCTCTTCAGACCAATGCCAGTTCTTGGTCGACCTTGATCATTTTTAAGATGTCCTCTAGCTAGGTATCGCCAGCCCTCTTAATGATTATTGCATCCGGCATGGTCCTTTTTTTTAGGGCGGGACGTTTCACCCCCTGTTTGGCTCTTCTTTCTCTCCCTATTTGGTCCTGGGGCTGAGGTTCCTGCTGGTGCAGGAGTTGTTTGGAGCCTCGGTGGTTCGCACTGCTCTTGCGTTTTTTTTCTTTTGTCCTTCTTGGCGACTAGCATCCAAGGTTCCGGGGAGGTGGGCCCTGGGCATGTGGTCGGCGCTTGGTGGCGCCCGTCTCCCCTGGTGATTCGCGGAGTCTTTTGCCCGGCTGCATATTTGGGGTTCCTGACGTGGGCATCTGGGATGTTCCGGAGGCCTCAGGCACTATCTCCGCTGAGGTGCTGCTTTGTGCTGGGCCGGCATTCTCATTAACACCACTAGCTGGTCCAAGCTCGAAATCTACTGTTAGCACATCATCGCAGAAAAGCAGTTTGTAGCCGTTCGTGCCAAGGAATAAAAACGTTGTTATAGAATATTAGATTACAAGATTTTAACGTTAGTTTTAGATTGTGTGTTGCATTTTGTTTTGAATCTCAATAGATTTTCTTTAAAAAAAGTAATAATATTTCCGCGTTTTACCAATGAATCTATCAAGTCAACGTATCGAATCAAGACCTCCTAATCACCTAATAACAAGTGACAATTTACAATTTACAAATGCCAATTGAAGTACGTCACTGTGACATGTTAGTTCTGACATTGCGACATGTTAGTTCTGACAGTCTATGTTAACTCTGACAGTGTGACATGTTAGCTCTTGAAACTTCACCGAAGAGATTAATGCATCGCGTAGGTAGTTGTACTGTGTGGGAGTTAATACGCATCGGAGAAGTTTTTTGTTTGTGATTTAGAAAATATTTAGCGCATTTTCTCGATATCTGGAACAAAATGCACTTCAAATTTGACTGATTGTGAAGAGAATAATGTATCCCACGTAGGTTATACCTTTTATGTGTAAGTTAGTGCGCATCGATGTAGTTAGTACTAGTTAAAAAAAATGCTAATTTTCTGCTTTTTTTACGATTTTCGCTAATAATTCAGGAAATAATCGGTAGATTTACGTCAAATTTTCAACAGAATGTTCTCGAAACTTCACTGAAGAGATTGATGTATCGCATGTAGGTAGTCGCACTGTGTGGGAGTTAGTACGCATCGGTGAAGTTTTCTCATTGTTTCGTGTGTAATTCAGAAAATATGATATTTAGCGTTTTTTCGCGAAATTTACATCAAAATGCTCATCAAACTTGACTAAATACAATAGAGTATCGGATGTAGGTAGGTGTACTATGTGTAAGTTAGTGCGCAACGATGAAGTTTGTACTAGCTGATTTTCGTCTGCTTTTACAGATTTTCGGAGATAATTCAGGAAATATTCGGTGGATTTCCACGAAATTTGCAACAAAATATTCTCGAAACATCACTATAGATTGCAATGACTACAAAGGCAATATATTCCGAGCTGGAAAAAGTTCTAAAAGATATAAACCAATGGGTGAAGATCGACGACGAAGAAGAAAAGAAGAATAATGTTTTAATTAACGCTGTAATATTACCATAATGTAAAGTTACCTTAAACGTGTTTTGTAATAATCGTTTTGTTCTAGGTATGCACTTCCATCATACACCAGTTAAAAAGGGATGAATTGTTCAAGTTTTTATTTCAAGATCCAGTTTACACCGGCAGTTATTACAAAGGGTTAAAAATACAGAATCCAGACGAATACGATATTAATTTGGTGTTGGTTTTGCCAAAAGAAATGCGACAACAATGTCAAATGGATACTGTAGCTTATCCTGGAACGGCCAAATTAAACCTGAGTTATAAAAAGGTCTCGCAAAATAAGGAAATGATCGAGTGAGTAACGTTCGTTTATTTCATTTAACTTTGCCGGTTTGTAACGTGCGGTCAAAAAGTCCTTGGATCACGGATGCTGTAGACTTTAAGTCATTTTCGAAGTTACTTCTCATTCATCTGATGTTTATATTTCGGGCATGCTGAAGGAGTGCCAAGAAGGAGTCCGTTTTTCAATCAGGGTTCGATCAAAAAATTTGATGACGAAAACAATAGAATTAAATTTAAATTTCACAGAAACCCGATTCAATGACTTCCTAAACATCTTATCCGTTTTTGCTTTAGGAAAATCATGACGAAACTATGTAAAGATGATTATTTGGACTGCTCGAAAGTTAACGCGTGGTTCGAAGGTTTGATTCAAAAGGCTTTGAACATGTACCCCGATGGTTATTATGAGGGCAACGTAAGTTCTACATTATTAATCTTTACAATCCATACGGCAATGTCTAATTTATTGTCATTTTAGAAAATAAAATTGAAAAAATCCGGACCGGCGAAAACTTTAAAAATTAATGATTGCATTTGTTTGGATCTTGTTTCTTGTTTTGAATTCGACCTAGACTTAAATCCGCTACCCAACTATAAACAAAGTGAATTGAATAAATATAGGAAAATAGATGACCCTAATATAATACCCTGTTATAAAGTTAATGAAAGTTAAGTTATTTTCATATTTAAATTTTTAACATATCTTGTTTTTAGTATGTGCTTGTGCCCAAAATCTCCTACGATCGCATCCCAGAATGCCCTGAGTTATATTGGAGAGTTTCTTTCCCTAAGCAGGAGCAACAATGTTTAAACAACTTAGATAAACTCAAGCCCGCCGTTCGCCTGCTTAAAGTAATACACAAAATCTTTACTACCCACTTTCATTTAAAGCTGGTTTGCACCATTAGTAATGTAATCGAGTCGGGGGTAATACGTCATCGAACTGACCAAAAAGCGTTCATAATGCAGTCGTGTAGAGCAGCGAGAGTTAGGTTTTCCCCAATTTTAAGCAATACGTTTAATTCGCGACCCATAAAACCAAACTTTTTTCATTATTCACTACGTTTTTCCTCTAATTTTTGTGGAAATATTATATAACTTGCGAAGTTAACTAATTCAACACAATTTTCACGACACGTGTTTCGACTGTTCAAGGTCATTTTCAAGTGGATTAAAAATGGATGAGATTGCATTTATACCAAGAGTTTTGGTGGGGAGAGGAGGTGCTGTCTGTAGTTGGAGACATATCTGCGGACGAGTTCGTTATATTAAAAAGTTGAGAAAAGATTAGATCTGTTTGCTCGTTGAGTTAAGAGATTAACTAATGCATTACGGCTTTGTTTGAAAATTTCAAATGACTCTAGGAAACTAAGCTTCGGGCCTTTGTTTGCAAGACTTTTAGATTATCTATTTCGGGAAACTTAAAAAAAAACACCGCCTAATATCCAGAGCTTTCCGTCAAACAGAGAACCGTAAAGAAACGTAAAGCTGAAGAACGTCAGAATCCCGTTAGCACAGTATACCTACCATATATACATGGATCTACTCACAAAATCGCCAGAATTCCAAAAATACATCAGAGTTAGACACCATCTCGTTAGAATCCCATGGAATTTAGTAAATACCCTGTGGAATATGTAAACGAACCTATAATGGATGTACCAATAGAAAAATATTGGGTAGGATTCAAGAACATGCAGATTCAGTCAGACACAAAGAGAAAGTTTAGTCCGCTCTTGTCCAACACACCAACGCCAGCCACTGGTTGGATTTAAGAAACTCAAGCACAGATTAGCCCCGAAATATTACGGGTATACAAAGAAGTCATAGAGAGAGCAAAACGAGATTATTGCCAGAAACGAGAGATGATTCCTTGCGACGGTTCCGTGAACTTTCAGCGCATAATGCGGAATCTTCACCTTAGGAACTTTCACCGCCGAGCAGTTTCACCTATATCAATTTATTTTCCTATATTTTTGTTTATGCATTTTATTAATTGGATGCGGGTGAAATGTGGGCGGCGAAACTTGACAGAGGTAAAACTGTTAAAAATGAAAATTTCTGCGGTGAAAGTTCCTACAGTGAAGATTCCGCGGTGAAACGAATGCGGTGAACGTACTGGATACCCCTTGCGACCTCCACCCTCAAAGTGCAATCGCAGACACCTCACCCAAGCAACTTAACAGTCTAGACACATATACGACCAACAAGACGAACAAACAAACGAACCGAAGTACCTCAAACAACGCGCATGACCCGATTTCCCCGACCTATAAATAGACGCGTCACACGACCGAGCGCTCAGTAAATGTCTAAATAACGCTTAATCCGCACGGACGCATATGGGTCATTCTTTTACAAATCGTACACCTATTTTGACTCCATGCTTTGGATTCGTCAGAAATTTTATTTGTCGCTTGTTTACATGAAATAAGTCGACACTTATATCGGGATTTCGTTCGCATATGTGTATTTTCAGAAATATATACATTTTTAATTTTGTTAGTTTGCTGGATTCACTAACATTTAACATTCATTATCTCCAGTTTTACTAAATGGATCGTTCTCGATCTTCCACTATTTAACACCTTATTAGGTCAGCTTCTTCATCGCATGGTGGAAGTATTTTATTATTGTTAATTAATATAAAATAAAAACAATTCAATTGTTCAAATGATGTTTTCATGCACATCCTCAAGTCGCATGAAATTGAAAAAAATACCATATATTTGCTAGGTCCTAATCTAAAAAACGCATGTTTCAAAAAGGCGGGGTCTCTATTCAATCAGAAGATATTAAATAATTTCAAGTGCGCGGATATAGTTCCAACGGATTCTTGATCACATTGGCGCCCATTTCTTGCTAATACGTCACGTCATGAGAATAGAATAGACATTATTCAGAAAGATAACAAATAAAAAGTAACCCTAATTATTTTACTGAATATTCTATAATATAATGATTCTATTTCTATGAAGAAAAAAATTTGAATATTAAGATAGATCAAAAGACGATATAATTATTAACAAATTTATTTTCGATATACAGAATACTATTTAATCTTCAACGATATGTTACAAAGAAAGTAATTATTTCATAATTTTAACTTCCGTTGAATGTTCCTGCGAAGAAAAATGTTTTGCTTCTGCTTTTTTTTCTGTAATCGGTATCATGCAATGGTATGTTAACGTCGCTTTCACCGTTAGAGCCATTTTGAATCTTGCCTCTAATATTTGTTCTTCTTCATTATATTCTTTATCCAAATTTTAATGAAATGTTAGGGAGTGACTCAGTTGCCCATTCGAATAATTCTTTCGGCGTTTGGATTGGATTAGTTATTCTTTGAAGACTAGTTCTAGCAGCTAACCTTTTCAAAGTCCCACCCAGGCCATCGCACGCACCTTTGCCGTGAGAAGTTGGGAAAAAATCTGATAACCAAATTATTTTTCTGTTTTTGTACTGCGCGCTTGCCCCCTCAGAAAAATATGTAATATTTTCAATTTTCTTAAAGTTTTTCTTTATAAAATCTACTAATTGCTTTTGAAACACATGAAACGCAATTGTATCATGTTGCAAACATTCGGATATAATTACGAAACTTTTCATTCTAGTTTCGCCGTCAGCGTGCCAGTAGTAGATTGCAAATGGGTTTGTCTTGTTGATTGATTGCAAATGCCTTGTACGGCATTTTGAACAACAAAAGTATAGTTCGCAGAAAAATCACAGATTACAATGCACTCGTTTTCTGTCAACTCGTTTTTTTTTATATTCTTCATAAAATCGTTTTGTTTTTTAACAAGGTAATGCAGAAGTAATTTTTCTAAACCGGTCTTTAATTTTTGTAAATATTCGTCCACTGGGGATATCATAACTTGTAAAGTGATACTATCAACGTTAGTCCATTGTCTGTAAGTAATTTCGTAAATGTAATTAAACTCGAAATGTTTTCTAATTCGTCAATCAAATCTGTTGCACCAGGACACTTAGAGCACGTTCCAAAATAACAATTTGTTGATGCTTCAACGTAAATCATACGGCTCAAACAGTCATGATAAATTTGCATTGGGTTCGGAGTATCGGCTGTCAGGTTTTTAATATTCGACCCTTCGATTAATAATTTTACATTTTCATGGATAGCACAAACACAGACTGAATGGGTACCACTTGCACCGGCTAGCACGCAATTTTTTGGCCTCAAAGATGCGAATTTGGAGAAACTACATTTGACTTCAGGATAATTTTCTTTGAATAGCTGATGAAGCTCTTTCAAATTCATTAACAATAATCGTTTTTGCACGTGAATGCGTTTATTGTCTGCTTTGACCGACACATAATCTTTTTGTCCTGGCATCATGCGGCTATTCTCATCCAGTTTATAAAAGCTGATTATTAAATCAACCACTTCTTTTTATATGGACGGATGACTCTTCGGGCTAGGATCGGCTAAGATTCCTTTTTTTCGGCAGTTTCTTCGCAATCGTTATCATGTGAGTCGCAGCAGAAGGACAATGGTGTAAAATTTTTCGAAAATACCATTCTTGAAAAATAGTCAAAATTTTAATTTATATTGCACGTTCCGTGGTTGAGTTGAATCTGCCCTTTTAAAATTTGCAAAATATCATTACGATCATTTTCGTCAATTCTATCATTCACATTAATCGCAGTGTAAAAAATCCTTTCTGACATTGCTTCAGATATATTTCGCATTTTATCCTTTGAATACATCTTTTGAGAAACTTTCTTCTTTTTAATTGGTGAAGTTCCAATCAAACCCAAGCCCTTGTTGATTGCATCAATCGCTTCATCAATTACTTCTCTGTCTATTTCGAACGATGCAGGACTTTCTGGGATATGATCCACGTCCCCATAATCTTCATCAAACACTTCATCATTTGGCGAGGTGTTAGAGTTAAAATCATCAACTTCTTTGCTAAAAATATATTCATACGTACATCAAACATATGATCGTAAAATTTAGATAATAAATAGTGAAACATACCTTCTCGTTAGATTGAAGTACGTTGTTATTTTCATTGTGTTTTCGAAATTTCGACAAATTAAGTCGGCAAGTGTTGCAAATTTGTTGTCTCAGACAGTCTTCTGTTATAGGTATATGCAATACCAATAAATGTTGCCTCAGGACTTTCCTGAGGCTCTGGTAATTCCGTACTGTCGGATGAGGAGACAAATTGAACGGGTTCAAGCATCTATCCGTTCGTATTTTTGACGATTTCGATAATTTGGAGGATAATTTTGGCATATATGGTTCGAACTTTATGTAGTTTTCACTAAGTTTTTAGGTTATAAATACCACGCGAATGTATCGCAGCGTGCTGAGGAATTCAAATAAAAACGTTACTCGGAAGCGGCGCGCGCACTCGAAATTATTTAATATCTTCTGATCGAATAGAGACCCCAACTTTTTGATACATGGGTTTTTTAGATTAAGATACCATAAAAATACCATATATATGGTATTTTTTTCAAAATCATACGTTTTGGGAATAAGCAGAAAAACATTATTTGAACAATTTAATCCTTATTATTTTATATTAATTAACAATAAAAAAATATTGCTAGCACGCGATTAAGAAGCTAACATAATAAAGTATTAAATAGTAAAAAAATGAGAATGATGCGTTCAGTAGAACCGGAGAAAATGAATTTTGAATGTTCGAGAATCCAGCTAACCAACAAAACGCAAAATGTACATATTTTGAGAAATACACATTTTTGAACAAAATCCCGATATACGTGTCTTTTGAATGAATAAGGTGCTGGAAAAAATTTTGTATGTCATTCAAAAATGTGATAATTTTTTTTGTTTAAATCCGTACGATTTGTAAAAGAATGACCCATATATCTTGAGAATGGTGAATGTTTTTTTTTTGTTAAAATATTAAAAAAAAATATTTTACTTTCAGTTGATTAGGGACGATAAAACCCTCAATTTGTGCAGTTATTTCATACAAACCGTTGCAATGCATCAGGCGGATGAAATCAGGAGTTCGAAAAGATACCCTTGTTGGACCCTGGGGGAGACATTTTTGCATGTGAGTGAAAAGAAATATTATTAAAAGCCGCAAATAACTAACTGTTTTGTTATTGCCCATTGCTAGGTGTTGGAATGCCTGATTGAGTGCGTGAGCAAAGGCAAAATTCCATTCTTTTGGTTGGAAGATTTCAATCTACTGGCGAACTGGAGTGTAGAAAATTTGAATAACCTTGAAAACTTTTTGAGGAATATGTACAAAAAAATTCTGCAGGATCCCAAGAATTTTTTTATTAATAACTACATAAGTAAAAAAAGAGTACATAAGTCAAGTAAGTCTTAAACGTCTACAGCGTCGTTACATCCATTAGGATGATATGCAATGTGCGAAAATGTTTCATTTAACCACAGACATATATAGAAATAGAATTCCATTTTACGTATTATTAAGTATTATTAAATTAGATAGACGTGGTCGTTCCGTAGTAGACAAGGTATCAAATTACTAAGTCACAAATCCCAGGAAGCCACCGACCTCCTATGCATGGCTGTGGCAAAGCCATCACAGTAAAAATCTAACTCTACTAAAAATATTAGCTCCATCCACCCACGTTAAAAATTGTAAGGCCCCCCTATAACTCCACCGACAAACTTTTAAGGCAGATTCTATGATTCAAAATAAGCATAAAACTTCTTCTACGGGTGCCTATCCGGTTCGAATGTTGGCTATCATTACAATCTGGATTTTATTTGCGGCTGTTCTAAATAATTCCGTTGTTGTTGAATTGAACCATTGCCTCAGGTTCTTCATCCAAGATATCCTTCTTCTGCCTGGTCCTCTGCGTCCTATTACTTTGCCCTGCAGTATGAGCTGCAGCAGTCGATATCGTTCTCCGTTTCTCATTATATGACCGAAGTATTCTAGTTTACGTTTTTTGATGGTAAACAGTAACTCTGGTTCCTTCTTCATTTTTCTTAGTACCTCGATGTTCGCAACTTTATCCGTCCAATTAATATTTTCAAGCGTCTATAAAGCCATATTTCAAATGCCTCTAATTTCTTGCTTGCATCCTGCTTCAGTTAAAGTCCACGACTCAACGCCATATAAAAGTATGTAGAAAATATAGCATCTAATATGTCTCATCTTGATGTTCAGTGAGAGATCATGACTGCTAAATAGTTTCTTCATTTTTATAAATGCGGCTCTGGCTATTTCGATTCTTCTCCTTATCTCCAGCGAGTGGTCCCATTGGTCATTTACCATACAACCAATATATTTCATTGTTGCTACACGTTCGACCATTGTACCTTCGATAAAGAGTTGGCCAGGTGGTGCTTGAACCTTACTTATTACCATATATTTTTTTTTTTTTTTGATATTCAGTAAGAGACCATATTCTTTACTAGAGGCTACTACTTCCGCTGTCATCAACCGCTGAACAGCGACATCAACCGCTGAAGACCCTGAGACTATCCGCGAAGACTACCGTATCATCGGCATATCTGATGTTATTAATTATTTCACCATTAACCACGACCCCCTTGTTGATATTTTAGAGTGTTTCTTTACATATTTCTTCAGAGTAGATGTTAAATTGCAGAGGTGATAAAACACATCCTTGCCTTACTCCTCTCCTAATCTCAATATTGTCGGTGGTCTGGTCCTCTACATTTACTACAGCAGTCTGGTTCCAATATAAGTTGGCTATTACGCGAATATCTTTATGATCTAGTCCAATCTTCTGAAGTTTGTTGATAAGTTTATCGTGGTGTATTTTATCGAATGCTTTTTGATAATCTATGAAACAAGCGTATATATCATAATTCACATCCCTGCATCTCTGAAACAGTACTTGGATGCATAACAATGCTTCTCTTGTTCCTAGTGCGTTTCGAAATCCAAACTGCGTGCTGCTGATGTTTTCCTCGCATTTCTTATAGATTCTACCATGAATAATCTTCAGGAATAGTTTTAAGATATGGCTCATTAGGCTGATAGTTCGATAATCTTCGCATTTTTTCGCATTTGGTTTTTTTGGCAGTGTCACAAAGGTAGATTTTAGCCAATCCCTTGGTATTACTCCGCTGTTGTAAATTCTATTAAATAGAGAAGTTATTACCGACATACTTTCATCGTCTAGCAGCTTCAAAACTTCTGCATGCGTGTTATCTGGACCCACTGCTTTGCCATCCTTGCTTTGTTTGATGGCGTTCTTCACCTCACTTGTTATAATATTAGGACCAGTAGTCCCGTAATTGTTGGTGGGTTTAATGGTTAATCATCTTCAAATAAAGTATTTATGTATTTTTTTCTTTCCATATTGCAAGCTTCTCCGTGACATTTGATGTTATGCTTCCGTTTTTGTCTACTAATTGACCATATACCCGTTTTCTAAGTGTGGCAGTTACCAGTTTCACCTTTCTATGTACGTTGAAGACATCGTGTTTCTTTTCCAACTCCTCTATTTCCAAACATTTTGCATGGATTCTTTTCTCTTCTGCTTTTCTTATTAGCTGCCTAATGGTTTTGTTTAAATCCTTGTATTTGTCTGTATTTTTGTATCGTCTTCTTTCTTCCATGAGCCTTAGGATATCGTCAGTCATCCAGCATTTTCTACGTTTTTTCGTTATTTCGAGCTTTAGAAATTTTTCACTCGTTTTAACTATGCTGTTCTTTACCATTTTCCATTCGCTCTGAACTTCATGGTTGGAGTTTTTCTTTATTTTTCTGAATTCTGTCGTTAACGCGGATCGTATTTCTCTTATATCATCCTTCTTGAGTTGGGAAATATCTATTCTGTTACTATTGTTAGGCTTAAGGCTACTTTTCATTTTCAGCTTTAACGTTCTGACGAGGTGGTTGTGGTCTGATGATACATCTGCGCCAGGGTACGTCTTGACCGATTTAAATATATTTATGAACCTTTTATTGACAAGAATATAGTCGATTTGGTTTCTTATAATTTTGCATTTCTTGACCGCGGGGGATCGCCATGTATATAGTCTACGTGGTGGAAGTTTGAAGAAAGTGTTTAGTACGACATATTCTTCATCTACGCAGAACTCATATAATATATTCCCTCTTGGGTTACTTTCACCCAGACCAAACGCGCCCACTATATCAGCTCGCTTTCCGCATCTTATGTTCGCGTTGAAAACTCCCATAATGATATTAATCTCGTTTTTCTTTAGACTCTACATTGTTTGTCAGAAGTTGGTGCATAAACCTGTATTAAGTTGATGTTTTTTGGCGCTGTTGCTAGTTGTGCCAACATTATTCGGTCAGAAACTGGTGTAAAGTTGCGTACCGCTTTTGCAATTTTCTGATTAAGAATTATATCTACGCCGTATTGGTGCCGGTTCTCATCTAACCTTGAGTAGTACACTGTGTGATCATCTACTATACATTTTCCCACTCCTTTCCATCTCATTTCACTGATCCCCATGATTTCTACTTTCATGCGCTTCATTTCTGTAATCGTGTTTTGTATCTTACCCGCTGCGAACATACTTCTCAAGTACTAATTATTGTAGTGGCTGGCCCGGAGATTCTTAGCAGCCTCTGACCATTTAAGGTCTGCCGGGAACTAAGGCCCATTATTTGATTGTTTTCAGCCATATTGATGATTATACTAGGAAATTGATACATGGTAGTTTTCCGTTGCTTTCCATGCGCTGTAACCAGACCGGTTGGGATGAATATTTCATCGTCGCCCTTGTCGTCTTGATTACAGCTGTACCGATTACACGTTAATCTCCACCTATAATCATACTGGAACGCAGCTGCCCATTCCAGGGGTGTGCTTATTTAATGGCGGCACTATTCGCCATGTCATGTTACCGTCGCCGGATTTCTGCAGTATTTACTCAAGGTAGTCGTACTCGCTGACTACCCCTCTACATCCTGATAGTAACACCGCTTTATGGTCGGGGAGTGCATAGTGGGTATTCGCAGCTATCCTTTATATCTAAAGGCCTTTCACAAAGCATAAAGGCCTTTCACAAATAGCACAAAGCTCAGCCTCACTTGAGTTGGCTTTATATATATATATATATATATATATATATATATATATATATATATATATATATATATATATATATGACGGCTGTCATTTTAATTTTGATAGGAATTTTGGACTATTTTTCCTTTTTTCAATCCTCTTTGGATTGAATTGAAAGAAAAACTGTGATTTAACTGAACTGCACTGCCACTGCACTTCGAAACCCCGCCTTTGATTCCGTCTCTACGCATCTCAAACGTTCAAGCGATCGTCATTGACCATTCATCCTTTGTACTAGTAATTTTGCCTGGATTTTTTCTGTATTCATTTTGTATGGAAACTGGACACGAAGACTGCGGTTGCACTGAACTGTACTGCCACTGCATTTCAAAGTCAAAATCCTGCTGTTGACTCGGCCTCTTCACGGTCTTCACAAACGGTCAAATGATCATCTTGTATTAAAAATTTGAAGGGACTTTTTCCTTTTTTTCAATTCTTGGACAAATGTAGACATTATTTCCATTGTAAAATTTTGGAGTAGAAAAAATTTCAACTATTCAGTTTGACATTTCCAAGCCAAGCATAAAACTCTTAATACATAATTACACATAATAGTGTGAAAAACGCTTTACAAAAAACTTTTACCAGGAACACAAACAATGGGGTGGAATTAATTGATAAAATGAATTATGATATTATTAATATTAATCATTCTTGTATTATTTAGATCCCCGGGAAAATCAAGTCACCGATGATGCTGAGCCAGACTTCCCGTCATCATTCTCGTCACATTCTGGCTTGATTAATTCACGTTACCCCCGGGTACAGGAAGATCAATCACTGATAAACAGAGAAGTCAGTAGTTTATCATCATCGCTAGAATATCTTGGCATTGCTGCAGGAACAATAGCAGCAATCGGAGCAATAGCGTTAGGTTTTATAAATCGCAGAGACAAGTAAAATTGAGATCGGGTGTGATCAAATTTTCTGCGATTACGTAAAAGTGATTTATTATTATTAATTAATTTATTATATCGTCTATTATTAATTTATTATATTATGTATTTACTTGATATCTTTGAAAGTTGGCCAGATAGTAGCCGAGACTGTTTTAAAAACCTGTTTGCGAACATCTAATCAGTTCAAGTTAAAAAAAAAAACGTTTTGATAAACTTTGAAAGACAAGTAAATATCAATGCCGTGCGGATAATAGATAATAAATTCACGGATGACTTTCAAAATCGACAGATATTGCAAACTGTGAAGTTTTTTGATCACACCAACATCTAAATATTTCAAAAATAATCAAAATAATCTATCTTTCTAATCTTTCTATATTATATAAAATAGAAATATCATGTAAATAAATAAAATTAATTGTTGCATCCTCATTCAATAAAAACTGTGGTACGCCTATTTTTCTCACAACGGTCATTACAGGTAGGTCACAGACAAGCTAGACAAATAAGACTATAGGCAAACAAGGCTAGACAGGCAAGGCTATAGACAGACAAGACTATAGATAGACAATACCAAGCAGATAAGGCGACAAAGAAAATTAGACAAAGAAGACTATTATTTATTTATTTTTTATTTGTTTATTATTATAACCTTTTATTGGCATATATACAAAATATTTTAAATAAATACATTAGCATACTATACATTATATATTACACGTTACACACAAAAGGAATAGGTTCTTCGTTGGTACCTATTTGCTCTTTCCACTTTTTCACCCTCCTTAACAATTCCAAACCATTTCCCCTTTCATCCATACACTCCTTCCATTTTTGTCCTAGCCTTTTCTCCTGTTCCTTCCATTCATTCCTTGTACATTCTTCCATCTAATGTTTCCATCTATCCTTTCCTGTCCCACATACTGTGTCCCACCCACACTTCCGATATTCATCACTCATCCAATATTTCCTACCACGCTCTACACTTCCACACCTAAACCTTGCCAGTATGACCTGCGCGTCTGACTCTTTAGTTGAGTTTAAATAGGTAGATTATTATTAACGTCGAGGCGAGCAGTCGTGCAAGAATTGAATGCGAAGCTCTGAATTGAAATAGTTTAAATAATAGTTAAAATTTGTTTAAAACTGTTATTATATATTTATATAAGAATTTTACTTATATAAATATACAACATGTTGAGGGAACTTCGTTCCAAAAGAACTGTGTTGGTGAAACTAGTAATCAATAAAAGATCAAGTGAAACAAATCACATAAGTTGTTAAATTTTTTAAAAACCTATTTATATATACCCTGATGGATGTGCAACGACAACAACAACTGGGAGACTGCCTCTCATTAGCTGTTCACTCATGTTTTTCCTAGGGAAAATAATGAAAGGAGGCACAAAATGACCAGTGGCGTTCATTACAACAACGATTGTCACTAACGAGCCTCTTTCAGCTGAAGTAAGTGAAGCTATTTGACGTTTCTCTTTGCGGCCGACGACTTGGGGTATCGTGCTAAATAAATTTAAATAGTTACCCAGTCAGCTGATATTTTGGGATCCAAATATGGAATGGTCCATATTTGGATACCGCGAACTGTCCATATTTGGCATTTCTAAAGAATTTATATTTATATCCATATTTTTAAACTAAACAAAGCAATGCAATAAAACACCTCTAATACTTTCAAACAAACATTTAGAGAATGCATAGATGCAATAAATATAATATTATTTTCAATTACATTACAAAAAATAATTAATTTTTATGAACCATGAAAAGTTTTCTGACAGCGCCAAAACAAAACAGTCTCACTGCGACTAAAGCATTCCCTCTGCTGACGAGTTGAAACCTATACGCGTGTATGGTGTTAGAGAGAAATGAATGACCACTGATTTTTGGGTCTGGCGGTATTTTTTTCCGTGAAATGTCGGTATTCCACATTAGGGATACTATTCCATATTTATCTACTTTCCTCTACGGAAACTCGGACACAACAATGATTAAAGCAGCAACAAAATTTGCTTATATCCATGTGTCAAACTTAGAACCTATGCTTACAGAATTGGAAATTACCAATTACTTGACAAGTAAGAATATTTTATCAGTACAATGTAAACAACTAGACTCTAAATACCCTGAAGAGTACGCTTCATTTAAAGTTACAGCTCCGTTTGTGTATTTAAAAGAGCTAAATAACCACCCATAAATCGTTTTTTCCGAAATCTCATAAAAGACAAAGGGAAACATTAAACAATTATCCTAAAGAATCAGTGATAGTCAGATTAATTAATCAGAACCAAAACGCTCAATCTACTGGTCAATCTCACACTGAATATGAAATTCATATCCAACATCAAAATAAAAACCACAAATTATTAAATCTAGCTTCAACCCCATTACAAGTGTACTGCCAGAATACTGGAGGTCTCAGTACAAAAATTATTGAGCTCTCTCTGGCTATAGCATGTAGCTGTTATGACATCATAATGTTGGTGGAAACATGGTTGAATAGAGATTTTTCCGACAATGAACTCAATTTACGCGGCTACAACATCTTTCGATGTGACCGCAATGGATTGACTAGCTCAAAACTCAGAGGTGGAGGAGTGCTGATTGCCATACGGGAATACATCCAAGCAAATACATCACCGAAATGAGGACGTTGAATAATTACTTGTCCGATGTGCCCACAACAATAGGAAGTTTTTCATAGGTGTGGTTTATGTTCCACCATTATCTAGTGATTGTGTCTATGCATCCCATATACAAACGATCGAAGACATTTACTCCAAAAATTCCACTACTGACTTTTACGCGTTTGGTGACTTCAATTTACCTAATGTTACGTGGTCTAATGACAATTTAGGCATAGTTATAAATGGTCACAGTAATCTTAACAGTGAAACTGTAGCACAGGGTTACGGGTTTCTAAATTTGTATCAACATATTGACATTCCCAATTCTAGAGGTGTTTTCTTGGATCTTTTATTTTCAAATAGACCGAAAATCTCTGTTAACATAGTTGCAGATCCACTACTTCCCTCCTCTTTTCATCAAGAAAGCTTCTCCTTTGAAATATCCTTAAATGATTCAAATTATCCTAGTCTGAATCTTCGCGAAGCTTATTATGAATTCTTGAAAGCAGACTATAACGTAATCAATAATTACTTATCGCCAATACACTGGGAATCTCTTCTAAACTCAGCTAACGTTAATGAAGTTGTCGGTACATTTTATCAAATCTTGAATATGGCAGTGGCCTTATTCGTGCCGTTAAGGCAGTACCGAACCTCAACCTTCCCAAAGTGGTTTAGCACAGAGTTAAAGCATACAATAAAATGTAAAAAAATAACACATAAAACTTACAAAGTATCAAATAATTCGCTGCGCTACAATGAATTTGTAGCTTTACGTACGAAATGCAAACTATCGAAAACTTGTTATGAACATTACTTGAAACAAATAGATGACAATTTGCAGGCAGATTCAAAATCATTCTGGAAGTTTGTAAATAACAAAAACTCATCTTACAGCATTCCAGATCAAGTGTATTACGGAGATCAAACAGCTAATGGTGTTCTAGAAATATCCCAACTTTTTGCAGACTATTTTTCCACAATTTATAGTAATCACAAAGACTCTACTCTTGAATATAAAAGTCATACCAACCTCGACATCCCATGTCCCAAAATAACATTAGATCAGCTTCTTAAAAAATCAGCAAGCTGCCAAATAAACTTAGCTCAGGCCCTGATGGAATCCCCAATATATTCTTGAAAAGCTGCTCTCTTACTATTTCCAATCCTCTTATGATCATATTCAACTTATCCCTGTCCACAGGAGTATTTCCAAACTATTGGAAAAATAGCTTTATTTTACCTACATTCAAATCTGGCGAGAAAAATAATGTAAAGAACTACAGAGGTATAACAACACAATCTGCCATTGCAAAGCTGTTGGATAGTCTTGTTTATGACCAACTAGCATTTTCTTGAAAGGAAATTATCGATAATCAGCAACATTGCTTCTCACAAATCTACGGTTACAAACCTATTAATCTATGAGTCTGAAATCATGAAGGCTTTAGGGAATAAAATCCAACTTGATTCCATATATACTGATTTCTCTAAAGCCTTCGATACTGTCGATCACAACATTCTACTTAGAAAACTGAACCTAAGCAGTTTTCTAAGTAGAATGTTGTGATGTACTACAGAAATGGTTCCGTAGTTTTTTGACTGGACGCATTCAGAGGGTCAAAATAGGCTCTTCTATATCTTATGAAATTTCAGTGACATCTGGTGTTCCACAGGGTTCGCACTGTGCACCACTCCTCTTCAACTTGTTCATGAATGATATAGGGAGTTGCTTCAGTCATAGTAAATATTTACTCTTTGCTGACGATCTAAAAATTTTTAGGCCTATAAACTCTCACTCTGACCAATTGTTACTACAAGATGATTTAAATCACTTTGTCAAATGGTGTAATCTGAACAATCTACAACTAAACCTTCAGAAATGCTGTTTCGTAAGCTTTTCCAAATCTATTAAAAAACATAATTCAGAGTACACCCTAAACAAAAACTTATTGAAATCTACAGCAACTGTAAAAGATCTTAGCATCTATTTTAATGAACGTCTAACCTTTGTTGACCACATAGATAGTGCATCTTTGAAGGCCTCGAAGATGTTAGGCTATATTTTAAGGAATTGCGATAATTTCTCCATTCGCGCTGTAAAGATGGTTTACATGTCATTGGTTGTCTCCCACCTGAATTATGCCTCTGTTGTGTGGTCTCCCCACTATCAATCTCACAAATACACAATCGAGAAGATTCAAAACAAGTTCCTGAGGTTCTGTGCATACAGACTCCATGTAAACATTGAAAATCATGATTACTCTGCTATTACTAGAATGCTCAACATGCATTCCTTAGCTAACCGTCGAACGGTTAATGATATAAGCTTCATTTATAAGTTACTGAATGGATTGATAACTAGCCCTGAATTGCTCAAACCGATAAACTTTAATTTGCCTAATAGAATTCTACGTTGTAACAATACTTTCCATATAAAGTTCCACGCCAGCAATTATAGTAAATATTCACCTATTGAAAGATCCTTGAAATTTATTAATGATCATAATATAGATATGTTCAATGGTTCGTTGAAAACTCATATACTCTCTTCGACCGTGATTTCAGCACACAATTTTAAAATTAGTCGCTCTATAGTTACATCTTTCTGTGCTCTATAGATTTAAGATTTTACCTAACTGATTATTGTTTATATGTGTTCATGTTTGTGCGTATGTATGTGTGTGTGTATTTATAGGTGTACCTATGTATATATATATATATATATATATATATATATATATATATATATATATATATATATATATATATATGCATGGGCGTACCCAGCTTTCGGCCCCGGGGGGGGCAAACCAGAAATTTCTTAAGTGGGTCCCCCGCACATGTTTTACCCTACACATTACACAAAAGGTAGATCTATGTTGTGTGTAGGGAAAACACCCGCAGAAGATCCTGCTTTATAGGTAGAAAAAAATTAAACATAAATTCAAGTAGGTATGCATTTATTTAATTTAAATTGTTTTAAAGATAAATAAAGGTTTTAAATCTATTTTAAAAGTAATTTTCTAGGGTTTTCAGCAAAACGCTTTATGACGTCTTCCGTTAAAGAATCGCCCATACTATTCACAAGTTTTCTATGTACACTGAGCATACAAAGCCCATTTAATCTATCTTCGATCATAGTTGATCTCAGCCATGTTTTTACGCGTCTGAGTGTACTAAATGACCTTTCAATTGTAGCCGTAGAATAAGGTATTGCCAATAAAATTTCTAGGGCTGTTTTCACCTTTGGATAAAAAGTCTCGGCTTGTTGAATTAATTCTGCAATCTCCAAAGTTTGAAAGTCCTTCTGTTTGTTTATCCAATACGTGCGCCACAGCTCGGCTTCGGATGTGATCCCATCTAATCCATAAAATTTTGATACTTCCTCCATACATTTTTTAAGTTTTGGAGCTGTAATTTTTGTTAACTGAGCAGGGTGTAACAATGAAAGAGCAAATGCTGGTGATTGGTCTTTGCCGAACCTCGATTCTAATGAGGATGATAACGATTCCAAATACGGCACGTATAGCGAGCGACGAAAATACTCGCTTAACGAACCAGCAGGATGATTTGCCCTATATTGTTGACGACTTGCTGTCCTTGGAAGACGCAGCTCTATGTTTAGAGTCTTAGCAATTTCATTAGCTGATTCTAATAATTCTTCACTACCTTCTTCGGCAGAACGCCTGTGTCCTGCAACTGCAGTTGTTATGGTTTGGATGTGCTCTGCACATTTAATTACGTCCAAGGTTTTTGACTGCAATGTGTTTGCGACCGGTTGCAGCAGGGAATTATACTTGTCTATAATACATAGAGCCAGTATGAATGTTGTTTGTCCAACTGCGGATAACAACTGGAAAGCTACTTTTCTTGTCACAGAATTCCCTTCCTGAGAAAGTTTTTCCAAGCCTTCCACAATTTCGACAAAATGCTTCATAAACATCGAAATACTTTTGTATTTATGAGACCACCTTGTTTCACACAGCAATGGTATTTTTGGTGCATATTTTTGACGCAAAACTGATTCCCTGAAAAAATGTATCGTTTCTTTTACAGTTCCAATGGAGTTGCGGATCTCAGGAACATTATTTAAGTCGTTTACTACGAGGTTTAATTTGTGGCAGGCACAGTGAAAATACAAACCCTTTTTATATGTTTCTCTTAATATTTTTTCAACACCGCCAACTTTTCCCGTCATTGTAGCACATCCGTCGTAATCCTGTCCCGTGCATTTGTTAATATCAATGTTTAATGCATTGATGAATCCATTAATTGCAGCAGCTATCGTTTGGACATCCATTTTTTCTAACTCGACAAAACCCATAAATTCTTCCTTAACATTTTTTTCCCTTTGATCGTCATATCTAAGACCTATTGATAGTTGCTCCTTTCCTGATATATCAGATGACTCATCAGCCAAAATGTTGTAGGCACTTGCAGCTTTGACATTATCGACCAACTTTTCTCTGATTACGACTCCACATATGTTTTGGAGACATATTTTTGGAGACGTATATTGAGCATTTTAATTAAATTTTTGTTACAAGTGTTTTCTCAAAATTTCATCGCCGGAATCAATTTTTAGTTTAAGCAAATCTTGAAAAACGCTCTTTTTCTTTTAATCTCAATGGCAAATCATGTGTTCCACAAAAAATAATTGTTTTAACTATAGGTGTTAATGCATTCCTATTTTTTTCAATAGTTTTTGCATAGCCTGTTTGCAAAGCAACCTGTATATTTGGTTTGGCGTTGCCAAAAAAATTGGCAGAAACACATGACTCTCTGTGCCATTGACTATCTACATGTGCTTTACAATAGCTGTGTATATCTTTATACTTAGTGAATGGTCGGACAATTAGAGATCCCTGTACACCACGTACAAGTTTCGGAGGAAATAAAACGCAAAACAAACAAAACGCACCTTTAAATCTCTTTGAGTAAGCAAGCCAAGGTTTGTACATATCTAACCAATTGTGATTCAATTTTCGTTTCAAATGTGTAGCATCACCAGCTAAATCATAATTTTTTACAGGTACCCAGCATCGCTTTAACATTTCCATTCATTTTTCAGTAGTCATTACAAAAGATCGTCCAACCCACCGCCCGATATCATTTTCATGACAATTATCTCCATCTTCCAGAACAGATGCAGATTCAGATGCATGAGATACAGAAGTTAACTCGTCAATAATATTATCAGAATTTACTGGTGGCAATTCCGATCCTTCTTCTAGTGGGTTAAGTGAATTACATACGTTTTTATTACTATTGTCTTTTGGATGATCAGAATAAGATTGTGTAACTGGCGCTGGATCAACCTTACTAGATTTACTGCCACTTGAATCATCCTCAGTACTCGTTATTTTCCTCTTTTTTAGTTTCGCGGCGACAAAAATAAAGAAACAAGCCTAAAAAAGATCATGTTTCAATTATAGGTACAAACAGCATCGTTTGCTTTTAAAAATATTTAAATTAATAATAGAAAATACTCTAACTAAAAAAATCCGAATGTCCATTTTTATTCAACGTAACACTCTTTATTATTATTTTTCAACAAAATACACAACACAATATCAACCAGATTGTTTGGATTCGCGATTAGTTGCACCAAAAACAGTTGCACTCAGCAACACAGCATTCAGTTTATTACATATATTTATGCGAATGTGCGCTAAAATATCTAGAGGCATGAGCCTTACAATATTTGATGATGGGATCGAAAAAATTGATGGAGGGAAAATTGTCAGCAAATAGCCGGGAAGTTAGGTGATCAGAAGGCGGGATAATACGTATTTACAAAAAATATAATGCAAAAAATACAACTATTAATATAATTTAGCAGGTTGACGCCGGCATGAGCCACCGGTGGGTCATAAACTCATGCAAATTATTGTGCGCCAACGTGTTATGCTAAAAAGACATAAGTGGAATTGTGGACAATAAAATAAAAATATAAACCTTAAATATAATACATAACGAGATTTTTAATAATAGTTTGATATGGACATTGAATGAATATTTTTCGTGGCCTATGTTTGGCTCTTTCAAATCAAGAACATGTCATTCAATTAATGCAGTCTCACAGTCTCACTTTTACTAAAGGCTCTCAAGGCCTGTGGCTTGGCGAACCTGACTCGAAGTTTCTCGAATATGTACTTGAATCTGTAGACGCTTGACTGTGCTTGTTAATTCCTGAACCACACCTTTCCCACAAAGCGTTGTTTGACAAATCTCAAGCCACCATAATATATTGTAATTGTAAAGTAAGACTTAACGTGGCTCTAACATAACTTTCAGCGACAACAGTAGTTACTTAGCACCTGCTATACAAAATCCAGGGGGGGGCCAGATAACCTCCCCTGCCCCCCTCCCCCCCCCCCTGGGTACGCCCATGTATATATGTATATGTATATATATATATATACTACTACTTATGTATATTTATTACCTCTACAGGTTTATAAATGGATTCCAAAATTTTATACATAAAACAATACATATATATATAAATAAAAAAGAAACAAAAAGAAACGTATGCTAATAAAACTAAATAAATCACTAAAAACCTAAACTTGCTATTCCAATTCAGCTCTTGAGATCCTTTTCTGTAGTTCCCCCATGGATCTGTTCTGGGACCGATATTGTTTCTTATAGTGATGAATTCCGTTGTTGGGTGGATTGTCGGCTTCCCTCTCCACATATTGCTCTTCTTCTCTCCTCAACTTTCTTCATCCAATCTATCCCTCTTCCATCCTCGTTTAAAACCTCTTCTCTACCCTCGTCCCTTTCTCTCATTTCTGAACATTCGTTCAGACAGTGTTCTATTGTCTCCTTGTTTTCTCCACACATCCTGCATACTCTATTCCTATCCTCCATCCAAAATTTATTATCTCTCTCTTCATTTCCACATCTGAATCTTGCTATTGTCACTCTCTCTTTTCTACTTTCTCTTCCTAGGTACTTTGGCAGTTCTTCCGTTATTATTTTTTCATATTTCCCATTGTACCTAGACTCCCTAATTCTTGCTCTCCTTTCTTGCCTTTGCACATCTCTATCTCTCTGGACCAATTCCTCTGTCATTACTCTACCTCTCTCTCGCATTCTTTCTATCTCCGCTCCTGCATACCCGTTTCTTTCTAGATATGCTTCCCTCTCTTTCCACACCCCCTTTCCTATTACTTTTCTTTTTTCTTTGAGGCACTCTTGCAGAATTCTCCTCTCTCTATCACCCTCTCCTCAAAACTTATTGCTCTCTTTCCTGCTTCTATTCTTATTCCATCTCTCTTTGTTTCCTCCATCACTATATACCCCGGGGTCTCTCTACCTAGTCCTAGCACCCATTTCAAATATTTTTCTTGCACCCTTTCCAGTCCTTCTTGCTCTCTCCACCCCCATATTTCCGCTCCATACATCATCACACTTTTTACCAGGCTATCAAACATCATCACCCTCCTTCTATAGTCGTGTCCAAGTTTTCTCTCTCCTATTCCCCATACCACTCCTAGTATTTTATTGGCTTTCTTTACTAACTCTCTCACGTGTGCTGTTTCAGTATTTCTCTCATTAAACACGTACCCTAGGTATTTAAATTCTTTTACTTCTTCAATTTTCTCCTTCTCCCATCTCCACTCAATTACTCTTCTCCTGCCACCCCCTTTTCCAAACACCATCATCTTGGACTTCTCCACATTCACTGTCAGCTTTTTCCTCCTCATATATTTCTCCATGTTTCTTATCATTTCTTTCATCCCTTTCTCGTCTCTCGCTAGCACCACCAAATCATCCGCGTAGGCTAGGGACCACACTTTTTCTTTGCCCACCACGACCCCACCCGTTTCTTAATTTCTTTCTTACTGATTGCTTCCCTTCCCTGCATTCTTTATCCCACCACTCGTTTTTCCAAGCCCCCACCTTCACTCTTGTCTCTATCACTTTTTTTTCTGTTGCATTTTTTACGTGATCACCCAGTTCTTTCACTTTTTCGTTTATCTCTTCCTCTTCGTATCTAGCCTCCCTAAGTCTTGTTCTCCTAAGTTCTCTGCCTCCCTAAGTTGTATATATATATATATATATATATATATATATATATATATATATATATGTGTGTGTGTGTATGGATGCCAGGCAACCGTCAAACAAGTTAGACATACAAAATTTTTGCTCGTAAAAATTATGTAAAAATTATGTATTTTAAGTGGTGTGGGGTTTATAGGGAGAGAGGTTTATGGCGAGGGACACAGGGTTAACATTGGATTGGTGTTAGTGAGAAGAAAAAATTGTGCAAAAACAATGTGAAAATAATGAATTGGTTTTTCTTTCGAAATGTCAAATTAATGTATTGTCAAATTTTCTTTTTATTTGTGGGATTTAAAAAAAATATATATAGTAATATAATAATATGTGGGATTCTATATAGAGGAGTAACAACCTCGTTAAAAAACCTGGGTCCATCTGGCTCCGGATGGTAGTGCCCTGTAAGGGCCCCTGCCTAGGGTTACTAGGTGAAAATTGGTCAACGGTCTTGCCAGCGGAAGAGGATTCTTAAATTCCCAACGCTGGATGGAGCGGAAGAGCCGGGTGGTTACACCAATAAAAATCCGCTTTGTGTCTGCCTTAGATTAAGCGACAAAGTGGTCAGCGTCTGTTCACCAGTGGTGCGGCTGTCAGAACATCTTCTTGATCTCAACAATCAAGTCGTAACCTTGTGATCTTCTTCTTGTTGATCACCTCATCTTTAACTTCAACTTGAAACAAACATGATGATAACAGAAGGTACAATTCCACTACCCCGGGCATCAGTCAATAGACTGATTACTCCTGGTCATCGGATTCCGGGGGACCAGGAGCGTCATGTTGAGAAGGATCGGAGCTTCTCGAATCCTCTACGCGCGAAGCGTAAGTACTTTATTGGCACGCTCAACTCGAACACTCTTCTAAAGGTTGGTAAAATTAACCAGCTTGTAAACACAATGGACAAATTTAATATCAAAATCCTTGCAATTCAAGAAACTCGTTTCCTTGATGAATACCACTTTGACACGGATGATTATCGAATATACAAAGGGAAACCCTCTATAAAAATTAGGACGGGCCCCAGGCAATTTGGTACAGCGTTTTCCATCCACAAATCAATTGTAGACTCACTCATTGACTTTACGTCTACATGGGAACGCATCTCCACTCTATCACTGAAATCGGCGAACAAAGCGTATACTCTCATCAACGCACACGCTCCCACAAACGACTATAATAAGAAAGATCCTAAAACATCGGATACCTTCTGGGAACAGTTAGAAGAGGTCACCAACCAAATTCCACCGCACCACGTCAAGATTCTATTAGGCGATTTTAACGCCCAGTTGGGTATAGAGAAACAATTTAGGAAAACAACAGGTATTCACACAGCACATAAAAGAACAAATAAAAATGGTGAAAGACTTTGTGTGAAAATTTCCAACTTAAAATCATGTCAACACAATTTAGAAAACCCAGACAAAAGCTTTGCACTTGGAGGGCACCCAACATTAATATGGGTGAATTTCAAATCGACCATGTTGCCATCTCTCATACAAACCAAAAGGAGGTCCTGAATATAAAAACAAGGAAAGGTTTCTTCGATTCTGATCACTACTTGTTACAAATTAAAATTAAACTCCAACCCAACAGGAGAAGACCACGACAACCACGAATTTTTAAGCCTGACCCTGAATATTTAAAAATAACCAGGGAAAGTATTTTGCAAGGAATCAAAGAAACAAACTCGTTAAACTGGACAGAATTATCGAATGTTCTCAGAAACGCTATGAGGATAGGCCAGCCCCACGTAAACGTAAGCACAGATGGTGGAACAGTGTATGCGACCAAGCAATAGAAGACAGACTTAACGCTTGGAAAAAAATTCACAGCAACAAAACGCCAGACAAATGGCAGGTGTTCCTGTACATTCGGAAACAATCATCAAAACTAATTAAAAAAGAAAGACGTAGCTATGAAAAAACAAGACTGGAGGAAATAGAACAAGAATTTACAAAGAATAATACTAGAAGTTTTTACAGAATTTTTAAAGAGAACCTGACAGGATATCGACCATCCAGCCTATGCTTTCGTCGATCTGATGGTTCAATGGAGACAAACACCAGACGTAGCTGTTGTGCCGTTCTGACAGAGGGACTTCTAGACTTTAGTCGATTAAAATGTATGAGATCCTGGTGGATTGGTAAGTCCGGGTTCGCGGTTATTTTATTGTACTCTCGGGCGAGGATCTGCTTTCTGCGGACTCTCGGCGGCTCTATGTGAGATAGCACTGGCAGCCATTCGATTGGTGTAGGTTTAATGGATCCCGTTATTATTCTCATCGTTTGGTTCAGAACTGAGTCGATTTTACGTACGTAGGGGCTGTTTATCCAAGCCGATGCGCAGTATTCGGCCATTGAGTAGAGAACACCAAGTGCAGAAGTACGCAGGGTTGGAGCATCAGCTCCCCAGGTCGATCCAGCCAGCTTGTATAGGATATTATTGCGGGTCCTTATTTTCGCTGGCAAGTTGGTCAGGTGTTTGTTGAACGAGAGGGTACGATCCAACGTAACGCCCAGGTATTTGGGGTTGTAGTTGTGGCGTAAAACAGTGCCATTTAGAGTGACTTTTAGACTGGTAGATGCCACTCTGTTGTTGAGATTAAAACAACAGGTCTCGGTTTTCTTAGGTGGGAAAACAGAATTGGGAGAGAAGAGAACGCATACTAGACATCAAAACAGAAGCACAGCTCTGGGAGTATTTAAAAGAAAGAGGAGCGAGGAAAGAACGATTTCCAAACAGCATTCCGATGGAAAAGTCACTTTATGGTTTTGTTGGAAGGAGTCGAGATACAGGAAGGAGTAGGGAATAGACGTGTAAGGGAGGAACAAGCCAGGGAAGATTGGGAAGAACAATTGGTGAAGTGGACAAGGTTATAGCAGCATTAAAACAAAAAAAGCGGCAGGGCCTGACGACGTAGGAAACGAAACCTGGAAAGCTATTCCGAAAGAGTGTATTGCTAGAATCACCTAAGAATTTAATTTGGTATGCAGGGGAGCAGAGTGCACCAAAGAACTGGAAGGAGTGAATAATTAACCCAATATATAAGAGCGGAAACTGGGAAAATGTCGAAAACTACAGAGGAATTACGTTAGTGAATTCTGCATATAAAATTTTCCCCAAAATCTTGGACGAGCGGTTGAGGAGAGAGATAGAGGAGAAGCATCTAGTGCCAGAGGTGCAAGCTGGTTTCAGAGAGGGCAGGAGTACGGTATAGCACTTAGTAACCCTGCGCTATATAATTGATCAAGAAATAAGCATTTTTTTTTGTTGACCTGAAGGCGGCGTACGATTCGGTAGATCGAGGGATGTTGGTAGAGTGCTTGGGAAAAATGGGAAAAATCTCAGAGTGTGATAAGGAATGTAAGGGAGTTGTATAAGGAAACTTTAAGTAAGATTAGAGTGAATGGGTGTGAATCTGAGTATTTCGAAGTAAGAAAGGGTCTGAGGCAGGCATGTCCGTTGAGTCCCACACTTTTTAATCTCTACGTGGCTGACATGGAGAAAGTGTTGACAGATGGTCAAGCTGGAGGCGTGGTTATAGGGAGAAGGAAAGTGTGGAGCTTAGCCTACGCGGATGATATGGTAGTGTTCGCTAAATCCGCAGGAGAAATGAAGGAGTTGATTGAAAGGCTAAGAGGTTATTTTGATAAGAGAGACCTAAATGTAAACGTGGGAAAAACTAAATGGATCCTTTTCAAAGGGTGGTGGGTAAATATAGGAAAGAGCGTTTTGAATGGCTAGGAAGGGAAATTGAGGAGGTGCAAAAATTTAGATATTTAGGATATGTGTTTGGAACTGGGTGCAGTAATAGGGAGCATGTAGAGGATGTGTCAAAAAAGCGTGGGTGGCTGCAGAACGTATGTGAAATGGATGGAAATCTAGATTTGAAGGGAACTTTAGGGCGGCTGAGGTAATATGGAAAGTGTGTGTGAGAAGTGTTTTAGCCTATGGTTCGGAAGTATGGGGGACTAGAGAGGAAGAGAAGATAAAGAGGGTTCAACAAAACTTCTACAAGAAATTCCTAAAGTTGGACAAGTCGAGACCAGGATACATGGTCCTGCAAGAGGTGAATGTCTACAAGGTGGCCGTTTTAGCGGCTAAAAGGGTAATAAGATATGAATGCAAGATGAGTGAAATGTGGGATGAAAGAATAATAAAAGAGGTATTTAGAATGGCGAATCGGGAGGACGAGAGGGAAAAAGGGATTGCGTTGGGAATGAATAAAAGGAAATTATATGAAAGAGGAGGGATATCTGGCGAGGGACTAGAAAAACTTAAGAAGGAAAGGGCAAACTGGGTGTAAATGACAGGTGAGCGACTAGTAGAGGTAGAATTGCAGGCACACCAAGGCCAAATTCACAATGGTAAATTTTTTTAATTTTTATTTTAAGAAATATACGGGTTGCCCCAATACAGAATAAGTATAAAACATATATACATATACATACACATATATACATACATAAACACATACACACACACATATATATTATTATTACTATCGTAAATTCCCTTTAAAGAGAGCGTGTAAACTTCGTCCTCTTCCTCTTCCGCGTCCTCTTCATTCGTGCACTATGTTCTTTCTTCGTCCGTCCACTTTTTTCCTGGTATCTTTGGGAGCAGTTCTTTATCAAATTTATGGTGCATTATTGTGTTTCTAAATTTAACCCGATCATTCATGTCGTGTATCGTGATGTTTAGCTGATTGAAGTCTTCTTCAGTTTCCTGTATCCATTTGGACCTATTTTTACTGTTGATGGTAATTTTGAAAATTTGTTTCGTAATTCTGTTCTGGTCCATTCTGTATATGTGACCAAAAAATTTAGCTCGTCTCTTTCTGAAAGTGTCAGTGATAGGTTCTACGGTTTTATACATTTCTGAAGATGGTCTCTTAATCCATATTCCCTCCTTATTCACCGGCCTAAAAATATTGGTCTTGTTTCTCTATTTCTTTGATTTTTGAGTGACCATGAATTAATGTTGTGTCTGCGGCATAAAGTGCTTCAGGAAGAACGACTGTTTTGTAGTGTTATAGTTTTGCATTAAGAGATATTGATTTTTTGTTATAATGATTCCAAGTAAGTCGGTAGGCTCTCTGTAATTTTTTTACTCGTTCTTGATTTGCTATTATATTTAGGCCGGACGGTTGGATGATTTCTCCTAAGTATTTAATTTGGGAAACTCAGGATACAGAACCATATCGTGTCTTGATGGGTAGATTGTCGGATGGGGATCGTTCTATATACTGTGTTTTTTCATAAGATATTAGGAGACCAGCCTTTTGTGAAATTTCGTGTAATTTTTCAAGTGCATGCTTTGCTGCTTCTCTGGTATTCGATAATATTGCGAGATCATCAGCAAACGCCAAACATTTGATATTAGCTCTAAAATCTCTTCTCTTACCAATGTGTATTCCCTCAATCTCTTTTTCCCAAGTTCTGATTATTTTTTCCAGGACCATATTAAAAAGGATGGGTGAAAGTCCATCTCACTGTCGAACACCCGTATGTATTTCAAAAGGTTGAGAAATTACTCCACCAAACTTAACCCTTGATGTAGTATTAATGAGAATTTGTTGAATTAATGCCCTGGTTTTCCTATCAACTTTGAATTCCTCCAGAATGCTGAAGAGAGTTGGTCTGTCGACGGAGTCGAAGCGGGTGTATAAGTGCACATTTCCATTCTGGGGGGATTTGTTCGGTCACCCAAATATCACATATTATATTGTGTATTCTGCGAATGAGGTAGTCGTCAGCCAGTTTCCATAACTCGGCAATGATTCCATCTTCCCCAGGGGCTTTGTCGTTTTTCAATGAAGGAATGATGTCAGTTATCTCCTGGAAGGAAGGCGGCACGGAATCTGGATAGGATTCAGATTGTTCAAAAATAAACTTGCTGGGTGGGGGGTCACAGTTGAGAAGATTGTTGAAGTACTCAGCTAAAATTTGACAATTCGCATTGGTGTTTGTCTCCATTGAACGTAATCTAACATCACTAACAACTTTGACGGATACGAGGCGTGGCAGTCGGACTGGCAGAGCAAAGTCTCACCGACCTGGCACCCCCTACTCAACTCTAAAGAAACACCACCAGGTTTTAACCTGCCCCGCAAGCTCTGGGTTCGACTGAATAGAATACGTACTGGACACGGCAGAAGTGGGTCGGCACTCCATAGGTGGGGAATGCGCCCCAGTCCAGAGTGCGAATGCGGTGCTGCCTCTCAAACAATGGAACACATCACCTGCTAACAGCCTTCCCTGGCACGAGCGACGACTTGTTACACGCGACACCGGAGGCCATCTCCTGGCTCGAACAGTTACGCCTGGAGCTGTGATAATAAAGACAATAATTGCAATTATGTTTGTGATATATATGCCAGTATTGACGTTATATATACCATATTTACTCTCTCTCCTATGTATGTTCGAATAGACCATAAGCTAAATAAATAAATAAATAACCACTCTTCTTTACTACTGGTGCCCTCTGGCCACTTTCTCATAGCCTCTCTATACTTTTGTTTCTCCGTCATATATTCTTTGTCTGCCCATGATCTTGATGATCTGTGATTTTCTTCTTTAACATTCCTGCAAAATTATAGAGAAGATGGCGATCTTCTCTATAATTTTGTCTACATCTTTTAATTCCTTCCAATTTATTGCTTCCATTCTAGCATTATACTTCTCAGTAGCTTCATTGTCCCATCTGGTAACCCATTTCTCCTCCCTAGGCACAATTATTGTCTTCGTCTTCAAGCTTATTGTCACTGGCATGTGGTCTGAATCAATTCTCCCTCCTATCTCCATCTCTTTAATTTCCTGCCTTGCCAGTTCATTTGCCACTACCAAGTCTATAGTAGAAAATCCTGCTCAACCTGCCCCCACAAATACAATCCTGCCCCCACAAACGTGAAATCTCCGTCCCAGTCTCCAACCACACACCCATTTATGACATCCCATTGATTTTCCCTTACCCATAGAGCCCACCCTTTCCCTTCTGCATTTCTAACTTTATCCTTGGCTTTCCTTATTATTTCTTTACCTCCACTATCCATTGTGTGAAACTGCTCTTCCCCGATTCTAAAATTCCAATCGCCTCCTACCAGTAACTTTGCCATTACCGTTCCTTCTCCATTATTTTTTATTTCCTCTTTAATTACTTCCAGTCCTTTGTTGTTGTATACCATAGCCACTTGCCACCAGGCTTCTTCCAATTCCACTACCCGGCACACTACGCCTTCTGCCTCTTCCAGTCTTCTTTCTGACTTTTTGATATTTATTTTAACTCCTGTTAATATACCCCCCTTTGCTCTTCCATATTTATACTCTTTCTGGGCTGGCTGCAATTTCCATCTATAGTCTTTGGGAAGTTTTCCTTTGCAGCTCTCCCATTCTTTTTCCTGCATCCAGGTTTCAACAAATCCAATTATATGAAATTTCTTGAGAAAAATTATTATAGATCCGTTATCGCTTTTTGACAAGACTAGACAGACAAGAATAGACTATATATTTCCTGATCCGAGTTATCCTATATCTATTTCCAAGCTGTAGTTTTGTCTGTCTAGTCTTGACAAGTCAGTTTTATTATATTTTATAAATTGAATAGATTATTACATTATTACGTTTTATAAATTGAATTATATAGGAACTAACGTGATAAATTACCCTAGATAAGGCAACTAGATAATTATGAATACTTGATGAACTAAAATATTACAGATACTTAAATAGCAATCTGGACTAGATAGATAGAGAAGACTAAGTAAACTAAATCTTGGATTCTTGGGAACATTCCAGATTACAATAAGTCCTTGCTTAAATGACTAGATTGTAATAGATCCCTGAGAAGCTCTCAAATATTTGAAAGTCATCTCTAGAATTATATAGAATCTTGATATGTATACTTGATGAGCTAACTGAAATATTACATATACTTAAATAGCAATCTGGACTAGATAGAGAAGACTGGATAGACTAACCCCCGTATTCATAGTCGCTCCTTGAGAAAGAAGGATTCCTGGTATTGAAGAAACGCGGCAATTCTGCTCTGCATCTTTTTTTTTAGTATTAATGTTGGCACCTTGTATTTTTCTAGAACTAGAAATATTTTTGTTATAAAAGAGAACTGTACTTCAAGAAATAATCAATTATAGAGTTGAGTAAGATTATTGTGGCGTTTTTCTAGTTTTGTTCTACAGTTGCTATTCTTACCCCCGTATCTATAGCCGCTCCGTGCGGAACAAGGATTCCTTATTTCGCGTTTCATAGACCTTCCTTGACAGCTCAAGGAACCTTATTCGGCTCTAATCTCAAGGAAGGTTTCCATCTTCCTTGAGGAAGCCTTCAGCACTGTGATTGGCTGTTGCGTTTCTACATGACCCTTGCGCTTGTCGTCGATGTAGTGTTGACATGTTGGTTAACCTTAGAAGCAGCATAATGAACAACGATTTTTTAAAGAATTATGATAGTGAGTTAGATGATTATTTGGAGGAAATTCCAATAAGAAATGAAAATAGATTTCGAAGGCGGCTTGCCAGTAGGTACATTCGGGACTTTCGGAATGCTATTGAAATATAGGACGATGTTCCTTTTTGAGGAAGATATCAGTTCAGCAAAGGAGATGCGGTCGAACTTCTGCTGCCCTTGGTAAATGCCCATTTAAGGAGATTAAATAATCGTTGGCTGCCCGTGTCTCTGTTGATACAGCTCCTAATAACATTGCATTTTTATTGGTAAACTAGGTTTAATGATTTAATTGCTTTAAAAGGTTTAATTGTCATTAAACCAAGTTTACCAACTTAAATGAGAGTTGTGTGCCTAATAATAATTGTGTATATGTAAATATAAGAAATAAATATACTTTGCTCAAAATATGTTTATATTTATATGATACGGAATATTTTTTATTGTACAATTTATTGTAGAATCTTTAGTAGTTTCTCTTCTGCTTCGAGCTTCTCTTCAATTTTCTTTTTTTTTGAATGAAACTGTTTTTGCTGCTGTTCAATCACTTCTCGCAGTCGTATCAGCTTCAGTACCTTTTCATCGGAAATATTATGAAAAGCAATTGCATAAAATTGATGTAGACCTGACGTTGACCTCATGTTACCTGAAAAAGTTAAAAGAAAAAAGAATTAAAAAAAACCTTTCGATTGCCGTGTACCAGTTTTCATCTTTTCTCCTGCCTTTATCACTTCAGCGATAGCGCGTACGGTCGATCGATCTTTTCGAAAACCATACTGCCAGTGACAGTCCTCCGTTGTTTTCGAATATGTGTCTCCTAAATAATAGCCTTGTCTGTCTAGTCTTGTCTATCTAGTCTATATGTCTAGCCTTGATTATATAGTCTTGTCTGTCTAGCATTGTCTGTATAGTCGACAAGACTATACCGAATTTATGTCTAATTTTATATATCTAGTCTTTTCTGTCTAGTCTTGTCTGTCTAATTTTGTCTGTCTAGTCTTGTCTGTCTAATCTTGTCTACCTAGTCTTGTCTGTTTAGTTCTTTTAGTCAATGTTTTTATCTGTTTAGTTTTCGTTGAAGTTAAAGAACGATTTATTCAGTCTAGTAAAGAGATGATAAAAACCACAAACTCTGTGGTTATTTGATACAAACCTATTTAAAATACCGGAAACTATTTATTTGAAAACATTCCCTTCTTGGACCCTGAGCGAAACCTTTTTGATTGTGAGTGAAAAGAAATGTTATTAAGAGCCGCAAATAACTAACCGTTTTGTTATTACCCATTGCTAGTTGTTGGAATGCCTGATTCACTACGTGACCATCCGCATCATTCCATTCTTTTGGTTGGAAGAATTCAATCTGCTGGAGAACAGCAATCAAATATATTTGCGCGACCTTGAGGGATTTTTTAAGCGAATGAAGCTAAGAATCCAGCAGGATCCCGAAAACATTAAAAAACACATAAGTATGTCTTAAGCCAGACACAGCGTCGTTACACCCGTTAGGATGACGTACAAAAGCGTATCATTTAACCACAGACATATATTGAATTATTAATAAATTAGATTATTAAAAAAAGTAAACCTTCACACGTTGTGAGTTGCAGAATAAGCAATGTAAATACATTACAAATAGTCCTATACATTACAAATAATCAGCATATGCTCATCTATTTATATGCATGCACATAACAAGGCTGCTAAAGATATACAAATCCATAAAACCACAGCCATTTTTTAATTGATAAAATTTGCAATAAAAATGTTTTTTAAAACTAATTAATAGGATGAAATATTAATCATTCTCGTATTATTTAGATTGTACCCAGGAAAACCGAGGTACCGATGATGTTGAGCCAGGGCAATCAATGAGCGACACAGTAGTTTATCATCAACACTAGAATATCTTGGTATTGCTGCATGAACAGTAGCAGCAATCGGAACAGTGGCGCACGCTTTAACTAGAGGCGACGATAATCAGAGGGCAACAATGGAGTGCAGAAATCGCACAGTTGGTCAGTCAAGGCAATTACCGAGAGACTCAGAAGTCAATAGTTTATCATCATCGCTAGAATATCTTGACCTTGCTGCAGGAGCAATAGCATCAATCGGAGGATTAGCTTACGCTTTTACTAGAGACGAAGATAATGCAGCAGAGGGCAACAACGGACCAGCAGGGGAGCGCAGTAATCGCAGAGCCAATTAAAATAGAAATATGTTTTGATCAAAAACTCTTTGGATTGCGGTTTGGAACGTTCTTTGATAGCTGGGCAGATAGTAGCTGAGAATATTTTAACAACCTGTTTGTGAATATCAAATCAATTTGAGTAATAAAAAGACGTTTTGGTAAACTTTGAAAGACAAGCAAATATCAATGCCTTGTGGATAATAGAATGACTTTCAAAATCCACAGATATTGAAATACATGAAGTTTTTTGATCACACCAACATCTAAATATTCCAAAATTAATCAAAATAATTTTTCTATATTTTATTAAAAATAGAAATATCTAGCAAAACATATAAATAATTAAAATTATTTGTTGCAACCTCATTCAATTAAAGCTGTGGTATGCCGATTTTTCTCATAACGGTCATTACAGGTAGGTCACAGACAAGATTAGATTAGATTAGATTAGATTCCCGACTTCCTCTAAGGGTTTGGCGCACGTCAACCTTAAGGCTTATTGTGCTGTCGGTTGATATCAAACTTGCAGTCCGACGTCTGTGTCACTGACTAGTTTCCTTAGTTTTCCTACAAGTTTGGGTTCCCATGTGGTTTGTTGGTTCCAGTCGAGCTGGTGTCGCATTCGTTCTAGGGCAGGGCATTCGAAGAGTACGTGGTTTGCTGTTTCATCTTCCTCTCCGCAGAGTCTACATAAAGGTTCGTCTCGGTAGATTTTTACTTTATGCATGAATTCTCTAAATCCGCCAGTGCCTGTTAGTAAACTAACTATCTGCTTCGTGTGAGCTTTGTTTAGTTTTAACAGGTCCTTTGCTATATTGGGATTAGGTGAGTCTATTAGCTTCCTGCAATGGGTTGCTTTATCATAGGAGTTCCATCTGAGTTTGTGTTTATTTTTCATCCAATCATTGATGGATGCTCTGGCTCAGGCTTTTTCTATACCTATGCTCGGTTCGGGACCAACTAGTTTCTTGCGGGCACCTTGTTTTGCTAGGTCGTCTGCATGTTCGTTTCCCTCTATACCACTATGCCCGCGAGCCCAGATGATTTTTACTGTGTTTTGTTGGCCTAGTGTATGTAGTATTTCTTTGCATTCTTTTATGATTCTTGATTTTGTACTGCAGGCCTCTAGTGCTTTTAGCGCTGCTTGACTATCAGATATAAAATAAATGTTTCTGTTCCGATATTTTTGTCTGTGGCATTCAGTAGCACCCAATAGTAATGCGTGTACTTCTGCTTGGAATATCGTGCAGTGTTCGCCTAGGCTGGCTGATTCCCTAATTTTGGGATTTTTGCTGTACAGGCCCGATCCGGCCCTTCCTTCAAACATTGAACCATCCGTGTAAAAGATTATGTTCTTGTTCGTAGGGGTGGGAAGCTGGTCCGGTTTCCAGCTTGGATCTATGTGTACGGTGAATGATTTTTCGAAATGGAATGACTTGTTGGTACTGTCGGTTCTCATTTCCATCAACGGTATTCTGACTGCCGTCATGATTTTCGTATGCCCGATCCTACTGGCTGCGATCCATTGACCCGCGCATTGTAGTCGGTATGCCGCCATTCTTGCTTCTCCTTTTAGAAAGATGTCTAATGGCGGTGTATCTAGTATCACGTCTAATGCTAATCCAGAGGTAGTTCTAAAGGCTCCTGTGGTGCATAGATTCGCTAGATGTTGTATCCTGCTTAATTTTGCAACAGCAGTTGATTGTTGTAGTTTAGGCCACCAGGTTACTATGCTGTAGGTTAGTATTGGTCGAACTATAGTTTTGTATAGCCAGTGAGTCAGTTCCGGTTTGAGACCCCATGTGCTACCTATGGCTCGTTTACTTATCATCAGCGTTTGTTTGCATCTGGAGATTGTCTTGTTCATGTGGGGATTCCATGTTAGTTTGGAATCTAGTGTAAGTCCTAGGTATTTGACTTCGTTGCTCCATTGAACAGGTTTCCCAAATATTGAGATATTGGTTTGGTTTGTGATTTTCTTCCTATTTGTGAAAGGGATCAGGGTGGCTTTCGCAGGGTTGATTCTTAGGTCTCCTGTCGAACACCAGGTCTCTGTAATATTCAAGGCTGCCTTCATGATTTCTTCAACCGTTCTTTGGTGTTTACCTTGAATCAGTATGACGATATCATCGGCATATCCTTGAGTGAAGAACCCTCTTTTGTTAAGGGTGATTAGTAGCTCGTCGACTGTTAGGCACCACAAAAGTGGTGACAGTACGCCGCCTTGGGGGCAACCTCTTGTTGTTGACATGGTTATCTCTTCTTCCAGTAGTTTAACTTTTACAGTTCTGCTGTTAAGCATCGACATGGTCCATCTGGTCGTAGTGTTATCTACGTGGTGATTGACCATTGCGTTTTCTATTGAGATGTAAGATGTGTTATCGAAGGCTCCTTCTATATCTAAGAAAGCACCTAGGGCAACTTCTTTGTTCTCCAAAGTTTTCTCAATTTTACTTACTAACTGGTGTAACGCTGTTTCGCATGACTTTCCTGTTTGGTAAGCGTGTTGGTATGTATGAAGCGGTATCTAATCAGCGCTTCTTCTCTCCAATGTCTGTCTATCAGTCTTTCTAAGGTTTTTAGAAAGAATGATGTCAGGCTGATTGGTCTATAGGATTTAGCTTCGGCATAGCTAGATTTGCCTGGTTTTGGGATAAATACCACTCTTGTCTCTCTCCAGGTTAATTGAACATGTCCTAGTGCTAGACTTGCTCTAAATAGGTCCTTAAGAGGGTGGAGTATGATATTCATGCCTTTCTGAAGCATTACTGGATATATGCTATCTGTTCCAGGAGATTTGTAGGGGCTGAAGTTTGATTGCCCATTTAATTCTCTCTGTTGTGATAATTCTTTTTGCCACATTCCAGTCATCTCTGGTTGCCGTATGGCTTGAGTGGAAAGGAGTGTGGTTTTCAGCAGCCCCTGGAAAATGCGTGCCTACAAGATGTAGCAGTGTTTCACGTTCATTTGCTGTGAAGTTCCCGTCTGCTTTTTTGAGGGTGCCGACGGGATTCGAAGCTTGCTTTGAGAGAATTTTATGGAGCCTCGCTGTGGAATGCGTCGTCTCTATCTCTTGGCAATATTTTTTCCAAGCTTCTGTTTTGGCAGCCTTGATTTTGTTACTATAGTCTGTGAGGGCTCTATGATAGCTGTCCCAAACTTTGGTTCTTCTAGATCTGTTGAAAAGGCTTCTGACTTCTCGCCTGGTCTTTTCGAGATCCTTGTTGCATCGCAGCAGAGGATCAGCTCTAGATTTTCCTGTTGAGCGGAACTTACTAGGTCTGCCGTTTCTTTGCTGGGCGGAAGATCAATGGAGTCGTAGGTTAGGTAGACTGAGCTAAGAATTGCTCTGTTCTCTCTTTCCCTCGTGCTCCATTGTATTTTTACGGTTGTAATATCTCTAGAACAGAATTCCATTAGAGGAAGAAATTTCAAATTTTTCCTCACTAGAATGCACGTTCTGGGATTCTGATCATTATATATCAGCTTACCTTTAGCATCGCCTAAGCCTCAGATTAGCCCCTTGACAATATAGGGCTCTTGGATCATTGCTAAATCGATGTCATCAGCTAGCAGCTTTCTGCAGAGGGCTGCAGTGGCCGCTTTGCTGTGATGTAGGTTAATTTGAACTACTTGAAGGTTCGTCTTTACTAAGCCTGCAGCGGATAGTAAACGTCACCTTGTTGAGCCCGATGTGCGCTACGCAGCCAATCTCTTGAAGAGCTTTCTTTGCTTCTTCATCGATCATGGCTGCGAACGTTCTACCTCCCCCTTCGTTGCTTTTGACGTGGAGGATGTGCCAGTACTCGGTTCTTAGGTCGACCTTTCTTTTGTTCTGCTTTTGCAGGAACTTTAGGATCGCCTCCGGCTTTTGTTTGTCGTACCACTGGGGTACGTTGAACACCACTCGTGCTGAGTTGACTACCTTAGTCCTCTCTTTCACTACTAGTTTTGCGTCTTCCCACGGGAGCAGCTTAGGAACGTGTTCCGTCAGCCAAAGCTGGGTGAACTCGTCCTTGCACGCTACCACGTAGGTTCCAGCTTCATAGTAGTGACTAGTAAAGTGGGGCAAGTTCTCGCTGTCTATATTAAATATAGTTTCTATGAGAGAATCTCTGACTAGGTCGCCTTGCTCTTTGGTCAGTTTTCCTACAGGGTAGTCAGGTAGGTAAATGGCCATTTTGACAGTGGCCGCAGCCTCTGCGAAATCGAGGTTTCTGGAGGTACTTGCCACTGCCTTCGATGACCTATCTGCCGTTCTTTGACGCTTGTTTTCAGTCGCCGGAGAAGGAGTAGCATCTGAGCGCTGTCTCTTCTTAGGTTGGCTTTGATGTGGGCCTACTGAGACTGTGGTTTTCTTAACCTGGTCAGAGTCGGCATGCTTTTTGGCTAAGTGCTTCTTTCTCTTGAAGTTTGGGTCATATTTGACTCCTTTAGCCTCGCAGAGCTTTTTGTTGTGCTCTCTGCGTTCTTTCGCATTCAGCTTTACTCTCTTCAGGGACATGTTGCCGATCTTCGTCGTCATGTCCTCTTCGGAGTATTTGCTGCTTCCTTGGCTTTCCTTGGCAGTAGACTGTCCTTGACTTGAAGTCTGGACTGTCAGCTGCTCGGACGTGCCAGGTGCTGGTTTTAGGGTCTCGGCCGTCTTCGTCTGAGCGTCAACGGTCGGTTGAGGGGAAGACTCCGTCATGGCAGTGTCTTCACCCTGTGATTTTGTTTTTGTTTTAGATTCCATACGATATTGGTTTTCTGTAAACAATAAAAGGGTTTGGCTAATTACTGCTGGAGGTCGCCTGGTATCCGGTAGGCTCCGTTATGACGCATTATTAGCCCCTGCGCCTACACCTGCTGGTGCACTGATAAGCACGGGTCGCTTAACACCTTCGTTTTGGGGACAGGTAGAAGTTGGAATAGATAGGATAGATTTTTGCTCTCTGACTCTCAATATCAAAGTATTGATAGCTTCGAGAGCTTGAAGGACCAAGAGTTAGCCAAGGTAGGCTGATAGTTCAAAGAGTGAAAGTGATTCTATTGAAGGGAGACTGTTCACTGCTAAAGGATGTGAAGAGTCCCAGAGCGATTAGCAATTGACCTTCGTCTCGCATCCCCTTGGCGCCCATCCATTGATTTTCAACGGATGGACACCCCGGGGAGTCTCATTGACTGTTGGCCAACTGGGCCCCCACACCACGTCAAGGTTCACTCCCGCGTAGGTCACAGACAAACTAAGATAAACGGACAGACTAGACTATTGGCAGACGGGATTAAACAGGCAAGACTATAGACAGACAGGATTAGGCAGACAAGACTAGACAGAGAAAACTAGATATAGAACACTAGATAGACAAGACTAGACATTTCCTGATTTGAATTATCCTATATCTGGTTCAGAGCTGTAGTTTTGTCTGTCTATATTCTTGTCTGTCTATAGTCTTGTCTGTCTATAAACTTATCTGTCTATAGTTTTGTCTGTCTATAGTCTTGTCTGTCTATTGTCTTGTCTGTCTATAGTATTTTCTGTCTATAGTATTTTCTGTCTATAGTCTTGTCTGTGTAGTCAAATTCAAATTTATTTCTTCTTCTTCTTCTGGCGGATGGGTCACTTAGGACCACGCGGAATCAACGTATGCTTAGCCTTCCGCCTTGCCCAATAGCTCTTCATATGCATGGATTGTTGTGGTTTTTGTTCCTCCGACCATGCACGTCCGTTGGTTTCTTCTGATCTCCCTAAAATCCCCTTGTGTGAACAATATTCCTGATCACATTTCTATTCATCAGATCTGGCGATCCCATCTCCACTAGGTCCCTCTGCACTTGTTTGTACCACTTTGGTCTTGTATATTTGTTCTGCAGAAATTTATGTTATTATGATTCGGTAAGTAAGTCTTGTATGATTCATTCTTTCCAAATGACCCAAAAATTTAATTCGTTTAATTTGGGGACATTAATGCGTTATTTCATTAATTAAGTCTATACAAATATATTCTAAATGAAATGTGTCAAATAAAGGAGGAAAAAAGGATTAAGGAAAAGAAAAGTAATACAAGAATCAAACATTCACAGATATGAGTAATAATTAAGGTTATTTAGCTTTAATTCGAAATAAACCAGTGATGTGCACATTCAAAAATGCGTATTCCTCCTTAAGAGGGATTCGTAATGCGCTAAATGCTAAATTATTGTCTTAGATTCACCTAATCCTAGGCCATCAGCTAATAATAGAACATCAAAACTAGTTGGAGAAGGTGCAATTGAGCAAACGGTATTATCTTTTAACACGTAAAGCCGAAACATAAATGACTGTTTACGTTATAGAAACTACACGAAGATTTGTATTTATTTACTAGTATGTTGTGAATAAATGTGTTTGAGTTTGCGGTGTTTCGATGGTAGGTTGTCGTCTTTACAAAAAGAACGCGTTCTACGTCTTTTCAAAAAGAACGCATTTGATGTGTATGTAGAGGCACCACTGCTGCCTTCTTTACTTCCAACACGTCTTAGAAGTTAGCCGCTAGACAACGTATCTAGCCGCTTTGCGTTGTGTTGTTGGCCAGACAAGTTCGTTTGAGACTGCAAACTAATTGGAACGTTGCTGAATTTTATTTCATTAACCGGTAAGTTTTATAAATGTTCGTTCACGTCATTTTACCATTTATTCTATAAGATATCAGAGATTTTTATTTAATTTATTTTTTTGTTGTTTGCGACCAGGGATGTGGATATAAAATTTCGGATCTGGATACGGATATCGGAATAATATTATACCGGTTTCGGATATTATTTTTTTTTCGGATTATCCGTAAGTTTCGGTTACGGATATCCGATTTCTAAGGAATTGTAAAAGTAGAATACTATTTAGTAAATAATTTGATTTTATTTCTATGTTAATATTTGATGCTACAATCATATGCCATACAAGTACTACAATATAAGTTCGTACTACAATCATATTCACATAAGTAATTAATTATTTATTTAAATTAATTATTAAATAATTAATAAATTAATTATTATTTTTAAGTGTCATCTACGTAAAAATGCAAAATCATAATTATAATAAACAAAAACAACATTATTCGTTTTTTATATATAATTTCTATTACATATTGAAATATCTTTTACTATTTTGGGTCTATAATGAAGTCAATAAAGCACTCATGGGTTCGTTAATGGAACGTCGAGTGCGATACAATTTTCTCAATATGTATCGTCGATTTTTTTATTTAGAAATGGCATAAACGGGCGCAAAATAGAAAAAATAGTATAAAAAACTCGTTCATAAGGCGTTTATCGCACTTGTCCATTAGAAAACCCCTCGCTACGCTAGTCGTTTTCTAAACATGGACGCGTGCTGAAAAACCGCGCTTATTGAACTCTTTATTATACTATTCTTATTCTTCTTTAATATACTATTATTGGTATATTTACTATTATTATGGAATTATTACTTATTATGGAATTATTGGAGTCGAAGGCCTGTTCAGTTTTACAACAGAAAATGACAATTTCCCGTTTCAATGGTCTTAATACTTAGCCGAAGAGAAAAATGTATCGCATGTAGAATAGAGATATTTTCTATACATTATTGCTATGACTAAAAAGGCAAAAACTTATTTTACTTGCAGGTTTTCTAATAATTCAAGATGGAAGAAATTCTAAAAGATATTAACCAAAAATGTGTGAAGATCGAGGAGGAACAAGAAAGGAAGAATACTCGTTTAATTAACTATGTAATATTCCCATAATGTAAACTTACCTTAAATGTGATTGCAATATTCGTTTTCTTCTATAGGTATGCGATAGCATCATACGTCAGTTAAAAAACGATGAGTTATTCAACTTTTTATTCCGAGGCCCACTGTACACAGACAGTTATTACAGATCGTTAAAAATAAAGAAGGCAGACGAATACGATATTAATTTGGTGTTGGTTTTGCCAGAAGAAATGCTCCAAGAGGGTCAAATGGATACTGAAACTTATCCTGGAACGGCGAGACTAAACCTGTCTTATAGGAGTTATAGAATAATTTTAGAGTGAGTAACGTTCGTTTATTTCATTTAACTATACCGGCTTGTAAGGTGTGATCGAAAAGTCTTTGGATCATGGATGCTGTAGAATATAAGTCATTTTCGAAGTTACTCACTGATGGGTGTTATTCACCTGATGTTGACATTTCGGGTATGCTGAAGGAGTCTTCGAGGCGGTGGTGGCCTAGTAGTCAAGGTGTCAGACTTTGGAGCCGCAAGCCGCGGGTTCAAATCCTGGACATGGTAAAAATAAGCCACCGTTCTCCTGTAGATGGCTCTCTCAAAATCATCACAGTAAAAACCTGTCTCTAAACCTCCCGTAATTGTGGTTCCGCCAACCACGTTAAAAACTATAAGGGCTCCATACACTTGTGTAAGATCAAGACACAGAGCACAAGTGTAGACAGCGGGAGGAGAGGCCCAGGTCCAAATGGGACTGTGTAGCACCATGAAGAGAGGAGGAGTCTTCGTATTTCGATCAGGATTCGATCAACAATTTAATGCATAAAACAATAGCATTAAATGATTTTTACGCACAACTGCATCAAAATTGTTCCTTTACATCTTAGTTACCACGACCGAAAATTTGACATTACGCCCGTCAAAATTTTACCGGCCCGTGGGCCTGTAAAATCACTGAAAAGCCCGCATCAAGATCTATCATCTTAAGATTCCCAAGATGAAAACTCCGTTTCAAATCTGTTTTTAGACTTGCTTGGGATCAAACCCAACACAGCTTCCTTCATCTTCTTCCACTAACATTTCGGAGGGAATTTGCTCAGCGCTTACTTCCATTCCGAAATTATGAAAATTTTTGTTTACAATAATGTTTGTTTTTTTTTTCTTAGCAAAAAATAACCTAAGTGACGAGCTGTGAATTTAAATCACTGTCGTATTTTTTTCATCGTTTTTAACGATTTTTAATTAAATTTTGTAGGTTTTCTGCAGTTGTGCGTAAAACGTTGTACATGCGGGCCGGAGGAAGATTACACCCTTCGCCTCATAAAGGCGTATAGATATTCGCCATATCTTATACCTCCGGCCCTCTATGTGTAAATAACTATTTTTTAATTTGTTACAGGCCAACCAAGGACCACATCAAGATAACTATTTATTTATTTTTTCCTTCTTCTTCCTCCAACACTTTTGTTTTCTCAGAATGAGCTTTTTTCCTCTCTACTGACTATTTGACACCAGTTGTTTTTCTGTTTGTTTTAGTTTCCTGAAAACATCTGAATTTCTTGACTTCTTGTCTGAATTTGTCTCTGTTGAGCAAGGTCTCCTGTTTAATCTGCATTTCTTCAAGTCTTTTTTTGTCTTTCCTCCCCATACATTTTTTTTTGTATGTATGTATGTTTCCTGTTCTGGAAGAAGGTGTGGATCTTCTTTGTCAATCTGTTCCCCTCCATTCTCTCTAAATGTCCATAGAGTGTAACACGTCTTTTCCTGATCTCGTCTGTTATTTTTGGGCAGAATGAGTAGACCTCCTTAATTGGTCTCAAAACCCAATTGAAGGGCAAGGGGGAAGAAGGATCATAGTCAATATTTTTCATAATTAGAGATAGCAATGCCATCTTGTAGAGAGACTGGTGTTCTATGATATAGCGAAAACAGAAACACAAAAGAAAATTCATTGTCCTTAGAAAGTCGATATAAAAAAACTGGGTTCTTTAAAAAAGAGATCATTGTCCATAACATTTTTAGAAAAAAGATCATACATAGTCCATGGATCCTTTCGTTGCGTTTGGTTGATTTGGGGTTTAGGAACCGTTAGACTACAGCGCCACTTTTTGTGATTTAGTTTTATTAATATACTTAATACTAAATAAATACGTGAACAATGAGTGTATTAAGTGACGATAGTGAGAGTGAAATGACAACGTGTGTGGTAACAGAAAACCCTAAAAAAAGACGAAGAGCTATCAGGACAAGAGATGTTATGAAAAAGTTACGAATCTCCAGTCACTGTACAGGTGAAGATTGCCAATGCTCGAGATTGCATTGCTTTGAACAGGTTCCTGAAAAAGGACGACGTTGGATCATAAGAAATTTCAATGAATTGACTTCTTACGACGAACAGTCTTTATACCTAGCTGCTCTTATTACAGTAAAGACTATTAAGCAGCGTCGAAGTCGGAAAGATCCTACAATAAGTATTCTGTTTATGCATACAATGTCATATTCATACAAAGTACGTTTCGTGATAAACAATGAAGTAATAGAAAAACCTGTGTGTTACAAAGCTTTCCTAGCATTGCATGGAGTATCTAATAAGCGTATGCAAAATATAAAAAGAAGTTTGTGCGAGCAAGGTACGTACCTACAATGTGTTTCTATCTATGCTCTGGTTTTTATATTTTTATGTTTAGTGATTGATTCTAATGTTTGAATTTTCTTTTTTCATGAAAATTTAAACCTGACATAAGAGGGAAACATGAAAATCATGCCCATCGCTTGTCTGAAAAAACCAGACAGGCTGTTATGAAACATATAGCTGGGTTTAATGGTAGAAAGTCACACTATAGTATAAAGGATTCTCAGAGAATATACTTGCCAGAAGAACTTAATGTGAAGAAAATGCACAAAATGTTTGAGGAAGATCATTCTACACTTAAAGTCAGTTATGATACATCACCATCATTTCCTTTACTCCTCGTGGGAGCATTGGGCATCAACAAACGCTCTCCATCTGATTCAATTCTGAGCCAGGGCCTTTACCTCGCGCCACTCCTTTCCGCTTGCCCTGGCTTCCTGTACGACTGTCCTCCGCCACGTGATTTTTGGGCGGCCTCTCTTTCTTGAACCTTGGGGGTTCCAGTCAAGAGCTTCTTTTGCAATATCTCCCTCCGGCCTTCTAAGTGTGTGTCCGATCCATTTCCACTTCCTTCTTCTTATTTGGGTTTCAAGACGCTCTATATTTGCTTTTTTCCAAAGGTTAATATTTGCTATGGTATTGGGCCAAAATATTTTAAGTATTCTTCTCAGACACTTGTTCATGAATACCTGAAGTTGTGATACTATGATGGTAGTCACTTTCCACGTTTCGCTACCGTAAAGAAGAACTGATACTACATTAGATTTGAAAATTTGGAGCTTTAAGTTACGGGAAGTTTTTGTTGAGTTCTACAGATTGTTAAGCATTCCGAATGCCTGTCGCGCCTTCTGTATCCATTGTTTTATGTCTTTATCAGCACCACCATCCTGTGCAATAAGGCTTCCAAGGTAGCAAAAACTATCTACTACCTGTACTTGCCTGCCATCTACCTCCAGGTTGCAGCGGGCTGTCGCATTGATCTTTATCAGCTTGGTTTTATCGACATTGATTTTCATTTCCACCTGCATTGCGTACTTTTTGAGAGCCTCCAGCTTTTTTTCCATATCTACTTTGGTGTGGGACAGGAGACAGATATCATCGGCAAAATCTAGGTCTTCTAAATGCCTCACGAGCGTCCATCGAATTCCCCTTGATTTTTTATTTGCTTTCTTCATGACCCAGTCTAAGACTATGGTAAACAGAAGTGGGGAGAGCGTGCATCCTTGTTTTACTCCCGAATGCACTGTGAAAGGTGTGCCGCGTTGTCCTTGGTGGATTACCATGCAGCTTGCTTCTTTGTATAGTAATTTGATTATGTTTATGTACTTTGTAGTTACCCCGTAGCTGGCTAGTATTATCCACATAAATTCCCTGTCCACACTATCGAACGCTTGCTTGAAGTCGATGAACAGTAGATAGACTGGTGACTGCCACTCGACCGACTGTTCAACGATGATTCTGAGGGTGTTTATCTGGTCGGTACAGGACCTGCCAGGCCTGAATCCAGCTTGCTCCTTGCGTAGTGTCGGTTCAACCAGAGTGCTGATCCGGTCGTGAATTATTTTGGATACAAATTTGTTAATGGTGTTAAGAAGAGTTATTCCTCTCCAATTGGAGCATATACTCAGGTCTCCTTTTTTCGCCAGTTTGATAATTAGGCCTTCTTTCCATGTGGATGGTATTACTTCTGTTTCCCATGCTTCTCGAATTATAGGTGTTATAATCTCGGTGATTCCCTTTATGTCTATTTTAAACATCTCCGAGTATGTCTCGTCAGCGCCAGGCGCCTTGCCGTTTTTAAGGTGTTTGATGGCGGCCTTCACCTCCTCTATGCTTGGCGGGTCGTCTCTATATCTTCTGTTTTCGCTTGGTGTCATAGGACTCTGTGGTACCTCTTCCAACGGTGTGTTTAGGAGCTCTTGGAAGTGTTCTGTCCAGCGGATTATTTGCTGTGCCTCGGTTGTGCATAGCTTGCCGTTCGTCGTGCGTATTGGTCGTTCTGAGGGGTAGCCTGTGTTTGTGAGCTTTCGTGTCAGGCGATATGTTTCCTTGGTGTTCATGCTGTCAGCAGCTAGTTGTCGCTCGGATTGCAATATCAGCTAGCCATTTCCTCTTATCAGTTCTAGCACTCTTTCCCACTTGCTTATCGGCTGCGTTGTAAATCTGGAATAGCCTTTGTTTATCCTTATCTTTAGCACAGTTTATTTGTTGCTTTAAGTTTCGGCGGTCTTGGATTAATTTCCAAGTCGCATCAGATATCCTTTGTATATTGTAATATTTCCTTTGTTTACCCAAGGACAGACACCTGTTCTTTCTGTGATGAAATGATAGCAAATATTGCAAATCTTGAAAAGGTTCTTTCTCAGACACCAGAAAATATAGGGAATCAAAATGAATTGAACAACTTCAAATCCAATTAAAACTCCATCACCTTAAAGCAGATAAATTTTAAGATCTTAAAAGAAAAGCCAGAATAAAAGCACAGAATGACCCTGCACGTGAAGCCTATGCTTTTGATTTTCAGAAGAATTTGCCTCTTCCTAATGTTAGTACTAACAATGCTTATTATTGTCGACAACTCTCATTCTATCTATTTAATATACATCAACTCTCTACAAGATCATCTTATTTCTACACTTATGATGAAACGAGAGGTAAGAAAGGTGCAGATGACGTGGTATCAATGCTGCATAATTTTGTCACCCATTTTATTCCTGCTCAAGTAAAGAAAGTTACTTTTTTTGCGATAGTTGCAGCGGGCAAAATAAAAATGTTTCGCTATGTTTATTACTTGGTTCACATAATGAAAAGATTTGATAGTGTGTCTATTATATTTCCTGTCAGAGGACACTCCTACATGGAGTGTGACAAAAATATGGCTTTAATCAACCAAAAAACTCTATGAGAAATGCTAAGTGACTGGGTGTCTGAAATCTGAAAAATCACGCACTAATCTAGAACCTTTTCATGTTATTGATTGCCCGTTATGTATGTTTCAAAATTTTTCTTGAGTTGTTCAAGAATTACTTTGTTGCTAAGTGTCCCTTTGCATCTCGACCTGTGCGTCAACTGCTGGTAAAAAACACAGCTGCCAATCAAATATTGGTAAGATCTGAACATTACACTGCCGGATATGAGTCTTATCTTTGCATTAAAAAGTCTAGGAACCCAGAATTGTCAGACATTAATAATTAAAAAAAATTGTATCCAAAATTACTAAAGGTGCCTAGACCAAAGTTTAATGATCTTCAATGTTTAAAAAAAAAATTCACAAAATTTTTATACAAATTTGCCAACAGTAAATTATTACGAGAATCTTTTAAATCTTTTTTTCCAAGTTCAGTTTTTAGCCAATTTTTTTTTATACGAGTTTCTAACATATTATTTTAATAATATAATAAATTGAATTTATAATTTTGTTTCTTCTGCAGGAGTACTTAGCAATTAATAAAAAAAATAAACTTAAAAAAGATCCATAGTCCACGGACTTTGACCTATTTTTCAAGATTTTTTTCAACTATATTTCTTTAAGTTTAAGTAAAAACTAAAATTATTATAATAGTTTTTAATTAATATAGTAGAATGTAAGACTATTATTTCTCTTGTTAATGTGTTTAAATTTCATTGAAATAAAAACGTGTTATAAAATAAGGAAGTGACTATGACCCTATGAAGGGTAAGGGGGAAGACCCCCTTATCCTTCAATTGCCATCTTTGTTTTTGATTAGACCTAATATTTTTCGTAGAATTCTTCTTTCCATCTTTTCCAAATCTTCCAATGCCAATTTGCATCTGGTTAAAAGTAATGTTTCCGACCCATAGAGGACTTCTGGTTTTACAACTGTATTATAATGCCTTAATATAGCATCTTTATAAAAACACTTTTTACTGTACAGATTTCTCACTTTCATGTATACTCTTTTCATTTTTTCAGTTCTGATTTTAACTGCTTCTTTTTCACTTTTTATGTTTATATTTTCACCCAGATATTTAATGTTGTTAGTTTTCTTTATGTTGCCACACTTGGTTATTAAATTTGTTGGTCATGTATTCCGTCTTTTCGAAAGATATTTGTCCTGCCTTATCAGCTGTTTCCTTCAGAAGTTCTAGTCGTTTCTTTGCATTCTCCAAGACTTCATCTATTATTATGAGATCGTCTGCAAAAGCCAAACAAATTATTGCTTCTTTCGATCTACCCAACTAAATGTAGTTATTAGTTTTTTTATTTTTCTTCCTCTATTTTCCATTATCCTATAACTTTTACCAGCACACAGTTGAATAATAATGGTGACAAACCGTCTCCTTGTCGGACTCCAGTTCCATTTTGGAAGGGACTAGATGTTGTTCTAAGGAATTTAACTTTAGATACTGTGTTTGTAAGAGTTTGTTTATTTATTTCCAGAGTTTTCCTATCTACTGCAAATTCCTTCAGGGTTTTGAGGAGGGAGTCTGTCTATTGAATCATATGCTTTTTTTCAATATCGACAAAGATTAGCATCTTTTTATTTGATATTTTCATATACTTAATTATTTGTTTAAGGTTTAGAATTTGCTCTGGACAGGATCTGTTACTCCTAAATCCAACTTGATATTCTCCAATTTGTTTGTCTAATTGAAGATTTAATATGTCCAGAAGAGATTTCGATAATATTTTGTATTCTAAGGGTAGTAATGAAATTGCTTTGTAATTATTTATATGTTTTGTACCTTTTTTATGAAGTAGGTGAATTGATGCCTTCCAGTTTTCTGGAGTTGATTCAGTGTCCCAGAACTTATCTAGTGTTTCTTTAATAATCGTGGCACCTAGATCTCCACAAGCTTTTAGAATTTCTGCTGTGAGACCATCTTCACCTGGGGCTTTGTTGTGTTTTAATTGTTAGATGTAAAGAACAAGGGCGTACCCAGCGAGGGGCGGGGGGGCAGCTGCTAGAATCCACCATAAATATCTGTTTTGAGGTAATCCCAACGAATCGATCGTTTTTGGAAAATGTCTGTTTGTGTGTAGTGTGTGTCCACCCGCGCGGATAAAGTTACATGGTGGCCACCTCAAAATTTTTCAATAGACACAAATGAGATTTATTTTTCAGGAATTACTACAAATAAGAGGAAAAAGGATCGAGACAGTAGCAGTGGAAGCGGAAGCGATCATAACCATGACAACACTGAAGTGCCACGATTATTTAAGTCACTGTGACACCAGACAAGTCGGGCAACAACCAAATTCTACAGCAGTACCTGTCAACATAGCTCCTGCCCCTGTCGATTATTCTCCATCAACATCTCAACAAGCCTGTGTCAATCCCGAACTTACAATTAATGATTGCTATCACGAAAATGATATTGGTCATTATGTTGGGCTGGCTATCCAGTTAACAGTCAAAAAGAAGAAGAAATTGTTAGAAAATCCCAGGGTTCCACCAAGGAATTACGATTTTGAAACTGATGCAAGTCATTTGATAAGAAAATTCAACCATACTTGGTTAGATCAATATGAACCGTGGCTAGTATATTCAAAGCGACTAAAAGGTGCTTTTTGCAAGCACTGTGTACTGTTTCCTCCCGTCACTGGCACTGTTAGTGGAGTTTTAGGATCATTTGTGATCAGGTCATTTACAAAATTCAAAAATATGCACAAATACTGCCGAAATCATGCCACCACCAACCTTCACTTATCTGCAGCAGATGCTGCAAAGTCTTTTCTTCAAAATATACCTGTGGATGTTCAACTGCAAAGTGGCCGCCAAAAAGCAATCGAAGAAAACAGGCAAATATTGTCATCAATTATTTCTTGTATAGTATTTTGTGGTATGCATGATATGCCTGATAGAGGAAAGGAAGCAGATTCTTGAGGAGTTTTATTAGATTTATTGAATTTACGAATTGATTCTGGCGATAAGAAATTGAAGACTCATCTGGAAAAGGGTTGCCGTAATGCAGTTTATACAGCGCCAAAAATACAAAATGAATTAATTTATTTATGTGGCGAAGTTATTAGGGAGAGTATAATAAGTGATGTCTAAAAAACACTGGCATACACGGTCTTAGCTGATGAAACAGCGGACATAGCTGGGAAAGAACAGCTATCAATTGGCTTGCGGTTCTACGATGCATGCAAGGGGATAATCCGAGAAGAATATGTAGGTTTTGTGGAACTAATTTTTTGATTAGCTGTAATCTATCACCAGAATATTGCGTAGGATTGGGTTTCGATGGCTGCTCTTCAATAGCAGACAAAGAGGGCGGAGTACAAGCAATATTAAGGAAGAAATATTCTCGAGCATTATATTTTTATTGCTCAAGCCACAAACTAAATCTTGTAGTGAACGATTCAAACGAGATACCGGAAATTAGAAATACTATTGCCACTATAAAGGACACAATAAACTTTTTCAGAGAATCGACTGCTCGTAGGATCAAAAAACCCAATCTATTCGAATCTATTACGAATGAGTGAGACGAGATGGTAGACGGAAAAATATAAATCTATCCGAAAATTTTCTCAAAATTTCCCGGAGCTTGTAAAAGCGCTAGAAAAATTATCCACATAAGGAAACTATGCTACAAGAAAATCTGCATTCCAGATTCATTCAACGGTTACAAACCCAGTGTTTATAGTAGCCTTAGTTACAATAGCAAAATACTCGGCAGTGTTGGAACCAGTAGTTAACGCCTTGCAAGAAAAGAGCATGGATTTGATTGCTGTAGGAGAACACATTACATCTGTAAAATTACAAGAATCCTTGAAGTTCTCAGAAGAGACCGTCAAGAAGCAGATCAAATCACTGACCAATTACTCAAAAAAGCGCAAGGCAATTCAATGGAATTGGAAATAGAAATTTCTGTCCCACGTTTTGCTAAAAAGCAAAAACACAGGAGCAATCCTCCATCAGACAATGATAATGAATACTGGCGACGTGCACTTATTATACCATATCTTGATTCATTTACGTCATCGTTAAATATTCGATTTTCCCAGGAAAATACCCAAGCTTTTGCTTTAATAAAAGCTTATATATAATAGTTAATAGTTATAGTTTTAAATAGCTAATAGTTTCTAGTTCCCCATTCTTTCCTTGAAACAAAGATTGGCTGCCCCCCCCCCCCTTAGTTCAGATCCTAGGTACGCCCTTGGTAAAGAAATATAGTTTAATATACATTAATTCTTATGACTTAAATTTCTCAAAAAACCGATTCAATGACTTCTTAATCATCTTATCGGTTTTTGCTTTAGGAAAATCGTGACGAAACTATTTACTACTGAACCATATACTAAATCTAGATGTTATACTTTAGACTGCTCGAAAGTTAACGAGTGCATCGAAGGTTTGATTCAAAAGGCTTTCAACACGTACCCTGATGGTAATTATAATGGCAACGTAAGTTCTACATTAATCTTTTGAATCCATAAGCACAGTCTAATTATTACAGTCTAATTATTACTAATGACACAGTCTATTTATTTCTCACTTTAGGAAATTACCATGAGAAAGTATGGACCGTCGAAAACTTTAATAATCAATAATTGCATCCGCTTGAATCTTGTTCCTTGTTTTGAATTCAACCTAGATTTAAAACCGCTGCCCAACTATAACCAACTTAAATTCAATAAATATCAGGATAAATATGTAAACATTTAAATCATCTTTATGATAATATTTTTAACTCATCTGTTTTTAGTATTTGCTTATGCCCAAAATTTCCTACGATCGCATCCATATATCTGCTGAGTTATATTGGAGAGTTTCTTTCCCTAAGCAGGAGCAACAATGTTTAAACAACGTAGATAAACTCGAGGACTCAAAGTTTCTCAAATACTCGGGTCTGTAGGTCTTGGCTGTTGTTGTTAATTGCCGAGCCACACAGTGGCTCAGTTCTCTACAGTGCATTGTTTGACGAATCTCAAGTCACCTCGTGTATTCGCGAGCTACTAGTTACGAGCTACTCGTACTAGGAGAAGAACTAGCAAGAAAAGCAAATTTATATTTCTAAAATAATATTTTTATTATTTTTATGACGATCTTTAAATCAGACTCGTCAAGCCACATGCCGTGGGAACTCGCCTTTAAACTTTTTAATTCGCGACGCGATCCAATTTTGAGTCGCGACCCATAAAACCAAACTTTTTCCATTATGTTTTTTTAGAACATATTTAAAAAAAATCAAACGTTAATTAAAAACATATTTACAAAAAAATGACGGTTTCAACCAATAGGTTAAGAACCACTGATGTTCAGTGCATTATTAAACAGTATTGCAAGATGAGCAGGTAACCCAAAAGCGCAAATAAGACGATTCGAATGAGACACTTTCAGTTACTAAATTGTGCCGTACTAGCTATAGCCCGCGGCTTGCCTTATGAATTTTTATATCAATCAAATTAAATCAGGTCAGCTATGTTTTCCAAATATTGATCTTGTGAGTAATATGAAGACTAGTATTAACTCTAGTATTGCCTGTCCAGTCTTCTTTGTTTAGTCTTCTCTTTCTAGCCTTGTCTATCTAGTCTGTTTAGTGTAATCCTGCCTGCCTAATATATTGTGTAGTTTCTCTGTAGTAATCTTATCTGTCTAGTCTCTTTATTCGAATCTATCTAGTCTTGCGTATCCACTCAATTTAATTCATGTTTTTATCTGTTTAGTTTTAGTTAAACTTAAAGAATGCTTTATTCTGTCTACGAAAGATAAAATATTTTACTTTTAGTTGCTTAGGGACGATAAAAACCACAAAATCTTGTCTAGTTATTTTATACAAACCATTGCAAAGCACCATGTGAAGGTAATCAGGAGTTTGGAAAGATTCCCTCATTGGACCCTGAGTGAGACATTTTTGGATGTGAGTGAAAAGAAATATTATTAAAAGCCGCAAATAACTGTTCTGTTATTGCCTATTGCTAGTTGTTGGAAATCCTGATTCAGTGCGTGACTTGCCGCAACATTCCATTCTTTTGGTTGGCAGAATTCAATCTACTGGCGAACTACAAGGCATTATATTTGCAGGTGCTTGAGGGATTTTTGAAGAGATTGAAGCTAAGAATCCTGCAGGATCCCGAATACATTAGAAAATACATAAGTCTGTCTTAACTCAGACACAGCGTCGTTCCATCCATTAGGATGGCTTGCAATGTGTAAAACTGTTTCATTTAAACACATACATATTTAAATTGAATTCCATTTTATGTATTGAATTATTATTAAAACAAACTAGAAATAGTCTTGTCTTGACTGTCTTGTCTTGTCAGCATATGCTTAACTATTTATATGCATGTAATAAACGAGACTTATTTATTTAATCGATTGTCCCCCTTTAGGAGAGCGATTGAACTTGGAATACATGATTCCATTTTCCGGCGTTTTCCCGCTTCTCTTCCCAATATCTCTTCATCCTCTCAGAATGCTCCTTCTTTCGCTGAGCTGTCCAATTTCTTCCAGGCTGACATGATGATTTTGTATGTTGACCTGCTGTAAGTCCATCTGAACCTCTATCAGCCACTCAGTGCCACACTTGTGTCATAACGTTAAGCAATTTCTTCGCCGTTCTGAAGTTTTCCATCCTGTTAATGTGTGTATAAAACTGTGCTCCGCGTTTTCTGATTTCGTCCGTTATAGTGTGGATCTTTTGGTAGGAGTTCGTTTTGAGGTCTCTCCATCCAAATACCGTTATTATTAACTACATCTCTCTGAGAATTTTTCTTTCCTGTTTTTCTATTTCCTTAATTTTGGAATGACCGTCGATTGCCACTGTTTCGGCTGCGCAGGTTGCTTACGAAAGAATCACCTTGCTTTGTTATTTTTTAGCTTTTGGATGATTTCCTGAATTTCTTCTAGGTCAGGGGCACCAGGGCAGCGCACAAATCCTAGAGACAAAACAGAAATCTGGTGTGATCCGAAAGTCGTTGGATTGCGATTTGGAACGCAAAAACAATCTATAATTTTTTTCACGTCTATTATTTGTTTGTATTTACTTGTTATCTTAGAAAGGTGAGCAGGTAGTAGTTGAGACTGTAAATATCAAATCAATTCGAGTATTAAAAAAACGTTTTGGTAAACTTTGAAAGAAGTAAATATCAATGCCATGCGGATAATAGAATATAAATTCATGGAAGACTGTCAAAATCCACAGATACGGTAATCCATTAAGTTTTTTGATCACACTAACATCTATATATTAAAAAAATAATCAAAATAATCTTGTCTTGCCTGTCAAGTCTTGCTTGTCTATAGTCTTGTCAAGACTAGAGAGACAAGGCTAGACAGACAAGACTAGACAGGCAAGACTATAGATAGACAAGACTAGACAGACAATGAGACAAGACTATACAAAGAAGACGAGACAGGGAAGTCTAGGCAGATAAGACTAGACAGACAAGACTAGACAGACAGGACTAGACGGACAAGAATAGACAGACAAGACTAGGGAGACAAGGCTAGACGGATAAGACTGGTCAGGTAAGACTCGACACAGGATTGGACAGATAAGACAAGGGAGAGAAGACTAGGCAGAGAGGACTAGACGAACAAGAGTAAACAGACAAAACTAGACGGACAAGACTATGCAGACAAGACTAAACAGACAACTAGACACTCAAAATTTGCAATTGAGTCTATATAGTAGGGTCTATTGTTATCTATCTTCTTCCTATCTTATTTTATTGTTATATAGTTAATTTCCTCCTTAAGAAAGATGCCTTCTTTGTACTCAACTAATATTTAAAATTGCGAAAATATGTGGAAATCTAAAGTGATGGAAGTTAAATAACTGTCTCAGATTCACCTAATGCTAGACCAGGTCTGTCCAACCTTTTTGTAGTGCGATCTACTTTTTTGTATATATTGTTGCCAAGATCTACCAAAACGAGTAGCGAGCCACCTGAAGGTGTGGGTCATGGTGACAAAATTTTGAGAAAATGCATAACATATTGCCATTTAGAAGCTGTTTTTCATGTAAAAATAACCTTATACGAAAATAGGAATTAATTTTTTTATCTTCTTCTTCTTATAAAGCCCTCTCCTTTCGAAGGTTGGCGATACACATAGGTAGCATTGTTCTCGGCACAGCAGCTCGAAAGATTTCAATGGAAGTGCAAGCAAACCATCTCCTGAGGTCTTTCAACAGGGAGTTCTGACGTCTACCAACAGATCTTTTCCCTTGAATCTTTCCTTCAATTATTAGTCTTAGCAGTTCATACTTATTGCCTCTCATAATGTGGCCTATGTATGTAGTTTTTCTTTCTTTAATGAGGGTCATTAGTTCTTTCGGCTTCTTCATTCGTCTAAGCACTTCTTCGTTCGTAATTCGTTGGACCCATGAGATGTGGAGCATACGGCGATATAAGTACATTTCAAACGCCTCAATTTTCTTTTCAGTTGCAGGGTCCAAGGTCCAGCATTCACATCCGTACAGCAACACACTTGAGACATAACATCTAATCATGCGAACCCTGAGCTCCAAACTCAGATCAGGGCTAGTAAAAATCTTCTCATGCTTATGAATGTTTTCCTGGCTTGTTCGATTCTGAAACGGATCTCTCGTTTCGGATCGCACCACGCGTTGACTATGGTACCCGGATATTAAAAACAAGAGACTTGTTCAATCTGATTGCCGTTAATCGTTAATTGTTTCAGCAGTGGGTCTCTTGGAGAAGACTAGCAGTTTGGTCTTTGATATATTTATGTCCAATCCATGATGCTCGCTATATTCAGTTATTCTATTCATCATATTTTGTAGGTCTGATATGTTATCGGCAAGGACTACGGTGTCGTCTGCGTATCTGATATTCGCGATACTTACTCCATTTATTTTGATACCTCCCATGTCTTCCGTTAAAGCTTGAATAGGAGTGGTAGACAATATATCGTACGTCTATTCCGATTGATACAGTGTCAGATGTTCCTCCGTCTATTCTTACTTCGGCAATCTGGTTCTTCGGCAATTTTTTTATGTATATTCTTATTCTCAGGGCTGCCCTCTTAGCCAATTTTAGCCAATTAATGAACTGATCGCCAACGATTTTAAGATAATGTGTTTTTTTGTGTACTTTTATAAATTCATTGCAGTTACTTGTTTCACTCTAACAAATGTGTGCGGTTAGTTTTCGCGCGTTTTATTGTTTTTAGTTTTGATTGTTTTAGTGTTAAGGTGGCCTTAAATTTATGAAAAAAAGAATCTATTATATAATGTACAATAAACATTTCAACAGGAACAAAAAGGATTGAAATTTATATAATATCTGATAAAAAATAACGAAAATTGGGAACATAGTAAATACTAACATAAGATTAATACTAATAGGATCGATGGCATTGCATGGATTTGGCAATATCTTCATAGAGGGATCATATAGATATATATATATATATATATATATATAGATATATATATATATATTTATATTAGGGTGGTCCTTAGCAGGGGTGTTTTTGAATTTCTTTGCTCCCAGGGGCTCATATGCTTCCAAATTAATAAAAAAAATTCCCTGAAAATTTTAGCTCTAAATATTAACTCTAAGATAGTCCGCATTCCAACCAAAGTATCTTATGGAAATAACATAGGAAACATTTCTTTCGTTCCTTAGAATTTTATAACTTGGGGACAAATAAATCTAAAATAGTGGGACATATATATTTTATTAGACAATTTAACGATATACCAAAAAGGTTTCATATCATTTTTTGCTAAGTCTATTGGTTCAAAAGTTATTCGAGCTCGAAGTTTGATTTTTATATAATTATCAATATCATCAAGTATATTAATAAAATAAACACATTTTTTTGTAAATTATTTTATTTATTATCAATTTATGTAAAAAAAAACTGAAAGTTTCTCTATATTTAAGATTACAAAATTAAAGTATAGATAAAATGATACCATTTGAATACTTAACCTTTACTCAATTTTCATATTTTTAACGATTGAACTTTTTCGAGTATCTGCACAATATTGCTTGTATTCTGATAAAAATTGAACTATAAATTGTTGCTGCTCTGGATTCTTACTTAGTATACCATTGCAATCTTCAACTAGTTTAACTGCACACTCGGCTATGTCATTAACCACTTTCAAACTTCTCACCAATAGTAAACCCTTTTTGAAATCTTCATTTTTGCACCATTCAGACGGATCTAGGATTAAAAAATCTGTATTTATTCCAAACCGTTTGAAAAACTGGAGTGACCTTGACGAGATAAATGAGGCTATGTTCAAGTTATATAAGTCGCTTATATTTTTAATTTCTAAGCGTTTCAATTTTTCTGAGCCTTTGTCAATACTTTTCAACATAATCACCATCTGCTTTTTAATATTTAGTGACACTTTTTCATCAAAGAATGCCATAGCTGCAGTTTCTGGGTTTAAATACCACAAGTGCTTGCTAAATTTTTTTAATGCCTTGAGACGTTTTAGCAATCGTTGATTCATAATCAATAAGTTTTTTTATAAATAATAAATCGTTGTTTGGAGCTTCAGATGCCAGAGGACAAGTAAACCATGCTTCAATATATACTGTAGCAACGAAAATACAAATTTCAGAAATTATTTTTTTTAATTTTGCCGCCATTTCAAATTGCTCATTAAATAAAAATATTTTTATAGTATATATGGCTTTTGACATCCACCTAGCGTGATGGAAGGCACCCGGTTTTCTAAATTTGACTTCACTACGAGGAACTTTACCAATAAATATCTGAACCAGCTCCAAAAGTTCTTTGTAGTCTTCTCTTGGTTGTTCAGAATTAAGCTGCTCTTAAACAAATTGATTAATATCTTCAATGTGATTATATAATTTGTTTTGCACATAAGAGTCTTCAATACCAGTAGAATATTGACTTCAATACCAGTAGAGTATCGATTTCTGTCCAATTATCTCGAAATTTTTTGAACAATGGTACATCAGGACCGGAAGTTGTGGGTATTTTCAATTCAAAAACATCTCGTAGAATAAGTTCAAAGATATGATGCCTGCAAGGCAAATACAGTAGATTTTCCTCAAGCAACTGTTCAAGTATCACTGCAGCTCCTTTATTTGACCCCAGATTTGTAGGAGTAGTATCATAGCAAAGTGCTTTGATACAGTTAGAAATTCCCCATTCAACAATAGCGTCAAACAGTGCATCAGCTTGAGACTGTCCTGTGCCATCATCTAGTACTGTAATGGCTAATATTTTTTCAGTTTTTCCACAACTTAATAAAACTGGTAGTCGTCCTTTAGTTTCTCCAGTTGAAGTTCTTTAAACTTTACCATCCCAGTGTAAGACACTAGCATTTAAATCTTCATTAAAGTTCTTTGACTTGTTTTACTTTTTCTTCGCGTATTTTCTCTCTGATTCGACGAATTGACCTATTTACGATTAATGGATTTACGTCGATATTTAATATTGAACATAAAGTTACAATCAAACGTACAGCGTTGCGGTCACTTAATTTACAATGATCGAACACTGCTACTAATTTATCATCTATGATATTTATCGTCCCACGTGATTGTTTTGGTTCCTGCATTGGAGTAGTTCCCAGTTCATCGGAAAAATTCGAAACCGATGATATTGTTTTTTGACTCAACTTAATTACTCCTTCGGATTCACTGCTTGATGTAAATTCCATGTTCATCTATTTAATAAACACAAAAGATATAAAAATCAAAATTGAATTTTACATGCATTTATTTATTTAATTCATAAATTAAACTCAATAAAGTATTATAAAATCTATTTTACCAATTCGAGCTTTTTCTCTCCGATTTTTCATGACTGTAGTAGTGTAGCTGTCGTAGCTGTAGTAGTGTAGTAGTGTGTATTCATCCTTAATTCTCTGTGCTTGTTCATTATCGTTAGACTCAGTGTTAGCTATGTAACCTACTCTACCGTCTTTCCTTTGATTAGTCAGAAAAATGTTTGTATTTACACTACACCATTCGTGCAGCATTCGCATGGGCAATGTCGAATAAATTCGACAATGAAGATTTAAATGCATCCTCTTTAATTTTATTTGAGTCTCTGTTAACACTTTTTTGAAGACGCTGTTATTGTTCATATAATTTTAACAACTTATCTATGCAATGATCATTTCTTTTAGTTGGAATTTGAGCTTTTTTCCAAAACAGTCTAACTTCATCAATACAGATTTCTGCACTTTCACGTAATTTGAATTTGAGGATCCGTGTATGATAAAAAAAAATTTTCAGCAAAATTTTTTCTTGTAAATTTGATGGCAATTTATTATCGATGATTTGAGTGTTAATATCTCCAATTAAATCAATATTTTGACGTAAAAACTAATCATGTCATGATGAATACTTATTTGATCAGACAACTCACACATATTGTTTATTTTAAAGGGAGGTTATGTGATTTATGAATGTTTTTAAGCGTCGACATGTTTGAGTACGTACATATCGTAATAGGTGGCGTAAGTACTTGATAATATTGATAATTATAAAAAAATTAAATTTTGAGCTCGAATAACTTTTGAACCAATAGACTTAGCAAAAAATCATACAATACCTTTTTTTTGAGCGTTAAATTCTCTACAAAAATATGTATGTCTCATTATTCTAGATTTAATTTTCCCCGAGTTATAAAATTCTAAAGAACGAAAGAAATTTTTCCCATGTTATTTCCATAAGATACTTTGGTTGGAATGCGGACTATCTTAGAGTTAATATTAAGAGCTACAATTTTCAGGGAATTTTTTGTTATTAATTTGGAAGCATATGAGCCCCTGGGAGAAAAGAAATTCGAAAATACCCCTGCTAAGGACCAACCACATATATATATATATAAATTGGAAATTTTATTTTCCACGTAATATATTGAAAAATTATGTGATTGTATCTAAATATGAAATTCATAATTTTAATTGAGAATATTAATTTTTTGTCAGAAGTAATAAATTCAATAATTGCATATAATATTAATAAATTCAATAATTGCATATAATATTTTTTGTAAACGAAAAATTGCAATAAATTTTAAAACTCCACTTCAATTTGTAATAAAAATCTGAATTTTCGTATGCATAATTAAGAAATGTATTAGATATTAATAATTAGTTTATCATAATCAATGTAAAAAAAAAATGGAAAATATCGAAGCATAGCTGTAATAAAAAAACTCAAATGTTAAGAAATTAATTAACAACTAAGAAATAGTTGAATACCACCATTCTTATATTCTCTTGATAATGATAATTTAATTAATCTACATAAACTGATTTAAGAGTAATGTACTTACGTATTAAGGTACTTACATCGTCATCAAAATATTCGTTACTCCGCTGCTGGGCACTTTTATCTTTTTTGCTTCTTACTAATAAATACAAAGTTCCGATCTCTGGAAAACTGAGTAAAAGTTTACCAACTAGACCCATACCAATATTGCCAGTGCCCCTGGTTATAAAAATATTTTTATGCTTATAGAAATCAGTTAGATTCATTATAGCGGGTTGAGAGCAACAGTTTACTTTTGTTGATTAAAACAACAGTTTAATTTTGTTGAACAGTTGATTAAAAGCTTAGTAAATAAAAGATGCACACACACACAGACTAAAAGACAGACAATTTTAATAGATATGCAGGGATGCGATCAGTCAGTCAGTCCGATTGCAAATATCCGTGTTTCGTAGTGATACAGCACGCATTTCAAATTTAAAAGTAGTAGGGATACCGAGTGGAAACTTTAACTGGAATAAAATTCGTAACTTCTCTATAGGCGATTTTTGCAAAAAATCCCGAAACACGTTACGTATTGTTTTTTCTTGACCTCATTTCTATGTATATGCTGTTTGTTTATCTGTTCCCGGAAGTGCCCAGCCACCTCCTATTTTTTTCAAATGGAAAGGTATGCCAAATGACACCTCGTTTGAAAGAACTATTCGCAAGGAATACAACACACTATTTATTTCCTGAATATTTTCAAAGCCCACGTGATAAAATTAAGAAAACCACTTTTACGTTGAACACGTTTCGGCGCAGAGTTGTGCGTTTTATGCTTTAGAACCACATTGCTAGTGATAATAATAGCCATCAAGCAGTCACATACGCTGGCCAAGTTGTTAAAGTAGTTTTTAAAATTCTGTATTTAACCGAAAATCTCCGTATCGAGATTCAGCATCCGGATATATCACCCGTTAGCCACCATTGAGACACAATACCATAAATTGTGTCATGTCAGGGTTGTGCCCAGACAGCGAAATCCAAGTGTTGAAGCAGATACCAGGCTAAACGTATTATTAACGCTTCAAGAAAATCCGGTGACTCCAGCGAGGCAACTGGCCCGCGACAACGAGATTAGTCATACTACTGGCCTGAAAATTCTTAGATCAGCCAAGCTGCATCCTTACAAGATGCAGGCACACCAAGAATTAATGGATGACCCGGACCGCCGAATCGAATTTTGCGAGCCAATGATGAATCTGATCAACAATAACCAAATTTCATTAGCATCAATTATTTTTTCAGACGAATGTACTTTTACCTTACATGGTAACGTTGATCGTCAAAATTGTCGTTATTGGGTTGACCATAACCCTCATTGGATGCGACAAACTCATACTCAGTTCCCGCAAAAAGTCAATGTATCGGCTGGTATAATAGGTGATCAGATTGTAAGACCAGTATTCTTCGATGGTAATCTTGATAGAGCAATATATCTTATGTTTCTTCAAGACGATCTCATGTCATCGTTACCAGTATGTGGTCGATCACAATTTCCCAATTTTGCTGTAAGGTCTCGTGACCAGTAATTTTCTAGCCGTTACATCAAATATGTCAATTTTTAGGACAAGAAAAACACGAATATTTATTGGAGAAGACAACGTAGAAACTTGATTGTTGCTTTCCGATTCTAGTTAAGACTATTAACAACAGTTACACCAGGTATCCCAAGCATTTTCCAAGCAGAGGTACATGCAATAGAAAGATGTGCACAGTTTAACCTCGACAGGAATAATCGCAAAAAACGAATTGCTATCCTGTCAGATAGCCAAGCGGCCATCAAGACCATTAGCTCATACACCATCAGATCCAAATTGGTATGGGACTGTGTGAGAAAGCCAAACAAGCTTGGCAAAAACAATAAAGTGACGCTATACTGGGTACCAGGACACACTGGTATAGACGGAAACGAAGATCACCGATCACCTAGCAAACAAGGGATCCAGTAGTCCCTTTATAGGTCCGGAACCCTTTTGCGGCATGAGTATGAAAATTTCTTCACCACAAAAGTTTAGATGAAGAAATGAGAGAACAATGGATGAAAACCTGGAAAGTACTTCCAGGGTTAAGGCAGTCCAAAGCGATGCTGGAATCTTTTAACAAGAAAAGAACAAAAGCTTGCCTAAAACTAAACAGGAACAAGCTTAGAATTCTGACAGGAGTCCTGACGGGACACAGCAGACTTAGAATGCAGATTATATGGTTCAGCAGAGGAAACCCCGATACATCTGCTCAAAGACTGCGGGGCACTGCTCCGCAAGAGACATATGTACCTCGGGGACCACTGTCTGAACGCAGACGAGTTGCAGTGCTTGAATCTCGCCCAGATCCTGAAATTCCTGAAGGAATCAGGATTAGAGGAGACGCTCTAAATGGGTAAGTACACCAACGCTTAAAGGAAGAGGGTGGGGTATAATGTATCTATAAAGGTCGCAGTACACGTCGTCACCACCATATCTACAATCTGCACCAGGTAAAAGGTCCGAAACTCTCAGTAAAAAAAAACGCATTCTTCATATTACCCTGTAAAGCGTCCCATTTCGTTAATGTCAAACTCAACTCATGAATGTCATTATACATTTCAAAATCCAAATAGACGGTAGTTCGAATTCCAAACGTTAGATGGCCTACCTCACTGGGGACGTGTGGCGAATGATAATATACAAATAACCTAGACATAACAAAAATAAACTAACGCATTATATTAATAATTAAAATTGAAATAACTTAGTCTAGCTTAAATATAATACACAAATATATACACATTCTTGGCCCACATCGTGTGATATTAAATATAATCGTTGGATCACAGTAGTCCACCATTTAATAAAAGTTTGGCACTACTCAACTTGTGACAAATTTTACTTTCTGCGTCTTCCCATTATCTGCATCATCGGAATAGTTTCCTTATATCTAACGTTAAATATCCAGAACCTTTATTTAAGGCGACCAGAATTTTTAAACGCGAAAGCAGTACATTTTACGGGTGGAGGGGTAATGGTTGTGCATGTGCTTTTCAAAAAAAAAAATGGAGAAAGGAAATATTTTGAGTCATTTTTTTTATAATTATTATTTTTTAAAACATTACAAAATTCTTCGGCAGAGTCCTAGGAGCGTATACGATGGTTTCGTGCGAGCGTGGCAGAAAATGCAACTAACGGTGCAGCTCAGTGGCGGTACGCGGGAACGTAGTTTAGAATATAACTGACTTCTGTTGAAAATTTTGTGCTGGGTCCTTGTTTAATTTCTTGTATATGTTCAAAAATTAAAAAAAAAACAACGGTCCTTGTCACTTTGTCCTACATTGAACCGAGAGTTCGCGCTACCGCGCGTATGTTGTCTTGATTTATCTTCCCGCTTCGCGGCGGACAACCTAATCTAACCAAGGTAAAACCAACGGTCCTTGTCACTTTGTCCTACATTGGACCGAGAGTTCGCTCTGCCGCGCGTATGTTGTCTTGATTTATCTTCCCGCTTCGCGGCGGATAACCTAATCTAACCAAGGTAAAACCAACGGTCCTTGTCACTTTGTCCTACATTGGACCGAGAGTTCGCTCTGCCGCGCGTATGTTGTCTTGATTTATCTTCCCGCTTCGCGGCGGACAACCTAATCTAACCAAGGTAAAACCACCAATAAAATCCACACGAGACATTGTACCGTAGCTGTTTGCATGCAAATTCAATACGACGCTTAAAATAATATATATGTTGTCATAGTTACAGTTTTTCATATAAAAGCAAAGAGGATCGGATCCTCTTTGATATAAACGGGCAAGAATAAACGTGGCGTTTTGTAGGAAATATATGATCTCTCACAATCTATGATTGTCTGTCTAGATATATTTTAATATATTTTATTACTCGTCACAAAATATATTCAACTTATTTTCACTACGCCTCTGTCTCCCACTGTAATGCGCATGTTCGAAATTGTAATGCGCATGTACGAAATTTAAAATAACGACGGCAGCGCACACCACCGTCATCGTATACGCTCCTAGGAGTTACCCAATGTATACTGGAGATTCACCTTCACTGAAGCCTCTACTGATAAGGTTTCTATGTTTAATCTTGATGTTCTACTGCTCCAGAAATCATCGATGATTGAAAATACTCGTTCAACTGTCGCATTGGTAAATTCAACAAGTACTTTTAAGTTTGCAAATTCAACAAGTTATTATAAGTTTTTTTGTATGAATATTCACACCTTTAAAATATTTTTATATTTCTATCCAACATAAAATTACATCTATTTTATTTTTCTTCCATTCATTATTTTTTTCCGTGGAACAATACATGTTTTCGCCTAACTTCTTCGAAGGGTTCATTATCATCGATAACAATTTTATGGTTTTCCTTTAAATAATGAGCTGTCTTCAAAATGCCTTCCCAATTTATATTATATTTTAATAATATCCATCGAAGAATGTGTAGGTAGCTCTTCGAAACAATCGGTCCATTTTTTTACATATTCAAAGGAATTGTTATAAAAACATTTAATATCTTTAATAAATTTCGCCTCGCTTCCAGGGGTTAACTTTAATGGAACTCTTCCAGCAATCGAAAGAAAGCAATCTCCAATTTTATCATTAGCATTATCACCCAGAAAGAGGCCGAAGAACGCGCTGCCCAGGCAGCCACCTAGCAAAATCTCAAGAGTAGAAGCAAAATCGAAACTCTCAAAAAACTAGGGCGGTAAAAACTGTGCGGGCTGGCCACCCTTAAGGAATGCGCAAGCGATACCGGGGTGCTGGTCTCTATAGCAAAGTGGAAGAAGGGGTTTAGTGAGTGATAGCGTCACACGAAGGCTGGTAGAGCTTCCCCCAAACCACAAAAAAAAAATTACCAAAAATTATTATATTAAGGTAAGCTTTTTTAATTAGGAAGGGATAAGGTTCGAATGCGGTTTGCCACAGTTAGGTAACAGTTCGGTCAACAACAAAGCTTCATTAGGACCGGTTAGATTTTTCGGCATGCCTTGCTATATTTTTAGTCGGATGTCATTTCTCAGGCACACTTTCAGTGACTGCAGCAATGTTTTAGGTCGAACGCCTGATAGCCTGATACGATCACGTAGAGGCCTTACTCGATTACAAATCGACCCAGTTTCCTAAAATCTCTTAATCAAACGTTCAATCGTGCATTTGTTTGGACGATCATTACAAACGTAAATATCACGCAGCGTTTGACTTACAGGTCACACATTTTTATAATAAATTTTGACAATTTGTGTGCGTTGTTGGAGCGTGTACCTTTGCATGATTAAATGGAGACTATAGAAAAATACATACGTAGCTGAATAACAACACAACTTTTCAAAACTGAACCACAAAATCATAATCAAGAATAGCTCTCGTAGTTTCAAATTATATTGTAATCATAATATAATTAGATGTTATTCACCTTTTTATTGGCGAATTAGGTACACACAAAAAATATTACGTTGTCTAATTTCTTTTATTAACAAAAAAACAATTTAACAAAAATATACCATACAGTTTTCCCCAAAAAATCTAATCTACTAAATGATTTATCTTGAAACGGATCACAATTTATTTTTTTTTAACACTATCTTAGATTTGTCCCCTGGCGTTTCATCACCGTTACAAAGCGTATTAATATACATGTTTTTGAAAAACACTTTCCAATCTACTGTGTTTATATTAAAGTAGAATATTTTCTTATCATCTTCACTTAAGTTTTTCCAAACTTTTTCAATATTGTTACACTCAAAATAGAACGGGTTCCCTGTATAAAAATGTAGTAAATCAGTTAGATCGTCAAACTGTTTGCATTTGTTTTGAGATCTGCAATAATATTTAAAAAATTACAGGAATGATTAAAATATTGTAGGTTTTTTTTTAAGTTTAGCCCAATGTGGACACCGCGACAACCCATCAAACACTGCGGCCAAGTGGCCTATTGCATTTTGCCCACATTTTTCTCATTATAGACCCAGAAACCTAGGTGTTATTTAATTTCGCGTTAACCCTACACTGCTCAATATATCGTATTTGATACATACCAAAAATTGTCCTATGAAAACTTATTGTAAATTTATTTTTATGCTATTCGCGCAACATATCATATCTGATAAATAAAAGCTCTAATCTACATGTAGATGGCGCTGCCACAGTCATTTATTTAACCGGCAAAAACATACCAACCAGTGTTGGGCATAATTCAATTAATTTTTTAATTGTAGAATCAAACAATTACAATTTTAATTGCAATTAAATCAATTGTAATTAATTTAATTGAATTAAGTGTTTAATTGTGAGATGCAATTGAAATCAATTGCAATTAAATTCATTAATTGTGCTTTACAATTAATTTAATTGCAATTAAAATTTTAATTGTTAGTTACAATTAACTTAATCATCAATTGTTTATTATTACAATCAACAATTAATACTATTTGATGAATGTAAAAACTTTTCCCTCTTGTCACCGTGTATCCCTCCCTTGTAACCGTGCTTTCCCGCATTGTGCCAAATAAAATAATTTCTAATATTGTAAATAATCTAAATAGTTGGGAAAGATAGTTCGTTTCCCACCCCACTTCCAGAACCGGAAGTGAGAACTGGAACTGTGAAAATTTTTGCAACCGGAAATGGGGGATGGGAACAGGAAGTTGTGAAAATTTTGGAACCGGAAGTGGAGGTGGGAACCGAAAGTGGGTGGGAAACAGAAATTGGGGTGGAAACCGGAAGTGAGTGGGAACCGAAAGTGGGGGGCGAGGGTAGGGGACCGGAAGTGGAGGCGGAGGGTCTATTTGTTTCTTAAATAATAATTGTCGGCCAAAAATATTTATACAAATTGCGGAAATGATTTTACAGCGCTCCGGCTAATGGGGAACTCGCCCTTCGGGCTCGTTTCCCAAACGAGCTGTCGCGTTGTAAAATCAAACTTTCCACACTCTAACGTAAATAACTATTTCAGTTACGCATTATGGCAAGTGATACATTGGAGTATAATAAACATCTTCTAACCGACATTTATTAATTGTTAATTGTAATTGTAAAAGTGCATCAATCAATTAACAATTAATCAATTGTAATTGCAAAATTTTACAATTAATTAATTGTTAATTGTGATATATTGCAATTACAATTAATTATTTTAATTGTTAGTTGCAATTAAATCTCGCAATTTAATTGTTAATTGTTTTCACAATTAATTTTTGCCCAACTATGATACCAACCTATGTTTTCATGTGACTGGTATATGCTAGTGTTTGTAAAAACTGTAATTACATATTTTGAGTGTTATAAGTGGAATAAACTAAAAGTGTTTAGTCGGTGTATACGACTTTGTGAAGTCAATTTTTACCATTTTCATATCTGCAGCGTAGGTATTTTTGCAAGGTGAGGTAAATTACTGTTTGTATCAAATTTGATACATCGCGCGTTTTGGGTGTATTTTTAGAATGGCCGAGTGGCGAAATAAAATGCCCCTGTCGGACAATGAATTGCTCCAAATTATTGAAAATTGGGATGAAAGTTTCAGGGAGAAAAATTCAAAAGTCTGTCATGGAAAAAGAAGAATTTAGTATTGAACTAAGAAGTTCTTAAATTCAAAGGAGATTCTTCTTTACCTCCAGAAATTAAGCACATAGAAACTCCCTATCAGTTTTTCAGGTATTTTTTTTTATGATACTCTTCTACTAAAAATTGCCGAAGAGTCAAACTTATATAGCGTACAAAAAGATCCAGCAAAGCCTGCTAATATTGTTACAGATGACAAATTTTTGGGTGACATTAGAAAATTAGAATTTTTTTTTATATGTCTGTGATACAGTTACCCAGTACGCGATATTACTGGTCGATAAACATAGCAATGAGGCAACATAATTTTGATCTAATTCGAAATGTTATCCATTTTCCCGATAATTCGAATATAATTCAAAGAGACGACCCAAATGTAGATCGTCTGCATAAGTTTAAAAGAGGATGTATAAAAATGTATAAAAATGGCGGAAGGTAGAAGTCAGTCCGATAAAGTGGACTGTTTCGTTTGTAAAAAAGTAGCGGTTCTTAAGCGAATTTATTGTACCGAATGTGATGTCTATTCGCACATTAGCTGTGCAAGACGACAGCAATGTTGTGATAGTGATGCAGACCAACAACGGAAACCGTAGATGAAGGTATAATAAAAAACCTGATAGCTACAATGAACTCGTTATCTGCCATTTATATTTATATGCCATTTCACGCAAATCTCAAAAGGAAATACAAAACGTGAAGGTACTAAGAAGCGCCAATCTGGACTCAGACACTACCTCTCAAAGATCAAAATAAGACTCCAGCCTAGAAACACTAGATTACACAGAACCTCCAAAATGGTAAAATTTGACGTCGAGCTACTCAAGAACAGTCAAGAACTAAGTCAGAGACTGAACAACACAGACCTAAACAACTGGGACCAACTGAAGGAGACTCTAGTCAAGGCGGCCAATGAACTCGCCCCTCTCGCTAGAAGAAGGAAGCATCCGTGGTGGACTGAAGACTGTGACAATTCAATAGCCCAAATACAGATAACCTGGCTAAAGTGGGATTCTAAAAAAACCAAGCAAAATTGGCATAAATTTTTGGAACAAAGAAAGGTTACAGCCAAGATAATTCGAGGAACCAAACGAACCTTCACACAAAACCAATTAACCCAAATTGAAGAGAGTTTTGCTAAGAATAATTCCATAGATTTCTTTGGAACTTTTAAGCAGGTACTCAGAAAATACGCTCCGCCAAGCCTCCACTTCAGGGACTCACAAGGCAAACTGGCTTATAACGACAAGGACAACTGCCACCTTTTGGCTCAGTACTTTATAAATCTACTCAACTGTGACCCACCCAGCGAAGACTTCGACTATAAACAAACCTACACCAAACCCGGACTCGCTTCCCCCTTCATTGGAAGAAGTTGGCCAGATCATTCAACTTCCTAAGAATAATAAGGCAGCTGGAGAGGACTCTATCGTTGCTGAACTGTGGAAAGGTGCTGGAAACAATGCCGTGCGCAAGCTAACCGAGATCATCCAAGACATCTGGGAAACTGAGAAATTACCACCCGATTGGAAATCTGCTTTGATCCATCCGCTTAACAAAAAGTGAGATTTTACGGATTTAAACAACTACCGTGGAATTTCTCTCGTCCCGGTAACATACAAGATTCTCTCGAAGGCGTTACAAACATGGGCAGAAAATCAGTTGGATAGTCAACTGGGAGAATACCAGGGGGGGCTTTAAGAAGACCCGATCCTGTGTTAAACAGATCCTCAACCTTAAAACTGTACTTGCATACTCCAAGATGAGAAACCGCAAGGTGGTCGTCACCTTTGTTGATTTTAGGAAGGCCTACGATTCCATCGATAGAGAAACGCTTAACAAAGTACTCCAGGAACTAGCACTAGACAACAAAACCCGCAGACTAATCCTAGAAACTTTGACCAACACCCATTCCAAGGTTAAATTTAGAGGCGAGATTTCAGAAAGCTTCGAAATAAAAACTGGAGTGAGACAAGGAGATGGACTTTCCCCACTTCTCTTCAACTGTGTCCTTGAAAAGGTTATGAGAGAATGGCGCAAGGAACTGGGCAATTTGGGTGCTCAGAGTGGTATCTACCTGGGACGTAAGAACGATGGACTGGTTGTATATTGCCTGGCTTTTGCAGATGACATGGCACTGTTTGCTGATTCTCTTGAGATGGCAACAATGCAGGTTAACTGTCTCCGGAAACAGGCTGCCAAAGTGGGTCTTCAAGTGTCGCTGGAGAAAACAGAATTCTTCAGGAAAAAAAACAGGATTTCAGGAAAAACCTCGAAGGAAAGGTACCCCCTGGACAGAAGAGAGAAAGGAGTTACACCGGCAGAAGATGCAACAATACTGGGCAAAGGTCAAAGCCCAACAGTTGAAGAAGCGTGGTCCAAAGTAGGCCTATTCGAAAGAAGAAGAAGAACTCGTTATCTACCACGGTCACAGATATGAAACGAGTCATGAGCGAAATGATAGCCGAAAATAGAAAATCTAGAAAAGAGGTCGAAGACCTCAAAGCCACGAAAATACAAACATCACAAATGCACAACTCAAGAGTGAAATTAACAGCGATAAGAGGGATGAAGATATAATGACCGAAATCATGGATCGCCGACAGCGGGCTAACAATTTAATAATATATAACCTACCCGAATCTAGCTTAGCAACGAGGGAAGAGCACGCGATGATGTTTGTAAATTAATAGACTTCATTTTAAACAGTTTAATCACAGAAGACTCTGTGATTAAATCTCGTCGGCTAGGTAAGAAAAATGATACAAGAACAAAACCCCTGTTAAATCACCTTAAGCTTGTCTACAAGTACCCTTAAGTTTATAAAAGAGTGTCGCACCAAGGGAAATATATACATCAACAGGGACTTAACCGTCAGACAAGGAAGATTAGCCTATACTGTAAGGAAAGAGTTTAAGCAAAGATGTGATGACGGAGAGGCAAACATACGGTTAAAATACGAGAAAGGTATGCCCAAAATTATTACAGACACACACTCCAATGACAAAAATAAAAAAAACGCGAACACCCCCAGTGTGCAAACGAAGTATTGAAAATGAGTGCTATGTACCAAAATGTACGAGGGCTACATACAAAAATTAATGATTTTTTTCTAAATTGCAATTGTAGTGATTGCAGTCAAGTGCAGTCAAGTGAGGTATTTGCAGATAAGTACACCGTTTACAGATCATCAAATGGAAGGCGTGGTCGAGGAGTAGCTACGGCTGTTCAATATGAATATTCTTCAGCTTTGATTTTGTGTGATTCACCGCTTCAGGAAGTGGACTATCTACTTATAGTCCAAATTTAGTTGGGTGCCACTTCTATAAGTCTTATTAATGTATATTTTCCTCCAGCAAGCAATATCGATAACTACGAGGTTATCTTCGATCATATAGAAAACTCCTCTTCATTATCAGGACCATGTATAATAGTGGGTGATTTAAACATAACAGGATTACAGGTATGCTTATTCAGCTTTAAATCATACTCCACTGTATACGTCTTTTCTCTCCAATTTGAGTTTTAACAACCTCGCTCAGATTAACAATGTTCTAAATTCTAACCATAGAAGCCTGGATGTAATCTTAACATCTGAACAAATAGACTGTTCCGTAAGCCGTAATGAGAACCCCTTTGTCAGAGAAGACAACCATCATCCTTCTTTAGAGATCGATCTATCGTTGAACGTAAAATCCGTCACAAAATTTGTCAGCCGAGAATCTTGTGTCCTTTAACTTTAAAAAGGCTAATATACCAGGATTATTTAACGCTCTAAATTATTGGAATTGGACAGAGATTCAATCCATCCAGAATGTCGACGATGCTTGTAATTATTTGAACAACACCATCATGTATTTGTTTGATTAGTACGTACCCAGGAAAGTGAATTTGTTTACGAGGGTTTACGAGGGAAATCATTAAATCCATATAATGCAAAAAGTATCATTGGAGCATATTTAAAAAATATGGCCTTCTCTTGCATAAAGAAAAGGCATGTAAAATATCACGGATCATCAAAAAAGAGATTCGTAAAGCATTTCAAAGTTTTGTGAAGCGAGAGCAAGAAAGAGTTACAACAGATTCGTCCTATTTGTGGTCCTATATCAACGCTAAAAAAGGATCTTCAAGAATTCCTGGGACAATGACCTCTAGCAGTAACCCTGATGTAATGTTGAAGGACCCGCTTGCAATTGTCAATAGTTTCGCATCCAACTTTAGTAGGGTCTTCAAAAAAAGTTGTGCTACCAGCTCCATCGTAGATTCAACGGTTCCTGCTAGCAGTGATGCCCGTGAGAGTGTTAACTGTGATAACAACGCCTGCGATTCCAATCAAATATATGATAACTTCTGTGACAGATTTAGCAACATACCTACTCTCTACAGCTTTTCAATCGACGCCTGTGATATTTTGAGATGTGTACGTAGAATAAAAGCAAATTTTACAGCGGGTGCTGACCAAATACCGGCGTTCTTCGTTCGAGATTGTATATCTTGTTTAAGTAGTCCATTACGTCATTTGTGTAACTTAATAAGATATTCTGTGTATCCAGAGTGTGAAAATTGCTAGAGTGTGTGCTATATACAAATCTGGTACGAAAACTGATAAAGAATTACCGTCCTGTAGCAATTATTCCAAACTTTGCTAAGTTGTTCCAAATTATTATGTACGAAAATTTTTACAGCTATGTTATACCACATCTGACAGATTGCCAGCATGGCTTCATAAAGGCAGAGTCAACATGTACAAATCTGACCGGATTTACTCAATTTGTGTCGAACGTTCTGGACCGCAAGTAACAAGTAGATGTTTTATATACCGATTTTTCCAAAGCGTTCGACACTGTTAACCATGACATCTTACTGAGTAAGTTAGGTTTTCATGCTTTGAGCGATAATGTGGTTTTGTTAATGAAGTCAATGTTAGTGGGACAAAAACAATTTGTGGAGTATCAGGGAGTTAGATCTGACGTATATGAATGCTATTCTTCTGGTGTCTGTCAAGGATCTAACCTAGGTCCCTTATTGTTTTTAATCTTCATTAATGATATTGTAGCAAATTTTAGTCCTACCTGTCATGTGTATTTGTATGCCGATGATCTAAAAATTGTGAAGGTTATTGACAGTGTTGATAGTTGTGACATGTTGCAGCAGGATATAGATGCATTAGTAGATTGGTGTCATAACAATGAACTACAGTTGAACACTGATAAGTGTTACGTTATGTCATATTTTAAAATAAATAGGCCTGTTCTTCACAACTACACAGTAAATAATCAATGGCCTGTAAATCACAACTACACAATAAACAACAACAAATCAACAACTGAGGAGATGCGAAGTTTTCAGAGACTTAGGTGTTATAATGGACTCATCTTTGTCGTTTGTGCCACATTATCTAGCCACACATTCAAAGGCCTTTCGTATGCTGGGCTTCGTGATGAGGAATACCAGGGAATTTGATAACATCGACTGCTGGGTGCAACTCTATGGTTCGTATGTAATGTCGGTGTTGGAATATTGCACATTGTCTGGTGCCCTCACTATGAAGTTCATGTTAAACTGTTCGAGAGCGTCCAAAGAAAATTTTGCAAATATTTACAACTGAAAAAGTATGGAATCTATCCTGAACGTAACTACCCACATGATAGATTGCTCGCCAAATGCAATTTAGTGATGTTAGCACTGAGACGCGATTTTTCTTATTTATTGTTTTTATATAAACTATTTAATGGCATTATTGTGGATAGTGAGTTACTTTCTCAATTTTACTTGCATGTACCTCGCGAAAACGCTCATAACTCCGTAGTATTTAGCACATCAATGGCCAGAAGTAACCAACATTTGAATTCCCACGTCCATCGTACGTCGCATGTATATAATAAATATAGACAATCCTTGGATTTATTTTCATGTACTCTTGCTCAATTTCGATCTTCGTGTTCTGATGTATTGTTTGGGTGATCTCTCCTTTCTATATTTCTATATTTTTGTTGTATTTTTAAGTATTTATGTAATGTAGTAATAGTTATTTATTGCCAATTTAATTTAATGTACTTATATGCCCTTATGGACCCTGATGCTCGCTGGGTTATTAAACTTTATTATTATTATTATTATAAGTTGCGACCAATTATTGACCATCTAAATGGTAAGGTTGAAAGAATCCCGCATGAGCAGTATTTAGCTATAGATAAGCAGCTATGCTCAACAAAGGCTCGACACTATTTGAAGCAATATATCCCCATGAACCCACATAAATGGTGGTTCAAACTTTTTGTTTTGAGTGGTGTAAGCGGTTTGGCGTATAAATTTGAAATTTATACCGGCAATGAAAATAAAAGTCGGCTGCCCACTGAACCAGACTTAGGTGCTAATGCCAATGTGGTAGTTAGATTTGTAGAAGAAACCTACAAAAAAATGAGTTTTATAGAGTGTACTTCGACAACTACTACCCTACCATTCCCCTAGTATCGTACTTAGCAACTCAAGGCATTTATTCTGTGGGTGCAATTAGACGCAACAGAATACCAAATAATAAATTGCCTCAAGGGCAGCAATTTAAAAAAGAAAAAAGAGGTACTTCGATGAAATACGTAACCGATGCTTATGGCATCGATGTATCAGTAGTATCGTGGAAAGATAACAAAATTGTCACTCCAGACCAGCTTCGTAGGAGAATTTCTGCTCCAAGATGTAGAAAGATTCGACAAAAAAGCAAACAAAAAAATTAAAATTCCATGCCCTCATATAGTGAAGGAGTAAAACCGCCATATGGGTGGAGTGGACTTTTTAGATAGCCTCATTGACAAAAATAAAATCAAAATGAGAATCAAAAAATGTTACATGTGATTTTTTTGCAATCTCATTGATGTAGCCATTGTCAACCGCTGGATTCTGTACAGCAAAATATGCAAAGAAAAGAACATAAAGAATATGACCTTAGTGTAATTTAGAATTGATGTGGCAGAATGCTTATGCAAAGCAGGCATGCAGAGTCATACTAAACGTGGCAGACCATCCAGTAGTGTTATGGAACAACAAATTGTTACCAAAAAAGAGAGAGGTCCGACATCTTATGTTCCGCCCACAGACGTGATCGGTCCTCAATTGGGCTTTGGGCCAAAAATATACAGACACCAGAACACGTTGTTAAAAACCTAACTGCAAGAAGCTAACTTATATGTGGTGTGTTCAAAAAGTGTTCAAAATGTGGATTACACCTATGTTTTAGCCAAGACGCTAATTGTTTTAACGAATTTCATCAATAAATACATTTACTGTTTGTTTTACTAATATAACATTTTTGTGTTCAAAATGCACTGTGTATCAAATCTGATACATTACCGAAAATCTAAAAAATATTGAAAATTTTAATTCGGAGATTTTTTAAAAAAATTTCCGTGATTGTACAGCTTAAAATAGAACTGAAGTATTTTTTTTGCGTCAAAATAAAAAATCGAGCAGTGTAGGGTTATTTAATTATGCGTTTGTCTTCTGGTACAAATGCAGCCGACACTCGCTACCGAGATCGAACCCGGGAGCCATTCAAATTTGTTGTTGAGAGGCGGATCTTGTAGTTGTTTTAGTAATTTAATTAAAACAAAATAATGGATCTAATTTACCTTATGTTTTCCAAACGAGTTTGTAAGTCTCTCATATGATATAATTTATCTTTTGGTAATTTTGAAAAGTTGTCTGGATCATTCACACCTTCTAGGTAATATTTTAAAATATTGTTAAAACTGCAAGGATTGTTGTTGGACGAATAATGATATACTGTTGATTTTGTGGAACTAGAAATTATTATGATGTGATTTCAAAATATTTGTTTTTATAAAACTTACTTTTTTTGTATCGTATCTTGTGTAGCAGCTATTATGGCATTTATTGTGTAATCAAGAGGAACACAATTTGCTTGGACATTGGGGTGAAATTTCATTATATATCCTTTGCTGGCAAACATAATTATTGTTGCAATGACGGATATAAACTTTCCATAATATGGAAACGGTTCGGAAAAGGATTCAACCACTAAAAATAAACATTAATAACTGTGCCAACATTTTTCAGTTATAAAAAAATAAACACAAATTACCGGCTCCGGGTCTAAATAATCCAATTTTAATTTTGGTTTCATATTGTTTTACTAAATTTTCAGCCGCATTTTTAGAATATGTATACGTAAATAACCAATCGTTATTCAATAGATTTGGAGTTTCTTCTTCAAGCTTTTCGCTGGTGTTATGTTCGGCTAAATATAAAAGTTCTTGGGGTGAAATTGGGTGTTGATAATATTTTTCCTCTATATACCGTACCGATTTTCTCGTATTCGAAAACGTCGTTGAAATATACATGAAACACTAAATAAAATATTGATTATTACAGGACATAAATAGGTATTATTAATTATTGAGACATATAATTTTGAAATGAATTTGGACACTATCCCAAATTCAGGATTCTAGAATCTGTTCTAGATTTTTACATAGAACGAGAAGAAGGGCAACGGGTCTTTAGTTTAGCAATTTCAGAAGCTAAGACTTTTGAGTAAAATACTCATCTGAACGTGAGTTTTTAAAGAAATCTTGAGTATTTTTAAGTATTTTAATAACAGAAACGAAATCAAAATCTTTTCTTTGCATTAATTTACTAACCGGATTTATCCGATTCAAAACTTCGTACCAAATTATTATAGAACATAAAAATTTAAACTGTTTAATTTGGTTCAACAAACCCGAAGCTTCGTCTCGTGTAGAGGTATCCGTATCTGTGTTTTAGTAAACACTAAACAATGCATCGTACACTTCGTCCTATTTGATGTCTTAGTGGTTTTATTGTCTCGACTCGACTTTCCCATCTCGTGTTACTAAGTGGTTTTAGAGTAATATCTTTTACATTCTTCAAAAGAATTGACCATCTCAATGTTGAAGAGGAAGAGAAAACATATATTTTTTGCACAGTACTAAAAAAATGTGTAGCTTCCAGTGAGGACTTTGCCATGTCGTTTACCACTAAGTTTAAAGAATGACTACTACAAGGAACATAAAATGCCCGTGGATTGATGTGTTTTATCCTGGCTTGGACGCCACTTTGAATACCTTTCATATTAGATCCATTATCATACCAATGCCCTCTTATGTTTTCTAAAGACAATCCAAGTGCTGATAATTGTTCTAGGATAATTTCTGTTAGTGCCAGACCTGTAGATTTTTCGATTGGTATAAATCCTAAAAAACTTTCATTTATTACAATTTCTGACGTGCTTGGATTGTCTTCGGTTTGATTAATAGAAATATACCTAATTATGAGGGTCATCTGCTCAGTTTTGCTAGCGTCCGAGGTACAATCTAAGATAATAGAATAATATTTCGATTTAATGATAGCTTCCAGAATATGTTTTTTTATGCTGTTTGAAATTGTATCAATAAACTCAATTTGAATAGTTTTACTTAAGTAGATTGCTCTTCTCTCCTCTTTCTTCAAAACTCTGCGTACATGTTCCTGCATAACAGGATCAAATTCGGCTAACAAATCTACTAGTTTTAAAAAATTACCGTTGTTATGTTGATATAGATTTTCAGAAGTACCTTGAAAACAGCAGTACCAAGCAGTTTTTGGCTAACATTTTGATGATTGAAGCAATACGTAACAAAACTCCATTCCAGTGTTCTACTTCTGATTTAATTATTCTTTGTGACTCGGCATGTATCGTATGAGATGATTTCAGCCTACGTGAAAGTTCGACCCATAATTTTACAGCTTCTACATGGTTTCGTGATGTCTCATGAGATTTAAGCATATCGCCTACATGCTTCCAATTTTTGTAGCCAGCTTCAGATAGACCGGAAGTTGTAGTTGTATTAAATATTTTGCAGCAAAAACAATATACCGAATTTTTTGCCACAGAATATACAAGCCAATCTCTCAAAATTTCTTCGCAGTTGTTAAGCTTTCTCTTATAATATCTCGAAGTAAAGCTTTGACCATTGTTATCCCGTGGAAATTCAAATTCATACAAAACTTCTATTTACCAAATATATTCTTTCTGCATCTGTTAATCTAACGGGCCACGTGGCTGGGTCGACATCTAAAAATGACGTTGATCCTGCAGAAACACTTGTAGTTGCAATAGCACCACCATCAGCTACAATAGCGCTTGGCCCAGAAGTAGAAGCATCAGGTTCACAGATTATATTGGGATCGGGCGTATGTTCATCATGTGATTTAAACGAAGCTGTAGCCACTACATCGGTTTCTCGTATGGGCGACGTTGGTTTGTTAAGCTCACTTTTCTTTAAAAAGCGCTCTAAAGCCCCTGCTTGCTTTGCCGCTCTGCATCTTTTCGAGTCTTCGTTTTTTATATTGGTATCCCGACAAGCATGATCTACCGTCAGTCATTCTGTTCCGTAAACAATAAAAATATTAATCAAATTTAAATAGATATGTAATAACCTTACTAATATTATAAATCCGAAAGTAATTATGTTTGTCTGTATGTTACGTTTTTTCGCTTAAATCGTTGAATTAGTTTTGATAAATTTTGCTATATAGAAATAAATTGGACTTTCAAAACGGAAATAGGCTACTTTTTACCGCAGAAAAGTTACTCATTTCTTGCGGACAATGTTAAATTAAAACCAGGGTTGAGATGATTTTAAACACTTGATTTTAATCAGTGATTTAAATCGCGATTAAAATCAAGTGATTTTTTTTTAAATCGTTGATTTAAACCAATACCTTTTTTAACAACAAAATCAACCAAAAAATGTCAAGTGACTTCCCTATTCTTTTTTGTAAGTAGCATAAAAATTGAAATTCAATTGAAATTGTAACCGAAATTAGTTTTACTAGTACAAATACAGTAGGCATATTTACAATTTTTTCAAATTTAAAAATACCATTTAAAATACCATCAAAAATTAAATTTCAATTATAATTGCAACTTATAAATTATTTTCACTCTTCAGATTCCCAGCAAATTTGAAATTTTCACAAAAAAATGAGTTTTTTTTAATTCCATTAAAAATTACCATATAAATTAAAATTCTATTTAAATTGACACTCTGAATAAGTACATTAAAGAGCTGTAAGAGTCTCGCCAAAAATCATAGGGTGATGACAAAAAATAATTATGTAACCAGTAAGAACATAAATATCAAAATATGTTAAGTGACTGCGACTACAGCAATACCCAAACGGTTTTTGTCAATTTTAAGTAGTAGATTTTTTCAAATTATTCATTGTTGATTTTTTGTTTGAATGTGACTAATATTGATAATTTTAGAAGAACTGAAAGAAATTTTAGAAGAATATTTTGAAAATATAATTAAAATAAACAATGAGGTTTTTTTTTAATAATAATAACCGACTTCCAAATGAAGAAAGATTGGAATATGTAAATGAATAAAAAAAATCTGATTTAAATCAAATAAATCCGATTACTTTGATTTTTTTTTTAAATCATGATTTTTATCAACCCTGATTAAAAAACTACTTTCTAGCTTAAAAATACGTATTTTTTTACGTACTACAGATTTATTTTATAAAATAGGTACTTACATAGTAAATTCATACGAATCACACGCGCACTTCAATATGTATTGTTAATTGTCTGATTAATCTACCACCAATATTCACACCAATATTCTACCACCAATATAGCACGTTCAGTAATTCGGCTCTCTGGGAAAACTATTTTGTATAATATTTTGAAATATATATAATAACTATAATATTTTTTATATATCTAATTATTTTGTATAATATTTTTTCAGTTATTTTTATTTAATACTATGTGTTCTTAGTATGTACCTACTTATGTACATATTTTTTATATGTAGAGGTACATATTTTATTATTTCTGAACGTTTGGACTTCGTGCAACTCGGCGCCCTCAATTTTGCCGCCCCTCATTTTTGCCGCTTTGGGCATTTGCCCGGCTGGCCCCCCCTTAGATCGGGCCCTGTCAGTTACAAGTCTTGTCTGTCTAGTCTTGTTTGCCTAGTCTTGTCTTGTCTGTCTAGTCGTGTCTGTCTAGACTTGTCTGTCTCAATCGCCTAAAAAATGGTAGAGCGCCAGGACTAGAAAACCTCCCACCAGAAGCCATAAAAATTGCATAAAATATGCATCCAGAAGTTGTCCTGAAAACTTTGAACAAAATTATGGCAGACGGCAAATTTCCAGAAAGTTGGAGAAAGGCAAAGCCTGGTTCTACTTAGAAAAGGGAATAATCCCACGGACCTACCTTCCTCATTCCGTCCAATATGTTTACTTGATGTAACAGGGAAACTACTGGAACAGCTACTGCTCTCAAGACTAAAGGAAGAACTCAAAAAATGGAAAAATCTTTCAGATAGGAAGTATGGGTTTCGAGAGGTCTACCGTGGATGCTGTTTTGAGGGTCTTAGAAGCCAACAAAAAACTATCACCTGGCACACAGAGAACAAGAAGATGAGTGCGCTCATAACATTAGATCTTCAAAATGCCTTCAATTCGGCAGCCTGGAGAGATATTATGACAGAGCTTCAAGAAAGAAAAATTTCCCCGTACATCTTGCTCCTTATTGGTAGCTACCTGTCTAACAGAAAAATAATAATAGAAACAGGCGGAGAATCCGCAGAATGCGAGGTAACCAGTGGTGTGCCGCAGGGTTCCGTTATGGGCCCTACGCTTTGGAACATCTTATATGATGGCGTATTAAGGCTAAGACTACCCTACGGCAACATTGTTGGCTTCGCTGATGACTTAGCCATTGTGGCAACCGGAAGGACAGAGATCGAGTTGATGGATAGGGCTAACATGGCCATCAAAATTGTGGGTAACTGGCTGGAGGACAAAAGGCTTAAATTTGCAGCGGAGAAAACAGAAGCTGTTCTCCTTACGGGCCAAAATTTTTCAAGGCCGGGCTTGGGTAGCGTTCTTATAGTTCCAGTTTTCCATGCTAGAGGATAATGACTCTGCAGAAGGCATATATTGTAGAGTAATTGTTTATTATTATAATGAACGTATGTATCTGGTGATCTAACTGTCTGAGTAATAGTTTTGAAAAAACCAATCAAGATGACCACTCAGACCACTCAGCTTTTCCGCGCTGCTGTTAACAAAGTTCGAATAGCCAACATCGCCACTCTAAGAAGAAGAAGTTATTTTTACCGGGGCAACTATTTTTTCCTTTGAATAATGCTGCATAATATTCGTCTCTGAAATTTCGGTGAAGTCGTGGCGGCTGTCATCTTGTCTAAAGTGATTGTCGTACCAGTTAGTAACCAGTATGCGATTGTTTTCGTCGAAGTTAGGGTCCAGTATTGGAGAGAAGGTCTTTTTGCAATAATCCGAAAATATCTTTACTTTGTCTGCGTCGGCGTGATAAAGTTTGTTTTTATGTTTTAACGGAGAGTTTTACTGATTCAACTTGAATTTTGACAGTTTTTTTTATTTTGTTCCAGTAAGTTTTACCCTTGTCCCTTTCCACTTCTTTGCATACATCGAGCCATATGCGGGTACGGAATTGATTAATTTGAATGTATATCTGTCCTTTTGACGTATTTGTCCTTTTGTTGACCTGATTGAACATTTGACCATAACATAATCATGTTTGACCAAAAATCCAGATCATCCAGATCAATGGATAGAATGAACTTCATTTATTCTAACAGCAATAGCTTCATCAGTATGAGACAGCTCGTACACAATTACCTAAACTTCAAACACACTGACTGCTGTCTACTTGTTAAGAAAGAGAAAAACTAAACCAGAGACAAATAGTAAATACCGCGACTTTAATACAATATTAAGACATGGCAATCAAATTACTTATCATCATATCTCTCTCTGGGGGAATCATCGCCTTGTCGTTGGTGAGAGGTCTCAGTAACCTTATATCCAGGGAGCGATGCCGGCGGTAGCGTAGCTACCGGTAGGGATGCATGCCGGAAAGGTCTCGAAGAGATTGAGGTGAAGCTAAGAAGATTCACACGCAGCGTCTGCCCCAGAATGGACGGCTGCACTGATGAAAGGCAGCAGTTTCACTTTGATGTCTTTGAAATGGTATAGTACCGGAGTCGGAAAAGCACTGCTGAATCAGCAAAACGGTTCTCCAACTGCGGTATAGAAAAGGAACGGAACTCTTACTCTAAATTACTTTCCAAAAAAATCCTAATGGCAGACAAAAACGATAAAATGGCCTTCAGAGCGCCCCTTAAGTGGAGAGAAGGTGCGAAAAATACCCCCGATGCCTACCATTAAGAATCAAAGAAACACAGAGAAAATCAAGGTATATGACAGTATAGTATGAATCGCCACCTGGAACGTACGTAGCTTGTGTATGCCAGGGTAACTGGCAAACACTGAGGCTGAGATGAACAGAATGAATATCGATATACTAGAACTAAATGAGGTTAGATGGCCTGGTTCTGGAAGACCAAAAACAAGTTATGGATACATTTATTATTCAGGAGGCGATGACACAAAGCATCGATACGGAACAGCCATACTCGTTTCGGATAAAGTAGCACAGTTGGTCATAGACTTCATCCCTTTGAGCGATAGAGTGGCTCTATTAAAATTACAAACAACTCTCAGTGATTTTTTTACAACAAATGACAAACCAGATCAGGAAATAGAAGACAGAAGGGAGAGATAACGATGATAATTGGAGATATTTTAATGAAAAATTGGCCGTGGTGCTGAGAGGAATGTCATAGGGGTGTACGGTTTTGGCGAAAGAAACATCAGGGAATACACACTTGTGCAATTCTGTGTAGAAAAAAACCTTTTAATCGCTAACACCTTTTTTAAACAGCATCCAAGAAGACAACACCAGCAGGTCACCCGCAGACAGGGAGAAAAAAATTGTCAGGAATCAGATTGATTTCATTTTGCTCAGCCTAAACTTCAAAAGGTATATGAAATCCAGAAAAACCTACCCTGAAGCAGACATCAGGAAGCTCAATCAAGAGATTCCTGAGAGTTAAAAGAGAAAAATCGTCAAGAAAAATGGACATCGCACAATTGAATAACCCCGAAATAAAGAAAGAGATAAGTTCTATGATCGAAAAGAAACTAGAAATGTTACAGATATCCGTAGAAGAAGAAGATTTTGAAAAGACATGGAATGATTTAAAAACTAAAATAACAAATATCAAGGAAAAAGACATTGGATTCACGGCAACCAACAAAAAATAGGAATGGATGACGCAGGAAATATTAGACCTCACGAATGACTGACGGAAATACAAGACAAATCCGACAGAATACAAACGTTTAAATAGGATCATTAGGAAAAAGTGCCGAGATGCGAAAGAAATCTGGATGTGGGCAAACTGCCAAGAAATAGAAAAAAACTACAAGAAAAATATGACACCTTCAATTTTGATAAAAAAGTAAAAGAACTTACAAACAGACACAGAAAACATCAAGGAGCAATCTTAAGAGACGATAACAACGAGATAATCCTAGGAGTAGAAACTAAGCTTGAGAGATGGAGAAAATATATCGCAACACTTTTTAATGATGACAGACCTTGCTCTCCACCACCAATAGATCACATATTGAATGAAAATGCTCCAGAAATAACCAGAGACGCAGTGTCGAAGTTGTGATTGCAATAAAAGCACAGAAAAGCGGAAAAGCTACCGGTCCCTATAAAATCAAATGCATAAATTGATTGCAGACAATGAAGGTAAAGGTCTAGACTTAATAACAGCATTATTTAAAATATTATATAGCTCAAGCAAGATACCGTCAGATTGGCTTAAATCAACATTCGTGATCCTGCCAAAGAAACCCAACGCCTCACAATGTGATGACTATCGGATGATAAGTCTTATGTCCCATGTCCTGAAAACCTTTCTTAGAATCATCCACACGCGAATCTACGAGAAGTGCGAATATCAGATGGTCAACACCCAGTTTGGATTCCGAAACGGACTCGGAACACGTGAAGCACTATTTTCCCTAAATGTAATGACACAAAGGTGTAGAGACATGAATGTCAATGTATTTGCATGTTTCATAGACTATCGAAAGGCGTTCGACTGTGTTAAGCATCAGAAGATGATCGGAATTCTAAGAACAACCGGAGTCGACGAACAGGACCTATGTTTCATATCAGAACTTTAATGGCATCAAACGGCGGTAGTAGAGATGGAACGATCAAAAACAAGATATGCAAATCAGACGGGGTGTTCGACAAGGTTGCGTCTTGTCTCCACTCCTGTTTAATCTGTACTCTGAAAGTATATTTAGAGAAGCACTGGATGGAGTCCAGGGTGGAATCAAGATCAATGGAACCCCAATAAACAATATCAGGTATGCCGATGATACGGTTATAATAGCGGTTATAATAGGTTATAATAGCGATGTACAAGAACTACAAAGCATCATAGATTCCGTAGTTCACTATAGCGAGATGTTTGGATTGCATCTCAATGTCTCCAAGACCAAGGTCTTTTCTAAGACTCCAATAAATGCACACAATCGAACAAGGGACCTCAATAAAATATCTGGGAGCAAACATAAATAGTCAGTGCGACCCGAAAGGGAAAATAATTGAGTAAGCGAGAAAAATCTTCATGAATATTAAATCATTTTTACAAGACTAGACCTCAGTTTGGAACTCAGAACTCGAATGGTCAGATGCTATGTCTTCTCTGTCCTACTCTATGGATGTTAAAGCTGGACACTACATTCACAGACCGAAAAGAAAATAGATGCCTTCGAAATGTTTGTGTATAGACGGATGCTAAGAATTTCATGGGTACAAACTATCACCAACGATGAAGTACTCCAGCGCATGCACAAACAAAAAGTATTACTGAACATCATCAAGGAAAGAAGAATGAAATACCTGTGTCATGTAATGAGAGGTGATAAATACGAAATATTACGAATAATAATAGAGGGCAAAGTACAAGGGAAAAGATCAGTAGAAAGACGCCAGAACTCGTGGCTGAAAGATTTGAGGAGATGGTTTTTGGAAGATTTGAGGAGATGATTCGTCTGCAGAAACCTTTCGTGCTGCAGTTTCCAGAGCTGAAATTGCCATTTGGATCGCCAACCTTCGGCAGGAGAGGGAGTGATAAGATGAAGAAATCAAATGACTAATATGCCCAGAGGGGGAGCCATGGTGCAATTAAACCCTAGATACAAACTTGGTTAATCCAATCCTCCTTGCCTAAACAACCCTTTAAATCAGGGGTCTCCAAACTTTCCAGCCTTAGGGCCATACTGATTACTCCAGTAAGTTCCGAGGGCCAAAACCATATTATCATTGTTGCCGGTGGTAAAAAGTGAAATAGTCCACTGATGAAAAAAAAAGTCCGAAAAAGTACGCAACGTTTAAAAAAGGCTACAAATCGGACTAAAGTCCGCAAAACGGCAACACTGCATATTATTAATTTTCCTGTCATTATCTGTAATTTCTAGATTAGTCGCAGAGTACGAGACATGAGGAGTAACATGACACGGCATCTGGTGGAAACAAGCGGAAATAGGTAGTACCTTCTATCGCTAATAGCACGTACAGAATAATCTCGTTGGTTCGAGAAAATTCTGGTGTCTTCCACTCACTTCTAGATGGCAGTAATTGGAATATATAAGAAGGCTAGTGGCGCAACCACAAGTCAGTTCCAATGACACTGTTGTGAAATAAAATAGTGCGTACCTCCTTAAAACGTGTTTGTGCGTGTTTAAGTTTCAGACATCTTTGTAACAGTATTTTGATTTGAATTGTTGCTTTTGTGTGTGATTTAGTAGTATGGAAAAGAAGCGAAAAATTGATAGTGAATGCAGAAAATTCAAAGATCAGTGGAACATTCAGTATTTCGTAATTGAGTCCAGTAACAAGGCGCTATGTTTGATTTGCAATGAAAGCATAGCCGTTCTCAAGGAATATAACATTAAACGTCATTATGAAACAAAAACATTTTCAAAATTATTCAAAATATACAGGAAGTTTGCGGACAGAAAAATTCGAAGCTATGAAGCGCGGCTTGAAATCGCAGCAATCTTCATTTACAAAACTCAAAACTGAACAAGAGGCTGCAACTCGTGCCAGCTTTCGTGTGGCTCTTGAAATTGCAATACGTGGAAAACCATTCACCGATGGAGAAATGATGAAAGAATGCATAATTGCAGTAGCCGTAGAAATGTGCCCTGAAAAGGTAAATTTATTAAAAACTGTCAGTATGTCAGCAAACACTGTGGTTCGAAGGGTAGAAAACATCGCTGAAAATGTATCCTCTCAACTGTTCGACAAAAATGGACATGTTGAGTGGTTTTCTTTGGCCTTGGATGAGTCAACGGATGTGTCAGATACTGCTCAGGTGTTGATTTATATTCGAGGAGTAGATAAAAGCTATGAAGTGCACGAAGAACTTCTTGATATGTATAGTATTCATGGCATAACTACTGGTACAGATATTTTTAAAGCAGTTGAAATGGCCATTAATCAAAAGAACCTTCGATGGAAAAACTTGAAATGTATTACAACTGATAGAGGCAAAAACATGAGTGGGAAAGATAAAGGAGTGGTCGCTCTTGTGTCAAAGGCTGTAGAAAATGACGGTGGTTCAAAACGATTAGTCTTACATTGTATCATTCATCAACAGTCTTTGTGCGGAAAATGTTTGGATATGTCTGAAGTTCTGAAACCAGTCATATCAACTGTTAATTTTATTAGATCTTTTGGGCTGAATCACCGACAATTCCGACAATTTATTGAAGAGATTGGAGAAAATGACTTACCTTATCATACTGTCGTACGTTGGCGTAGTTGTGGGAAAGTCCTTCAGCGCTTTTTTGAACTTCGAGCAGTGATCGAAATTTTTTTGAATGAAAAGCATCGTCCTCTTACTGAATTACAAAACAACGCATGGCTGTGGAAGTTAGCATTCTATGTTGATTTGACAAAACATGTGAACGAACTGAATTTGAGATTGCAAGGAGAAAACCAGCATCTTCCTGATTTATACACTAATATCAAATCATTCCGGAAGAAATTGATACTGTTTCAATCACAACTACGAAGTAAATGTTTTTCACATTTTAAAACATGTGAAATATTCAGCCACACCACTGAGACTGAGTTTCCTATCGATTTTGCAATCGAAACTTTGAGTGCTTTGAAAATAAATTTTGATACTCGTTTCTCGGACTTTGATGCCATTGCGAATCAAATTAAGATTTTTCAGAATACTTTTGATACTGACATTGAAACCCTAGCCCCGGAACTTCAAATGGAAATGATTGATCTACAGTGCAGTGATATAATTAAGAACAAATATCAAAACTAATCTTTGTTGGAATTTTATAAGAGTCTTCCACTGACACAATTTGATAATTTGCATAAATTTGCTCGTGGGCTGTTTTCTGTTTTTGGTACTACTTATTTGTGTGAGAAGACCTTCTCCAAAATGAAGTACACAAAAAATGTTTACAGATCTAAATTAACTGATGAGCATCTTAAATCTCTTTTAATAATTGGTACAAGTAAAATTAGTCCACAACTACAAACTATTGTTAGTGGAAAATCTCAATTACATAAATCTCATTAGTATTTCATATGTCATTATGTTTGTTATAAGTTATGTTTTTATTTAAAATGTATAAAATGTTAGTTGGATTCATTTCAATAATTTGTTAGTTATTATATACTGAAGTTAAATTTTCTGCATATTATACATGTCTTTACTCATTACAATTCTGTGTTTCTTTATCCAACTTATCACAAAAACCATAACAATAAGCCTACAACAATGTTATGAGTAGTTAGGCCATGACCATATCAATGTAGGTGACATATTAATAATTATTCAACATAAAATTAGAATACTTCAGTAAACTAAATTTAATTTGCTATAAAAAATATGTTCTCTAAAAGGAGTTTTTAAGTATTCTAGCTCTCCGCGGGCCGGACAAAATCTGTCCGCGGGCCGGATGTGGCCCTCGGGCCGTAGTTTGGAGACCCCTGCTTAAAATGACTGCCTACATTTTACTATCGCCTTTTAAAACGACAAACTACACATATTCTGTTCAATCATGACACATTCTGTTGCCAGAAAAGAACGCTTGAGAGTCTATTTAGAAGTCGTTGATGAAGCGTCTTTGTAGCTTTTTGAGAAATTGTTCCCTGTTTATGTTTGTTGGATTATGAACTTCTTTACTGTAAGTGTGTAGTATGTAGTCGTTAAGGAGGCACGAATCCGTGATTTTTTTGTAATTGTTTCCGGCAAATCAGCTGATTTTTTGTTAGTGCTGTGGATTGTAACATTAGGAACACCATCTATTCGGGTTTTAGAGCGCATGGGGCAGTTGGGCTAGTATGCTGCGTGTTCAGTTGATCCATATGTTGCGCATTTGTTAGGCAGAGGTGAAATTCATGTATTCGTGTCGTATGGGCCTCCGCATTTCATGCATCTTGGAGTTTGAAGATTGCAGTTCTCTGTGGCTTGTTCAAATGTGAGACATTTAGCACAAAGACGAGGCATCGGTGGCGGGGTACTAGGCGATACGGGGAAGTGTCTATTCATGTAGACCTCCAGATGCCAAAACAGCTTCAAAAGACGATATATCGCGGGTGATAATTCTTATTAATCGAGTCGGATTATTTGTGGCTCATTAGATTATGCGCTTGCAATAACTATTATATAAATACTGTTATATAACTATTATAGAATACATATTTTTGCTTCGAAAGATGTTGTGCAATATCTTTAACTTTTAATTCATAGTCCACTTTCTCGATAACTGCCGAGTATAACATGACATGACATGCAGTACATGGGTTTGTTGAGTTTGTGCTAGCAGATGAAAGTTGGATATTATTTTGTCCTGAGTTAGATTTTTTATGTGTGTTCCTAGATTGATGTCTGATTTTATTATGAATCCGGTTCGGGTTTTGATTATTATATCGATATTGTTTGGCAGCTGTATCCACCAAATGCGGCAAAATCCGGGTGGTTTTGGCGTTGTTGAAGTGAAAGTTGAATTTATACTTTTTCATGTGTCTTCTAGTTATTTTAAAACTTGCACTTGAAGTGGAGGGTGTGAGAGCCCAGGAGGGTTCGCTTGGGTTGGTGGCAGGGTTGTTTTGCTTGCTGGGATTGCACCCGCGTTTTTTTGGCCGCCAGCGTTTTCTTTTTTTGCGTCCAGTGTACATCATCGTCACCATCAGAAGCATTGGACACGACTGAAGTCCCGGCAATCATGCCGAGAAAATGTTTGCAGGAATATTATAGCAAAATTGTTTTGAAATTTAATTTTAAACAGCACGTTTTGAATTAATTTATAATTAAAAAGACTGGTACCGAGATAAAACTTATCTATATCAGTTTGAGAGCGGGAAGAAATACGTCTTGAAGTGGCTATAATTCTATTCAATTTCTATCTTATTATTTTTATATTAAATCATATTTAAAATTATTTTTGAAAAAATATCTTTACTTTAATAAATTAAATTTGCATTTGTTATATTAAAATTAAATTATATAATTTGGACAGGCGGAAAAGCCACACATTTTGGATAAAAGAGTCGCATGCTCCTTCTGAGCCGCAGGTTGCCATGGACTAGATTATATACCAGGGATGGCGAACCTTTTTGAGTAGTGGGTCAAATGTTGTTCATTATATTCTGCGTACTAGCTCGTATGTGTATAGTTCGTATATGATCCCTAGGTCATACCATTGCCACGATGCTCGGAAACGAGCGATACGATTGAGGAGAGAGACTAGCTCGTGGGTTACTAGGCTAGTGGCATCAGTTGGAAAAGAGGAGGGAGGTCAAATACTACTTTTTTGTTCTCACTTATAAGGCTTTTATAAAAATCAAGTTTCCTTCTTGTTTTACAACTTCTACTTTGGAAGTGGAGAGTAAAAAATAAAGGTCCAATTCAAAAAATGTATACAGTATAATCTCGGTAATTAGGCCGTTGGTTAATCGGACGACACGTCCAGTAATCCGGCGATCTGGAGACCGCTCGCGCTAATCACTCCCACCACTCTTCCTTATAATACGGCGGTTGTCTGGTCCCATATGTGTTGGATTATCGAGATTATACTGTATTAATGAATAAGTCCAAAAAAATCCTGATGTATTATACAATGAAATCCAATTAAAGGATGTGGAATATTCTGCTTAAGATATTGGATAGAAACAATGTTTCTTAGAACGTTCAGCGCCCCTGTGGCGAAAGTTCGTAACTAGTAAAAACGCAAAGTGACGGCAACACTATTTGGTCGTTGTCGATGTAATCTAGGTAAACGTAGATTTAATCTGGATTAGATTAAGTTATGTTAGAGCCAGACAAATCCAGAATGAGGGTCGAGACTTAAAATTAAGTCAATTTTAATAGAGGTCAGAAAATGTTCACTACGTCTATGTTTTTTGTTTAGTTACGCGAGTTGTTCCTATAGTAACAACAAACAGAAATCATTTAATAATGAAACTCCATTTGATTTACATTGGACTTACGCACGATTTTTATACGTTTATACACGATTATAATAATGGTCACATACAACATATTTAAAATACAATGATTGGAGAAGAAATTTCTTTTTGATATATTTAATATCCATACCTTTGTGGTTGAGAAACTTTGATAAGAAAATACTAAAAGTTAGAAAATCAATGGCTGGGTTACTTAAAAAGCCTGTGTGGGTCAGTGTCTGACCCGCGGGTCTTAGGTTCGCCATCCCTGTTATAGACCTTTGTTAAATTTTAAAATTAACATTCTACATAAAGTTATATGTTTTTTTAAACGTTTTACTTATAACCCATTTTGTATTAACTACTATAACCTTTACCCTTTAACGATTATCTTTTGTCAAGTTATACGAAAGTTTTGACCTTATAATTTATATATGCATGTATTTGACCTAATGATAATAGTAGTTGTCTATTTCTGAATTTGAAAAATTTAAATTGCCATTTTTGAAACTACAATGTTGTATTTATTCTAATTTCTACGTTTAAAAATAAAATAGCACATGAACTAAATTCCAGTTTGTATACTGCATAAATCATGAAACTTAAAGTATTGATAGGCCTGGACTTAGATTCTGATCATTATCCAACAAAATTTTCCGTTGATGTGATCCCTGAGAAACGAAACTGTACAAAACGAGTTTCTCAACGTAAATATGATAGAGAATATTAAAGGTAATGAAAACTTCATGAAAGGAACTGAGGAAATACATCCACAAAATTTGCCGGAACTTCAAGCAGGACTCTTACAAACACCTGTAAATATAACCCCGTTAAAAAGAACAAGCAAACACCCGTGGTGGACAGATGAATGTGACCAGTTAATACAATTAGACAGCAAATCTGGCATAATTCGTCGTGCAATAAAACTGCAACCACATTTCAAGAACTTAAAAACATTAGGAAGATAGTTACAAAATCAATAAGGAGAATTCGTAAACAAAGTGAAGATTTTAAATTACAATCAATAGAAGAGGACTTTTGAAGATTTTAAATTACAATCAATAGAAGAGGACTTTAAGCAACATAAGTCACGAAACTATTATAGAACGTTTAAGCAAAAGTTGACAAATTATTCTTCGCCATCGCTCTATTTTGTTAATGAAAATTGAGAATTGGCTTATACTATAGATGCAAACTATACAATCCTTGCAGTATACTTCTCTAAATTACTTAACAATGATTTACCACAAGAAAAATTTAAGTTCATCAATTCTTATAAAATTATTCTAGGTTCAACCCCACCGACTGTACGAGAGATTAAAGAAATTATTCAATCACTAAAAAATAACAAAGCTTCAGGGGAGGATCAAATAGCTGCAGAATTGTGGAAAATGCAGCAGAAAATTGTATCACAAAATTGCACGAAGTTATGTTGGACATTTGGCAAGCGGAAAAAATCGTCTCGGATTGGAAGTTGGGGACAATCCATCCCATACACAAAAAAGGAAATAAAACCGACCCAAACAATTATCGAGGTATATCCCCTTCTTCAGGTTACATACAAAATTCTTTCAAAACTTTTACTAAACCGTGCAGAGCTTCAAGTAGATAATCAACTCGCTGAATATCAAGGTGGATTCAGGAAGGGACGGTCATGTGCAGAGCAAATTTTCAATTTGAAAAACATCATACAATATTTTCGCAACACAACTAACAAAAAATAAATAATAATAGTATAGATTTATACGCTTATCACTCTAATTTTTTAACAAAATTTGGACAAAAAAACAAGAAATATTATCAAAGACACACTTACGGAGACTAAAGGCTAAAGTAAAATTTATGGGTGGATTGAGTGAATAGTAAATAAATACTTTCGTCCGTCAAGATGATGGAATTTCCCCATTACTTTTCAATTGTGCCCTGGAAAAAGTTGTTACCCTGGAAAAAGGGAATGGAGAAAAGCAGGGCACCAGCACCATCTCACCGACTAGCGCCAAAGATTAAGGGTATTGAAATAGACTGTCTACCGTTTGCTGATGACATGGGACTAATTGCTGAAGGCATCTCTGATGCACAGAAGCAGATCACTATCTTGTAAGAACAAGCAGCAAAACTAGGGCTTCATATCTCTTATGAAAAAACTAAATTTATGACAAACATAAAAAGGCGCCACATAAAATTTATATTAACGCCAACAAAATTGCTAGAGTAAAGGAATTTAAATACTTAGGCGAATGGGTTACAGAAAATGGCAATGAAAATAAATCTGTAACATTAACAATCCAGAAAATGGAGGTTGCTTTTCAATAAACCAAAAATGTTTATAACAAGCAATGTCTGTCATGGAATTGTAAAATTCGCCATTACTCAACAATGATTAAACCGGAAGCTCTTTATGCTTCAAAAACGCTGAATTTACGAATTAAAACAATAAAGGAACAATTAAAGGTTAAGGAAAGGAAAATTATGGGAAAGATCTTAGGGCCCAGAATTAAAAATGGCATACACTATCCCAAACCCAATCCTGAAATATATAGAAAAATTTCTAAACTTACCGATACCATGAGAATGAGACGAATTCAATTTTTGGGTCATTTGGAAAGAATGAGTCATACAAGACTTACTTACCAAATCCACAAATTTCTACAGAACAAACGTACAAGACCAAAGTGGTACAAATAAATGGAGAGGGACCTAGTGGAGATGGGATCGCCAGATCTGATGAATAGAAATGTGATCAGGAATATTGTACACACAAGGGGATTTTAGGAAGATCAGAAGAAACCAACGCTACATGCATGGTCTGAGGTACAGAAACTACAATAATCCATGCATATGAAAAGCTATTGTGCAATGAGGAAGGCTCAACATACGTTGATTCCGCGTGGTCCTAAGTGACCCATTCGCGACAAGAAGAAGAAGAGAAATTAGCATATGCAATATAATATGCAATAGCTTATTAGGGGTGGAATATATAATTGATACTTTTAATTAATTGCTTTCTTGTAAAAAAAAACAAGGATATATTATAAATTTGGGAACTACTTACATCCAAGTTTTCACATGTTGTAGCTAGATTTAACACTTCTTGAGTTCCTTTTATATTAATTAGAATTGCACTGCGCATTGTTTCTGTAACTTTTACGCTCGCTGCAGAGTGGAAAATGATATTTACATGTCTTTTTACTAACTCGATCGATTCTTCAGATAAACCTAATTTTTCCTTTATTAAGTCGCCTTCCAGCCATACAATTTTATTGCGAACATTTAACTTTTTCAAATGGACCAAAGCCTAAAATATTAAACACAAATTACAATATAGAAATAGTTTATCAAATCAGTAATAAAGTACCAAGCTTATTGGATGCGTTTCAAATCATGACATACGACATTTGTTTATACAGTGTGTAAAGTAAAGAGGCTTCCTATAGGAAAAACTTTTTTAATATGAGTTTTCGGAGAAAATCTTATTCCTTATAAAAAGTTTTGCTTGTATCGAAACCCCTCATAGTCAAAGAAAAATCTAGTAATCAATTAAGATAAGATAAAAACTTGAAATAATGTCGAGTTGTTGATTTTAATTATGACTAAGTCCGAGCCCCATGGACCTATGAATAATAGGGACGGTGTTTTATGCCGCGGAGAGTGTCCATGTTCGCGGCTGGGCGGTTGACCATACCAATATGGCGACCACCCCCCCCCCCCCCCGAATTAGTGCTGCACTCTATCGGTCGCAAGTGAAATTGTAAAGTGTTTTCCGCTTTAATAAATGGCACTGGGCACGGAACCTCTCAAAATATTCAGTGTTGTTTAGATTACCACACATACACATATTTAAAGTTTGTTGTTTATGTCAGTGGTGCGCAAACCGTGGGTTTAGAAAGAAATTTTCGGGGTCACCTAATTCGAAGAAATTTGATTACCAGTAAAATATTAAAATTAAATTATTTATAAAAATAGAACTATATTTTTTACGATAAAAAATTATGTTTTGTGCTTTTTATTTAATGCTTTTGGCGCCCTTGGGAAATATTTAAAGTAGCCATTGACAAATTAAATTAGCGCTATTTTAAAAAGGCTATATTTTAATCAATGACGTCACCAGAACTCCTTAAAAAATACCCTGTAAACGCAAATCCCACAAAAGAATTTCACTTTACTTACGTTAACGATTACAAAACGTCTACTGTTGATTCAGGGGTCGCAAGAAAATTTTACACAAAATGGGGGGTCGCCAATGAAAAAAGTTTGCGCACCACTGGTTTATGTCGTCGTTGTGTCAGAATTGGCATGGGCATAGGAATAACATATATATTATTCCTATGTCCATGCATATTCATTGGTTATATTGTTTTTGATTTTTTTTTTCATCGGTTTTTATCAACTGTTATATATGCAGGCAAGGCATATTTGCAGCCAGGGTAACAAGTTGTACATTTTGCCTTTCCGAGAACTACCCTTGAGATTACAAACATGTGTTGGGGGATTGGAACATGCGTTGGTAATTTAACATAATATAGATAATACAGTATATTTGACAAACTTGCCATGCTGAATAAAATTCTGTTATTTCAAATAACCTCCAAATTGACCATACCAATATGGCGACCATTTTCCCCCGCACCAATGCCAGTCCCCTCGCTCATAATGATACTTTACAATCCGTCCCTAGTATTCCTAGGTCCATGGATTACCCATGTATTACTCGTTAACTAGTGACATTTATTGACAGTTCAGTGGGCTTAATATGAAAACACTGTTAACGTTAGGGCATCGAATCTACCTGCAATCCAGTTATTTAACGAAAAATGTCCAAGTGTAAGTCTAAGCAGAACCGCTTTAACAAAATTAATTAAAAAGTTTGATGAAACGGGTTCCGTTGCCGACAAAAAGAAGCCCCGTAAAGCCTGCAATGATAATGATGCTGTGACCATTGGGGCTATCGAATGAGTTGCGAAACATCCTAGGATTTTCTTGCGGCAGCGAGCTAATTTTTACGACGTTTTATAAAGCGAACAAAATTTATCCATATAAACCTAGATTCAGACACACCTTAAAAATTGCAGATCACACTTTTAGTGTGATTCGAGTATTGTTAACCTCCGACACAATAAGAGGGGTGTTATAAGTTTAACGTGTCTGTGTGTCACTCTGTCCGTAAATGTCGCTGTTTGTGGAATCGTAGCTCCTAAAGGAATGGACCGATTTCGCTGTTGTTTTTTTTTTGTTGAAAGCTGACGTGCTATAATTTATGACTACCTATAATTTATGAAGCTCCGTTTATGCATTTAATTACCATCAGATCATTTCCTACTCGACAAAATTAATCTGCAACCAATTTCACACAAATGTTGGTATGTCAACAATTAGTTCCGTATGTCTAAATGTATAATAATGTTACTGGAGTAATATCCTTTAATTTGAAGTGATTTGAAACGGCATAGTTATAATTGACGATTTCGCATACTGGAATCTGAACTAAAATTTATGAAGATCTGTTCGGGCGTTCGAAGATCATCAGCTCATTTCCTACTTAACAAAATTAATATGCAACCATTTTGACACCAGTGTCTAGCTCCGTATATACAAACTTGTTAAGAACTTAAGAAAATTTCCTTTTGAACCACTGAAATATATACTAGAGAGGTGCAGACCGAGAGAGAGGTCCCAAGGACCTCCCTGCATCCTTGTCTAGGCAACAGTGTAGTCGAGAGTGGGGAGGATATGATTCAGGAAATCGGTGAGCACGATTGAGACATTCAGATTATCTGTAGACATACTGATTTAGTTTTCCTTTCGGATTGTACTAGACGAAGACAGAGTGATACGAGAGACACCTTGTAATGTTCTCTCTCGACCCGCACAAGCCAAGAGGCAGCGCTCGTTCCATATAGTATATATTTCAGTGTTTTGAACCCGCGACGTAAAAAGAAGGGTTATGTGAGAATGTTATAGATGACTTAACCTTGATAATTTTGCAACGACATAAATATTGACCTTGCGCAACATCTGCCCTTAGACCGCCTAAATGATGAAATATGTTATTATAAAATTTAATAGTTACGGTAAAAGGTTTCATAATCTATGTGGTTAAGCTAAAGCAGATTTGTCATGATGAGGATCATGGGCGTAGCCAGAGGGGGAGGGGTGGCGTGCGTCGCGGTTGTCCCACCAAAATATGCAAAATCGAAATTAAATATTATATTTAAATTGGAGGAACAAGCATAGAACATGAGTATCGAGAGCATCTCTCCAAGAGAGCATGGTAGATGTGCAGTTTAGGAACCCTTGTGCGTCAGTTTTAAAAAGTTAATTTGTGCATTTATGTTATTGTGTTTTCTTAAACCCGCACCCCCCTGTCTGTTCGTTTGTCCGTATGTTCGTCTGTTCGTCTGTCCGTCTGTTCATCTGTTCGTCTATCCGTCTGTTCGTCTGTCTTTATGTCCGTCTGTCCAACTGTCCGTCTTTCCGTCTGTCCTTATATGTGGCTGTTTATGGAATCGTGTATCCTAAACGAAACCAAACTTTTTATGCGCTTTTTTAAAAGCTGACATGATCGAGGAGGTTTTTAGCTATAATTTGTGAAGATCTGTTTATGCATTTGATGACCATTAGCTCATTTCCTACTTGACAATATTAATCTGCAACCAATTTGACACAAATGTTTGTCTAGTTCCGAATATCCAAACTTGTGTTTGAAAGCTGACGTGATCGAGAAGGTTCTTAGCTATAATTTATGAAGATCTGTTCAGGCGTTTGAGGATCATTAGCTCATTTCCTACTTGACAAAACATAATCTGTTTTTGTAAACAATGCCAATCAATCAAATATTTGCGAAGATTCACAAATCATTAATCACGTATTTACAAACAAATTATTAATGATATAATTAACATAATTATAATATACAAAGAAAAAAGTTCAAATAATAAAATTAAATTTTAAAGTAACCGCCGACACAAAAAAACCTCTAAAAAGCTAAACAATATTTTTTGCAATATTTTTTGCATTGCTCGCAATACAACGTGCTACACAAAATTTAAATCGTGATGAATGTGTTGAAATTGTAACTTTGTCCAATGATGGACTAACAAATCGTGAACTTGGTAGAAGATATGGAGTGTCTCTTACAATGGTCGGTAGGGTTTTGCAGAGGTTTATATGGAAGAAAGATCACGCTAGACGACCTGATCAAGGCAGACCACGAGCTTCTAATGCCGTGGAGGACCGAGTTTTAATGCCTCGGACACTGAGGAAACGGTTGACTACTGCACGAAGTCTCCAAATACAACTTTCTGAGGTTCATGGCAATGCTGTTAGTCAAGATACTATAAGAAGAAGACTTCGTGCTTCAAATTTACGATTTCGGGTAGCAGCTACTGGTCCCAGATTTGTCTGTAGACCACCGAAGAAACAGAATGGCTTTTGCAAGGATGCATGTGGATTGGGAAATCCATGATTGGGAGCAGGTATTATTTACAGATGAGTCAAGGTTTTGCCTTGTAATTTCTGATCGTCGCACCAGAGTATACAGAAGGCCAAGCAAAAGATATTCCGTTTATAGCATTCGATAAACCACTTTATATGGAGGTGGCTTAGTGGTGGTGTGAGGTGGAATATCTTCAACAGCTCGCACAGAGCTTTTGATTGTTGATGGTGGACGTCTGCATTCTGAACGATACATAACAGACATTTTAGAACATTTTGTGGTACCTTTTGCAACTTACATTGGGGATGGATTCGTTCTTATGCAGCATAATGCTAGGCCACATGCGGCAGATATTGTTACTGAATATTTAAATTATGTTAATATTCAAGTACTGGAGTGGCCAGCCTGCAGTCCAGACCTGAACCCAATAGAGCATCTTTGGGACATAATGGGGCGCCGGGTAAGAAGTCAACATCCACCACTTAACAGCTTAGACGTGCTGTCAAAGTCTTATCCGCTTATGGGAAGATGACCCTCAAGAAACGATTAGATCTCTAATTGAAAGTTTGCCACAGCTATGTCAGGCTGTAATAACATCTAGAGGTGGTAACACCATTATTTGAGTCAAAATTATTTATATATATATATATATATATATATATATATATATATATATATATATATATATGTAAATTAGGTATTCATATCCTATTCCTAATTTAGCGCCCTTTTTATAACATCTAGGGATTTGAAAATGTAACTAAGATTATGTTGGCACTAGATGCTAACATTAACCATGGGTGCGTTCCACTTGGCGCCCACAAAGCTCACGCTCACTAACGCGGTTTATCCCGTTCCACTTGCTTGAGGGCGTTACTATCGATAACCCAAGTGGAATGGATTTTGTAGCGTTTTGAGCGTTCACTAATGCCAACATTACAAATGGCGATGAAAACATTAGAAATGGCAGTGTAAACAACACAGTTGAGTTTTTATATTCAATTGCAATAATGTAATAACAATTATCAATTTCAGTAAAGGATATAATCAAAATGTCGTTGATTGCGGCAGTTGAATATTGTTTGGGCAATCGCAATAACGTCTCCAATACTACTTCATCTAGTTTAGATGAAGAGTGGTATGAAATTTTACAAAGTTGCTATTGTGAAAAGCGAAAGCTCAGGCCAAGTATTATTGATTATGAGATTGTAATTAATCGTTATTCAGATGAAGAATTCAAAAGCCATTTCAGTTAAATAATTTTTTTAGGTATATCAATTACACTCTACATTTTAAAAATTTGACATCCAATTTGATATCTAGATTATACTCTAAACCCTTACTCCTTTATTTGTAAGTAATTACACCATTTATGACTTTTATAAAATGTTTTTTTTAAACTCCGAAGCATGGAAGAGCATTGTCACAAAATGCGCAGTCCTGTCACAAAATATCCTTTCTTCGAAACTGCTATTGCAATTTTCTCCCAAACTTTTTTTTGGGGTAATTTCCCACTATGGAGGGTATTCTCCATAGATTTGTACGTTTCCAGTAATAGTAATACTGAAGGCTGAGTCCATCTGTATAAAGAAGCTAAAATATGCACATATGTAACTGACACCTTCGCATAATAAAAATAATAAGCAGGTTAACTATAGAATTTCCGTAGCAGATTCATATTCCGTAGCAGAAACATAAGCTTCCACTAAAATATTACTATTTGCATCATGCAAAGAAATTTTCTGCATCTCCATATTTGAATTTAAAAAAACGCGCCGAATTTCTGCAGAACGACCACTTCGACCCAGCTTTTCAGCTTGGTCGTTGTGGGCTAAAATAATGTCGTCATTAGGGACGTATTCGCCGCGACCACAACGACCGCGATCGTCAAGTGGAACGGCTAAATGGATGTTTTGAGCGTTGTGGGCGCCAAGTGGAACGCATGGGCGCCAGAACTACTAGCTTTGAAAACGGTTAGTAATACTTTACAATTCATTACAAAAATTGGAGGTTACAGAAAAATAGCAGTAACATTCAAACCGGAATTAAAAATATATATCTAGATGAAGAAGAAAATATTTGTGTAAAGAATTTTATTTTAGAGGAATATAGAGAAACTGATTGCATAATACAGCACCTAACCTAACCTAACAACCTAAAAAACCTAACCTAACCTAACAAATGAATATTTCCTATTACAACAGATCAATGAATTTAAAACCCAACTAAAATCGCATCACCAAGTAAATTTGAATGATATAGAAAAAAAAAAATTTAAATGTAAAATTTAATGGAAGACAAGAGGCAGGAGTTTGGATGGATTCATTTGAAAAAGAGTGCAATAAATGTGAAATAACTGAAAACAATACAAAAATAGAAGTACTAAAAATCTTTGTTGAAGGTTATGTAAAAGAATGGTATAGTTCAAATTTAATTAAATTATCTGCTTCTGATTGGGATAGATGGAAAAAATTTTGTTTGTTGATTTATGAAAAAAGAAATTGGGATCCCATTTGCGCTGCATTTGGACATAAATATATTTGTGGATCATTAATCGAATACGTAATTAAGAAAGAACGATTATTACTTGAAGCGGATAAAAGTATACCAGAATTATTTAGGATATATCAAATTGTGTTTAATTTGCCAGCTGAAATACAAAATAAATAGGAAAGGGATAAAATTAAGACTATTGATGATTTAATAAACGAACTAAAGAAAATTAACGATTACCATCATACAACGTGTCTCAATAAACAATCTGTGGAATTCAACAAAAACTTCCCGTAAATTAAAGCTCCAAATTTTCAAATCTAATGTAGTATCAGTTCTTCTTTACGGTAGCGAAACGTGGAAAGTGACTAGTATCACAACTTCAGGTATTCATGAACAAGTGTCTGAGAAGAATACTTAAAATATTTTGGCCCAATAAAATAGCAAATATTGAACTTTGGAAAAAAGCAAACATTGAAACCCAAATTAAAAGAAGGAAGTGAAATGGATCGGCCACACACTTAGAAGGCCGGAGGGGGATATTGCAAAAGAAGCTCTTGACTGGAACCCCCAAGGTTCAAGAAAGAGAGGCCGCCCAAAAATCACGTGGCGGAGGACAGTCGTACAGGAAGCCAGGGCAAGCGGAAAGGAGTGGTGCAAGGTAAAGGCCCTGGCTCAGAATAGAATCAGATGGAGAGCATTTGTTGATGCCCTATGCTCCCACGAGGAGTAAAGGAAATGATGATGATGATCATACAACGAAGTATTGGGAAGTGAAGAAAAGTGAAAAAAAAAAATGATTCTGATAAATGATAAAATAATAGAGGTAGATAATATCAACGATGACGAAATAAAAGAAAAAACAACAGAAGAAGCTACAAATAAAATACACATTAAGAAAATAGCCATAAACGGAAACCAATCTACAACTGACGAATACAGAAATATTAAAAATTTTGAAGAAAATTTGATTAACTTAGATGAAGAAAAGAGAATGAAAATCTATAAATCAATTCAGGAATACCAATTATGTTTCGCAAAAGATAAATATGATGTCGGTTCAGATATAGCTGGGCAAGTCAAAATAAAGTTAAAAGAAAATAGATATATCTCAAAGAAACCATATCGATGCTCATTCCCGGACCAGGAAGAAATAGATTCGCAAATTTAAAAACTATTGGAAAATGACCTGATGAATCGAGTTCACCTTTTGCATCACCGGTGACATTAGCTTTCAAAAAAGTAGAGGGAAATAGAACTCGATTATGTATTGTTTGAGAGAATTGAATAAATTGGTGGTACCAGAACCACAGCCATTCCCTAGAATAGAAGATTTAGTAGTCGATGTTAACGACTGTGACTGGTATACGGCTTTAGATATAAATTCCGCGTTTTGGTCTATGCCAATTAGAAAAAAAGACAGAGCAAAAACAGCCTTCATAACAAGAAGAGGGCACTGGCAATGGAAGGTACTCCCATTCGGATACAAAAATTCGCCCGTTATCTTCCAAAGAGTTCTGGCAAGTATAATCAGACGATATAATTTAAACAAATTCTTTGTAAATTATATAGATGATATACTGATCTTTTCAAAATCATTTAATGAACATTTAGAACACATTCGGTTATTTTTCGAAGCAATTAAGAAAGAAGGTTTTAAACTAAAATTAGAAAAATGTATGTTTGCTAGACATTCTGTAAAATACTTAGCTCACGTAATTGAAGATGGAAAAGTTTACCCAATTAAAGATAATTTAATTGCGATTAAGGAATTTAATCGTCCAAAATAAAAAAAAAATGGTTCGTCAAATATTGGGGAAAATAAATTTCAACAGAAAATTCATCGACCACTGTACACAAAAGTTGGCACCACTACACAATTTATTAAAGAAGAATGAAAGATTTAAATGGACTGAAGAATGCGAAAATTATTTTATAGAAATTAAAAAATATGTATGGACAAACACCAATTTTAGCAATCTACGACAGAAATAAGGATACAGTTATAGAAGTGGACGCAAGCCGATTGTGGCTTGGCAGTTCTAAAGCAACGACAGGAAGATGAATCTCTACATCCAGTAGCATACTTCTCAAAGAAACTGACACCGGGCCAAATGAAGAAAGAAGTAATGTTTTTAGAATGTTTAGCAATTAAGGAGGCGATTGTATACTGGCAACATTATCTAATAGGTAAAAAATTCATAGTCACATCAGACCATAAACCACTTGTAAATTTAAAATCAAAAGCGAGAACTGATGAACTGAAAACACTAGGAGATATGATGCTATACTTAACACAGTATAATTTTAAAGCGGCCTACAAAGAAGGAAAAGAATATATAGAAGCTGATACCTTGGAAGATTTCGAAAATAAAGAAGATTGTTTAGAAATAGTGAATATGATCAAGATAGAAGAAATAATTAATGATCAAGAAACTATTAAAGATGAAATTGAAAGTTCAAAAAAGAAAGAATATATGTATCTAAAGAATTTGAAAAAAAAATGATAGATAGAATACATAAATTCTACGGCCATATTGGTAATAATCAAATGGCAGAAAAAATAAGGCCATTCTATATACTATATACATTCTATATACTTCAAGAATATGGATGAACTAATAAGAGATTATTGTAACATATGCGAGACATGCATAAAGAATAAATGGGGTCCAAAAGAAATAGGTCGGTCCATTATCTAAACTAGGACCAGCAAAATACCCATTTGAAATTATGTCAATAGACACAATAGGTGGTTTTGGTGGGAATGGATCAACAAAGAAATATATGCATTTACTGGTGGATCATTTCTCTAGATATGCTTGGATTTCGACATCAACAACCCAGTCTGCAGATGATTTAATTAAATTAATAAACCCGATCATAAGTAAACACGAAATATAGATGATTTGAGTTGACCAATATAGTGCTTTAAATTCAATTAAATTTAAAAAGTACATAAAAGAAAACAAAATTCAATTGTTATGGATATCTATAGACTCCCCACAATCTAATGGTTTAAATGAGAGACTGAATCAGACTCGGGTAAATAGATTAAGGTGTAAGATAAATGAAAGAGATAAACAAGCATGGCCAAAATTAGCAGAAGAATGCGTAAGAGAATATAATATTACAAATCATAGTGTAACAAAATACTCGCCCTCTTACCTATTGTACGAACAGAGTTCTCATATTATTCCCGAAGAGTTACACAAAAAGAAGGTATAGAGAATGATAGAGAAGAAGCATTCAGAAACTCGGAAAAATATTTTCTCAAAAATAAAACGAAATTTGATGTAAATAAAAGAGAACATCAATTCAAAGAAGGAGAATTGGTGTATGTTATGAATGGAAATAAATTAAACAGGGGCAAGCTAGAAGAAATAAGGAACGGACCATTCATTATCTGCAAGAAAATTTCAAACTCAATGTATAAACTAAAGTGTAATAAGAAGAAAAAGGAAAGTGTGGCATAGTAGGAAGCTGAGACCTTACTCTTTTTCTCCTTGTGAGAAAAAGAGTCGCCCTAGCAGCGGAGGTGTAAATTAGATAATCATATCCTATTCCTAATTTAGCGCCATATGTTCCGACAAAGACACACACACGTGCTATTTTAATATACAACATAGACATGTATTTTAATGTTGATAAAATATATAAGAATAAATTGTAAATCTTTAAATAAGTGTGTTAAAGGTCTTATAATCTTTTTAAGATTATCTTTTAATAATTTATTGTATATATTTGTTAATAAAATCATTTATAGTTACAACTAAAGTGAATTATTTATAACCTAATCTATTTAAAGAGAATATATATATATATATATATATATATATATATATATATATATATATATATATATATATATATATGTATATATATATATATATATATATATATATATATATATATATATATATATATATATATATATATATATATTATATATATATATAAACATGTCTTGGTTTGTTTTCTCGGGGATTCCGCGTTGATGCTGAGGGTTGCTCCTGAAAATAACCGGATTCTCGACGTTTCGGCGAACTAACATTCGCCGTTTTCAAGAGATATATGCGTCCGTGCGGGTTAACCGTTAGACGCGTAAGTATGCATTGTTTCAAACATCAAGAGATAAGATGATAAAACGTTATCGAAAATAAAACTGGATTTATTGTTCAATTTAAGACTCCCGACTTAAAACCGTGACATTTGACAAGACGGAAGGGGGCAAGGAAATGAAAAATGAGGCTGTCCATGTTTCGATAAAGTTTATTTATTTTTTATTATTTAGTATGTAAATAACACCAATTTTGAATGAGAATCCGACAAGCTAGTCGTCCGAACGGAAGTAAATCATTCAAAAAATATATTGATATTAATGAATATGATGAATCCGACTGCTGCTATATAAGTGTGGTTAAAACATACCTAGTGAATTTATCATTTCAGTGTATTGATATTGATAATCTGTACAATGATTTAGCAAAAGCTTCAAAAGATTGGAAAGTAGATTATGATGAGTATTTACTACCGAAAATCTTCTTCTTAAGTACCATGTCCTTCTAGAACGTTGGTCGCCAACAAGGCTATCCTTACTCCGTCGACGGCAAGTCTGAACAGAGAGCTTGAGTTGAGTTTATACCAGTCATGTAGATTCGTGATCCATGATGCTTTTCTGCGGCCCGGCTTTCTTTTATCATAAATTTTTCCCTGCATGATGTTCTGCAGTAATCGGTATTTTTCGCCTATAATAACATGCCCGAAATATTGCAGTTTCCTTCTTTTGATGGTGGTAAGAATTTTGGTGGATTTATTCAGACGTTGGAGTATTTCCAAGTTGGATACTTTTTCCGTCCATGAAACTTTTAATATTTTCCTGTAAGCCCACATCTCAAAGGCTTCAAGTCGTCTTTCTTCGTACTTGTTTATAGTCCAGGCCTCCATACCGTACAGCAGGGTGGAGGACATAACATCTGAGAAGTCGGATTCTTAGATTTAACTTCAGATCTGTACAGCACAAGACCCTTCTCATGTTTTTAAATGTTGCTCGAGCCTGCTCAATCCTTGATTTCACTTCAGTATGACTATCCGCGCTGTTAGTTATTATGCTACCTAGATATTTTATTTGGTTTACTTGCTTCAATAGTTCACCCCCAACTGTTATGTTAGCTATTATATTAAGTTGCTTGCTAATTATTAAAACTTTGGACTTTTCTGCATTAAATCCGAGTCCGGCAATTGCGCATTTTTCGATGACTGCATCCAGTATCCTTTGTAAATCTTCCTGTCGAAAATAGAAGATTTAAATAAAAATATTTTAGAGTGGTGCGAGTGGGTCTCATGATACGATTTTCCCAACTCTTTCCAAGATAGCCAAAGATTTATTCAGCATAATGGCAACATCAGTACATGTTGAAAGATTATTCTTTACAGCAGGAGTTATAATGATCAAAACGCGCATATCACAAAAGGATGATGTGATGCAAGCAAGTGTGAAATTTCCGTTTTGTAAATAATATCAAGGTTCATTGTTTCGTAACCTGCAACGCAAATATTTTAAACTGTATGAATGAATAAAGTATTGTAATATTGTTTTTTTATTTTATAACAATAGGGAATATGCATGTTTTTTTTAAATATTTTTAATTCACTGTTTACACCGTTATAACATAGTAAAAAATGTAAATACTGCTAAAATATGCTGTAATTAATTGTAAGTTTAAAAAAATATTTCAAATAGAGAAAAATTTTAAGCTGTTTAAACGCCGCCATTTTCACGTGGTCTGTTGATGACGTCAATTACGGCTGACAGTTCACTCCATTGTTTACTAACAGCTGTTTTCATTTTAAACTTCACGTTTTTGACGTTTGTTTTTTTAAACAAAAGACTGCAATGACAAATGTAAACAATATGAACTTGTTTACATGGTATGTTAAGTCATTACCAATGGTGTTGCGTTTTACAAATCTGAATTTCCCTCGCTTAAGCATTTTTATTTATTAATTTTAAGTATTTAAAAAGATAAAAATAACGGCAAAGAAGTATAAAAATAACGGTTTAGTTCAAATGTCCAGTCAATAAAGATTCGGAAAAAAAATTTTGAACCAAATTTATGAGAGCGAGAGCGAGATGAGACAAACGGTTACGAGAGCGAGACTGAGACGAGAGTAATTTTCACAGCTGACGAGACCAAAACGAGATTTCTGAAACTCTTGCCTTATCTCGTTTCATGTGAAGCCCTAATTCTGTTTAGTATATTACAGTAATTTTATCACCCTTGCCACAAGCTAAGAGCACGCTAGTCGATCTTTAATGGAAACCAATAAAATGAATCGTTATACAGATATTAGTGGAGATCGATTTTCGATATCTTCATTTTGTGTCAATTTTAAGATGGACCTGACTGGCAAAAAATCGATGATCCGGCTGTAGGAGATCGATCTTTGATTAAATCGAATTGAGATCGGAAATGTTATTACAAATTAGACACTTCCCGCCTTGTTCATACTTAATCCAAGTTGTCCATCTTATCCGTCCTTGACTATCATATCTCAGATAACATAGTCTCAAATATCGATTCTCAATTGGTAGGTTACAAACCTTGGCTACGAAAACGAAATGCCCAGTCGCGTAAAAATCTTGCATTTATTTATGATACTAAAGTCGCTTCTTTTCAAGTCTTTTCATTGTTGAAAGCCAGTTCATTGAAGTATGATAAAACTATCGATTCAGAAAAACTTTTAATTTTTTTTATTGATCGCCATTTTATGAATTTTTCATACGCAGCTTCATATCTACTTCTGGATTTCGTTGGTGTTAATTTTTCAATCATTTCAGTCGCAATTTGTTTGAATTCAGGCGGTGTAGAATCATTTTCTGAATCTGAACTCTCTATTTGACAACTCATAATGACAATAAATTATACATCATAACCATAAATTTCTATTTATTGTTATTTTTGATGCGTCATTTGAAAACATTTGAGATGTCATTTTGTTTCACACGGTTGTCGTTTCTACATGTGTTGACAACAAGTATCCGGGTAATGTAATGACAACAGTGTTAAACTAACGAAATTATTGTATATGTATGATAATTATCGTATGATTGGCAACGCTGCATGTCACACATGTTCACAAATCTAGTGCGGAAAGTAAACTAGCGGAAAGTAATCTAGATCGGAAACTTTCCGCCCTAGATTTAGGGCGGAAAGTAAATTTTCCGCTCAAAATTTGCAAACAGTCATTTTCTGACCTAAAAAATGGCCTGTAAAATAGTACTTTCTGTGCATGAGTAATAAAAAAATATTTGCGTTGCAGGTTACGAAACAATGAACCTTGATATTATTTACATAACGGAAATTTTACACTTGCTTGCATCACATCATCCTTTTGTGATATGCGCGTTTTGCTCATTATAACTCCTGCTCTAAAGAATAATCGAATAATGATGTTGCCGTTATGCTGTATAAATCTTTGGCTATCTTGGAAAGAGTTCTTTGAAAATCGTATCATGAGACCCACTCACACCACTCTAAAATATTTTTATTTAAATCTTCTATTTTCGACAGGAAGATTTACAACGGATACTGGATGCAGTCATCGAAAAATGTGCCATGGCCGGACTCGGATTAAATGCAGAAAAGTCCAAAGTTTTAATAATTAGCAAGCAACCTAATATCATAGCTAACATAACAGTTGGGGGTGAACTATTGAAGCAAGTAAACCAAATAAAATATCTAGGTAGCATAATAACTAACAGCGCGGATAGTCAAACTGAAGTGAAATCAAGGATTGAGCAGGCTCGAGCAGCATTTAAAAACATGAGTAGGGTCTTGTGCTGTACAGATCTGAAGTTAAATCTAAGATTCCGACTTCTCAGATGTTATGTCCTCCACCCTGCTGTACGGTATGGAAGCCTGGACTATAAACAAGTACGAAGAAAGACGACTTGAAGCCTTTGAGATGTGGGCTTACAGGAAAATATTAAAAGTTTCATGGACGGAAAAAGTATCCAACTTGGAAATACTCCAACGTCTGAATAAAACCACCAAAATTCTTACCACCATCAAAAGAAGGAAACTGCAATATTTCGGGCATGTTATTAGAGGCGAAAAATACCGATTACTGCAGAAAATCATGCAGGGAAAAATTCATGGTAAAAGAAAGCCGGGCCGCAGAAAAGCATCATGGATCACGAATCTACATGACTGGTATAAACTCAACTCAATATTTCTGTTCAGACTTGCCGTCGACGGAGTAAGGATAGCCTTGTTGGTGACCAACGTTCTAGAAGGACATGGTACTTAAGAAGAATATTTTCGGTAGTAAATACTCATCAAAATCTACTTTCCAATCCTTTGAAGCTTTTGTTAAATCATTGTACAGATTATCAATATCAATACACTGAAATGATAAATTCACTAGGTATATTTTAACCACACTTATATAGCAGCAGTCGGATTCATCTTATTCATTAAAATCAATATATTTTTTGAATGATTTACTTCCGTTCGGACGACTAGCTTGTCGGATTCTCACTCAAAATTGAAGTTATTTACATACTAAGTAATTAAAAATAAATAAACTTTATCGAAACATGGACAGCCTCATTTTTCATTTCCTTGCCCCATTCCGTCTTGTCAAATGTCTCGATTTTAAGTCGGGAGTCTTAAATTGAACAATAAATCCAGTTTGATTTTGGATAACGTTTTATCATCTTATCTCTTGATGTTTGAAACAATGCATACTTACGCGTCTAACGGTTAACCCGCACGGACGCATATATCTCTTGAAAGCGAACTAACATTCGCCGAAACGTCGAGAATCCGGTTATTTTCAGGAGCAACCCTCAGCATCAACGCGGAATCCCCGAGAAAACAAACCAAGACATGTTTATATATATATATATATATATATATATATATATATATATATATATATATATATTCTCTCTAAAAAGATTATGTTATAAATAATTCACTTTAGTTGTAACTATAAATGATTTTATTAACAAATATATACAATAAATTATTAAAAGATAATCTTACCTATAAATGGAAAGATTATAAGACCTTTAACACACAAGATTTACAATTTATTCTTATATATTTTATCAACATTAAAATACACGTCTATGTTTATATTAAAATAGCACGTGTGTGTGTCTTTGTCGGAACATATGGCGCAAAATTAGGAATAGGATATGATTATCTAATTTACACCTCCGTTACTAGGGCGACTCTTTTTCTCACAAGGAGAAAAAGAGTAAGGTCTCAGCTTCCTACTATGCCACACTTTCCTTGTTCTTCTTATTACACTTTAGTTTATACATTGAGTTTGAAATTTTCTTGCTGATAATGAATGGTCCGTTCCTTATTTCTTCTAGCTTAACCCTGTTTAATTTATTTCCATTCATAACATACACCAATTCTCCTTCTTTTAATTGATGTTCTCTTTTATTTACATCAAATTTCTTATTTCTTCTTTCTGAATGCTTCTTCTCTATCATTCTCTATACCTTCTTTTTGTGTAACTCTTCGGGAATAATATGAGAACTCTGTTCGTACAATGGGTAAGAGGGCGAGTATTTTGTTACACTATGATTTGTAATATTATATTCTCTTACGCATTCTTCTGCTAATTTTGGCCATGCTTGTTTATCTCTTTCATTTATCTTACACCTTAATCTATTTTCCCGAGTCTGATTCAGTCTCTCATTTAAACCATTAGATTGTGGGGAGTCTATAGATGTCCATAACAATTGAATTTTTGTTTCTTTTATGTACTTTTTAAATTTAGTTGAATGTAAAGCACTATATTGGTCAACTAAAATCATCTTTATTTCGTTTTTACTTATGATCGGGTTTATTAATTTAATGAAATCATCTGCAGACTGGGTTGTTGATGTCGAAATCCAAGCATATCTAGAGAAATGATCCACCAGTAAATGCATATATTTCTTTGTTGATCCATTCCCACCAAAACCACCTATTGTGTCTATTGACATAATTTCAAATGGGTATTTTGCTGGTCCTAGTTTAGATAATAGACCGACTTATTTCTCTTGGACCCCTTGATGATTTATTCTTTATGCATGTCTCGCATATGTTACAATAATCTCTTATTAGTTCATCCATATTCTTGAAGTAATAGAATGGCCTTATTTTTTCTGCCATTTGATTATTACCAATATGGCCGTAGAATTTATGTATTTTATCTAACAATTTTTTTCCAAATTCTTTAGATACATATATTCTTTCTTTTTTGAACTTTCAACTTCATCTTTAATAGTTTCTTGATTATTAATTATTTCTTCCATCTTGATCATATTCACTATTTCTAAACAATCTTCTTTATTTTCGAAATTTTTCAAAACTTGGTTTCTCGATAAGGTATCAGCTTCTATATATTCTTTTCCTTCTTTGTAGACCGCTTTAAAATTATACTGTGTTAAGTATAGCAACATATCTATGCTTATCTATGCTATCTATGCTTTCAGTTCATCAGTTCTCGCTTTTGATTTTAAATTTACAAGTGGTTTATGGTCTGATGTGACTATGAACTCTTTACCTATTAGATAATGTTGCCAGTATACAATCGCCTCCTTAATTGCAAAACATTCTAAAAACATTACTTCTTTCTTCATTTGGCCCGGTGTCAGTTTCTTTGCGAAGTATGCTACTGGATGTAGAGATTCATCTTCCTGTCGTTGCTTTAGAACTGCCAAGCCACAATCGGCTTGCGTCCACTTCTATAACTGTATCCTTATTTCTGTCGTAGATTGCTAAAATTGGTGTTGTGCATAAATATTTTTTTATTTCTATAAAACAATTTTCGCATTCTTCAGTCCATTTAAATCTTTCATTCTTCTTTAATAAATTGTGTAGTGGTGCCAACTTTTGTGTACAGTGGTCGATGAATTTTCTGTAGAAATTTATTTTCCCCAATATTTGACGAACCATTTTTTTTTTATTTTGGACGATTAAATTCCTTAATCGCAATTAAATTATCTTTAATTGGGTAAACTTTTCCATCTTCAATTACGTGACCTAAGTATTTTACAGAATGTCTAGCAAACATACATTTTTCTAATTTTAGTTTAAAACCTTCTTTCTTAATTGCTTCGAAACATAACCGAATGTGTTCTAAATGTTCATTAAATGATTTTGAAAAGATCAGTATATCGTCTATATAATTTACACAGAATTTGTTTAAATTATATTGTCTGATTATACTTGCCAGAACTCTTTGGAAGATAGCGCGCGAATTTTTGTATCCGAATGGGAGTACCTACCATTGCCAGTGCCCTCTTCTTGTTATGAAGGCTGTTTTTTCTCTGTCTTTTTTTTTCTAATTGGCATAGACCAAAACGCGGAATTTATATCTAAAGCCGTATACCAGTCACAGTCGTTAACATGCACTACTAAATCTTCTATTCTAGGGAATGGCTGTGGTTCTGGTACCACCAATTTATTCAATTCTCTCAAATCAATACATAATCGAGTTCTTTTTCCCTCTACTTTTTTGAAAGCTAATGTCACCGGTGATGCAAAAGGTGAACTCGATTCTTCTATCAGGTCATTTTCCAATAGTTTTGAAATTTGCGAATCTATTTCTTCCTGGTCCGGGAATGAGCATCGATAAGGTTTCTTTGAGATATATCTATTTTCTTTTAACTTTATTTTGACTTCCCCAGCTATATCTGAACCGACATCATATTATCTTTTGCGAATCATAATTGGTATTCCTGAATAGATTTATAGATTTTCATTCTCTTTTATTCATCTAAGTTTATTAAATTTTCTTCAAAATTTTTAATATTTCTGTATTCGTCAGTTGTAGATTGGTTTCCTTTTATGACTATTTTCTTAATGTGTATAGTATTTGTAGCTTCTTCTGTTGTTTCTTCTTTTATTTCGTCCTCGTTGATATTATCTACGTCTATTATTTTATCATTTATTCTTTGTTTAATTTTTAAGTCTTCGTTTTGTATCAAATTAAACTTTTTTATTGTATCCAAACCAATCAATAGATCATAGTTAAAATTATCATTTTTGACAACTATTAAATTTAATTTGTCTTCTATTTCTCCAATTATCATATGTAGGTTAACCCGGTTTTTAGTAAATTTCACACCATTTATCGTTTTCAATATACCTTTATTCTTTATTAATTTTGTTTTTAGTTCTTTTATTACTTTTTCATTAATTTATATAGCTATTAATTTGTGAACATGTAGAGCCATTATCATATACTGCTTGAATTGCTTTCTCTTTATTTAAAATTACTTTAATCTTTATTAATGAAAGTGGTGTGGAATTCACCGGGCCAATTAGTTTTTTTTCATATTGTTTCACATTGTTATCTATATACATATATATATATATATATATATATATATATATATATATATAGACCAGATAATGAAAACAGACTTGAAAAGAAGCGACTATACAAAACTCGGCAATACCAAAGAATATCAGAGAAGCAAATATGACCAGACAAAAGCAGTTACGAACTTAAAAGCCCATACTATATCGGACAAGGCAATATCAAACAAGTCGAGACTGGATCTTAGAAGACCAGACCAAACCAGATACAATTAAATGGAACTGAACAAAACCAAACCAGCTTTTTGGATATTTTTTGTTCAGTTCTATGGGTCTTCCAATAAGAGGTTTCATTTTCAACAGCCCGCCATTTAACAGTTGTCATGAGTCCATCTGTAACTAGTTGGCAGATGACAAGTCAAAACTACGACATTAATAAAAATGGAGTTCTATGGGTCTTCCAATAAGAGGTTTCATTTTCAACAGCCCGCCATTTAACAGTTGTCATGAGTCCACCTGTAACTAGTTGGCAGATGACAAGTCAAAACTACGACATTAATAAAAATGGAAAGATGCACGCTTCAACAACGCATTGAAATTATTAAAATTCACTACAAAAATGGTGAAAATTTTGCGAAAAAAATGTCACAGTTCGCGAAACTAAGGGCTTATACGCACTAAGCGGCCAGCCGAAATGCGGTCAGCCGCACGGCTGACAGTGTTATGCGGTTGAACTTGCGGGTAACCGCGTTACGTCTAGCCGCGATCGCAAGCGCAGTATCCGGTTGAGAAACCGTCGTTGATTTGGGGCAGAAGATAAATCATTTCGAAAATGGACGTGAAAGAAGTCACAGCAGTCTATTATGGCAGTCCATATAAAAAACAAAAACAAAACAAAAAGCACTGGGTACATCCTTTATTGCATACACGAGAAGAAACGAAGTTTCACTTTGAAATATTTTTCGAAGAACTAAAAAATACGAAGATAACTTTTTTAATTATATGAGAATGAGTTTAAAATCCTCGATAATAAATTTTTCGGTGTCGAAATCCATGATAATTCCTGTGGGCAATTTCAATAAATATAACTCACGCTTGTGATTTGACACATGTCGATGTTGGACAACGTTGTGTTAAACTTGTGTCTCGGTGTGAACTGGCCTTTGTTCGGGGGTGACTGTATTTATATGTCCTTCCAGGTATGAAGAATCGTTCGTGGGGTATTGTTCCTATAATCTGGTCATAATACATTCATTACGAAATTTATAAATCCCAACTAAATCGTAAAAATCGTAAAAATAACTATTACGAGATTTACAAATTGTCCGAGGGATTATAGGAACAAACCCTTTCGTAAAATAACAATTACAAATTCTTGAAAGGATTTGGAATCTTATAAAACCCATACCTGGAACGATCTATTATAGAAATAAACCCCCATTGTAAAAGACTAAATATTTGTTTATTTATTTGTTTACTAAAAAGTAAAATTGCAAAAGAATAAAAATGTTTGAAATGTAAAATGAAGTTCATATATTCCTTTATTCCAAATTCTTTACCACGATGACGGTCACCTGCAAAGGAAACGCATAGTGCGTATAGCAACCGCGCGGTTAACCGGAGAAGGAGCCGCAGCTCTCCAAGCGACCGTAGCGGTTGACGGCCAGCCGCATCTCAATGCGAACGAATATACACAGTTTTATGCATTTTGTTGTGTACGGTCAGCCGTGCGGCTGACCGCATTGCGGCTAGCCGCTAATTGCGTATTGGCCCTAAAGCATTTTTGGGTCGTCGTGAAGCACCTTCTCGGCCAGCAATTGTGAAACTAGTGGAAAAATTTGAGCCCTTGAGAGAAGTTAGTGATTTGAAGAACCGAACTCGTGTACGTCGCTCAAGAACAACTGAGAATATTGCTGTTGTAGCTCATAGCGTGAGGAAAACTCAGGTTTGTCCATTTCTTGTCGATCTTAGGAATTGGGCATTCCACAAACGACATTACACCGTATTTTGCATAAAGAGTTAGGTCTTAAGGCTTTTAAAGCTCAGTTAACACAATAACTCAGTACTCACACCTACCGACCATCAACAACGTAGTGTCCTTGCTGATTGGGACCTCTAGACTATTTTTCCTTGGGAAAAATAAGGAAAAATAATAAAGAAAAATAAGCTACGTGAAATATAAGGTCCATGTCAATGGCCCACAATTGATTAAAGACCTCAAAGATGCAAACGGGCAAATTGGTGATGAAAAATTTCATGAAAAAAATATGGTCCTGCAAGCATAGCCGTGGTGGCCATTTGGCTAATATTGTTTTCCATTATTAATAGCATACCCACCTCTTTACAATTTAATAAACATCCGTTGATTTCGCTTAAAAGTTCTCGTTTTTTTACATATCAAAATGAAACCTTTTATTGGAAGACCCTATATAATGAGTAAAGTATATAAAACGAACAAAACCTATGTTTTTATTACTCATGCGTTAAAAGTATTATCTGGCGCACGTTTTTTAGTACGAGAAATGCCATATTTGGTTGCATTTCCAGGTAACTTGGGTAACGCACGCAAATATTCAATATCGCTAGGTTACATTAAAAAAAAACAATTAAAGAAGTTAAGATAAACACAATCAAGACCTCAATATTAAAAAAGTGATGAAAATGTCCTTAAACTGTCGAAACTTGAGTCGTGAAAAGTGTGTAGTTATATAACTTCGCAAGTTGTATATTTTCACAAAAATTCTCAATTTCTTTTAATTTGATTTTTTTTATTTTTCATAAGATTTATTTACTTTATATTAATCTGAACCTTGGTCTACAAATAGAACATATAGCTCTATCGCTCAATCGCTTTGGTTTATGTATGTTATGATCTAAATGTTTATTTATATGAATAATTGGGGTCGAGCATAATATATTAAATTCACTTACAACATTATCAAAATATTCGTTACTCCGTTGTTGTGCACTTTTACCCTTCTTACTTCTAACCAATAAATACAAAGTTCCAATTTCTGGAATACTGTTTAAAATTTTACCAACTAGAGCTACGCCAAGATTTCCAGTAGCTCCTGTTATAAAAATATTTTTGTATTTATAGAAATCAGTCAAGTTCATTTTTAACAGTGTTACGTTTCAAGTTTATTTTGTAATCGTTATCTACAATGTTTGTGTATAAATGCGCTTTATTCACTTTAATGTCTCATTTATGTATGTGTGTTTTGACAGAGTATATGGTGGGGATAACCGAATTGGCTAGCGTACGCTGGAGACAAAATAGTTAAAGCGTTGTTAAATCATTCTTACTTTGAGAATAAATAAATAAATATCTATGAATCTAGGAAATTATGAGGATGTTAATTGGACCTAGTTATGAATTAGTAATTAGAATTTGTTAAACCATACTACATTATAGATAATCATATAAACTCAACAAAGTCGGAACAAGGCCTGAATATATTAATATATTCGACCTTTCCGGAGCTTTATAACATGTTAAGTTTACTTGATTATCTATAATGTAGTATGGTTTTACCAATTGTAAGTTATCATTTAAATCAATATCTTGCTAACTTCATGTCTCTCTCGCGAAATGTCAAATTAAAAATATCTAACCCCTAATCACCATGTGAGTTTCAGGTGAGTGTTTTAATTATTATTAATAAAAGCAAAGCTGCACTGATGGGTAAATCTCGAAACGCGGCTGTAGATGGCTACTCACCCAAGTTATCGGAAAGACATGATCTTAAAAAACAATGTTGTTTTTCTGGTTTTTGTGGAGTGTCACGAAGGTGGACTGAAAGCTATTAAATAACTGACTAATTTCACATGAGATTTATTTTGGTAGTCCTAAAAAGTTTAGTAATGTTATAGAGCTCCGGAAAGGTTGAATATATTTATATACTCAGGCTTGTGCTGTGTTCCGACTTTGTTAATTTTATGAGTTATAAGCGTTTTCCGGTCGATGTTTGCTTTTCGGTTATTTATTAAAACCTTTAGCGCTCCGGCCTAGGAACTCTTACTGTAAACAAACAACTCCAGCACCATAATGGGTACAAATAGATATACAATAGCAATTTTCAATAATAAGGGACCCATAGTTTTGAATGGAAATTTAAAAAAAACGCGCAATAGCTATGTTTGCAGTTCCTGATAGAGTTCCTAGAGTTCTATCGAAAATCTTTATAACATTTTTCTGCAAAGTAAAAAATTGTAAAGATATACAAAAATTAAACTTCACCGATGCGGCGGAGTGAAGAAAAAAAAATTTCGCGCAATCGTTCTGTTTGCATTTCCCGGTAGAACTCTTAAAGTTCTATCGAAAATCCTTGTAACATTTTTCTGTGAAGTCAAATATTGGAAAGATATTCGAAAAAAGTTCACTAATGAAGTACGAGTTCAGCAATGAAGTGCAGAAAAAGTGGCGCAACAGTTCTGTTCCTATGTGAATTCGTTGGTTTACTGTAAAAAATATGTTTTACATATATATATATATATATATATATATATATATATATATATATATATATATATATATATATATATATATAAACTAAAAGTATTTACTACAAGCTCAGCGCGTTGATTTTCCTGCGGCCGGCAAAGGAGAAAGCCAATCTATTCGCCGGCAAAGCAGAAACATGCAAAACGCCGCTCGGTCGCCCCGAGTTTTGTTTTCTTTTTCCCTTCGTCACATCGGTGAAGTTTAATTTTTCGCATATCTTTCTAATTTTTAACTTTACAGAAAAATTCAGAAGGGTTTTCGAAAACAGAACACTAAGAGTTCTACCAGGAACTTCAAACAAAACTATTGCGCGGTTTTTTTCTTTTTAACTTCGTCCCATCGGTTAAGCTCAATTTTTCGAAAATCTAAGATAGAACTCTAAGAATACTATCGAAAACTGCAAACAGAACTATTGCGCGAAATTTTGCACAAAGAACTCTAGAACTATTTGATATCTACTAGAAACTCCGATGTTATATTATATTTTTGCAAATTCGGTAGCTAACTTCATAGGACTATATATTACTATTAAATGTTAAAAATTTATTATTAATATTATACTACTTAATTTTAAACCAATTTCACTTTATTTCAAATAGCATCGGCTTCTTTCTATTATGAGGAGTTTAGTAGGAGCTCACTGTCCTACTGCAACACGGCGCATGACGAGGCGCATGATGATCTCATGCGGGTGTAGTGGGGAGCTAATGTGGCCGTAATGCGGCCGTAATGCGAATATAATGTGAACGTAATTCAGGAAATGCAAGAGTAATTCAAGAACTGCAAGAGTACTTTGTGTACTGTGGTGTAATACTTACGTAATGCTAAGGAATGCAAAGTAATATAATGCAAAGTGCGGTAATGCATCTAAATATTAATATGGATAATAGTGGATGGCCCCTCGGTCTAAGATTAAGATTAAAAATAAATACAAATTGCAAAGTAATAGGGTACAGTGCCGTGCAAATTTGTTCGTCATGATAAAAGTTTCATTACTATTATATACAAACACAATAATAAAATAGAGACATTATGATATAAAAATACAGAGTGTAAAATTCCAATAATTATTAGTATTATTTTTCAAATATTTTAGCTAATTATTTATTTAAAAACTATCATATCTGTAGTAATTGTTAAGCTTCCTAGAACTCCATAAATATAGGTTGACTTCTTGTTTTTTCGAATAGGCCTACTTTGGACCACACTTGCTCAACTGTTAGGCTTTGATCATTGCCCAGTTTTGTCGCATCTTCTGCCGGTATAACTTCTTTCTCTCTGCTGTCCAGGGGGTACCTTTTCTTCGGGGTTTTTCCTGTAATTCACGGACTTCCTTCACGGTGCATCTCACAGACTGTGTGCTTTGGAGATCTGTTATTCCCAGTTCTTTAATATCATTTTCGGTTTCTGTCAAGTGTTACTAACCTTCTTGTTTAGCCAGAAGGTGAACAGACGGTTGGTTAGTCTGTTTGGAGACAAACTTGCAACGTGGTCATAGAAAGATACCCTTCTTTTCCTTGCACAGTCAGAGAGCATCTAAATATGTTCGTAGAGCTCACAGTTATGTTGCCTTCGGAATTCCCCATTTTCCTTTGCCGGACCTAGGATCTTCCTGAGGATTCTCCTCTCTCTGATTTCCAATATATTATAAATATAGGTTGATTATTAAAAATCTAGAACTTTTGTATATAAATATAAATTTAATTTAATTTAATATAAATATAAATTTCTACAATTGTATAAATCTAGAACAATTATACACTGCTCAAAACAATTAGAGGGGCACTACTTTGTGCCTCCATAAAATTCGGGAAATTACAAGCAAATAAAATTTAGAACAATTGAAAAACGCTCTATTAAATTGTTTTAATTAACACATAGGGAATTATCAGCATCACATACTTCTGTATCACTCCATAATTATTTACAAGAACTACCAAACTAAAGTGAAATAATGTATCCCTAATTTGATTCAAAGAGCTAGTAACCCCTTGTTTAGAACTATGGACAGACAAAAATCTTTGCAACTAACAGTTTAACTTAAGTAAAAATCAGGAATCTCAATGAAGTGGAAGTTGTTTGTTCTATAACATTTGTTGCGTATGTAGTATGTAATAATGTAATTCTATTTTGTATAACTGTATTTTATTCTATCCTATAACTGTATATTATAATAAAAAACATATATTAGGGGTACCAGAAAGTAATACATTTTTTCAAATGATGTGACTTATAACCTCTTATACTAGTTTCCGTCAGCAGGTAAACTGATTATGTCAAATAACATTGGTTGGCTTAACGTCAATCTACCATTTTCTGCTGAGTTTCGGTTATTTGAATAAACCGTTTAAAAATGGCAAGTCAATTAGTAGATGAAGTACACCTGCACCATTGTATGCGATTTCTCTTTGATCAAGGTCTTTGATCAAGACTACTGCTGTAGCAGAAACAATTAATGCAGTATACGGCAAGAGCGTAACAGCAAACAAATGGTTCAGTCCAATTCTGGTTCAGAAAGTTTAGAGAATGTGACACAAATCTCTCAGATTATCCACGAAGTGGAAGACCTAGTGATTTCAAAGAGGACGCTTTAAAGGACCTGGTGGAATCAGATCTGCAACTAACCATTCAAGAAATGTCTGAAAGGCTCTCTGCATCCTGGTCACTGTTCAGGAACACTTAAAAAAGATTGGCAAAGTCAATAGAGAGGGTGTGTGGGTTCCGCATGAATTAAACGAAATTCACAAACAACAGCGTCGAATGATTTGTCCTTCTTTATTTGTTCTTCATTATAAGTTATTGCCACCTGGTCATACGATACCTGGAGAAGTATACCGACAATAATTGACCAGGTTGAATGAGAAATTAAGTCAAAAACGTCCGGCATTGGTTACCAGAAAAGGCGTAATCTTGCTTCACGATAATGCAAGACCACATTCTGCGAAAGACACCCAAGAACATTTGGGTTGCGAAGTTTTGCCACATCCGCCATATTCTCCAGACCTAGCACCATCGGATTACCACTTATTCAGATCATTAGAACATCATATTCGGAATGAAACATATAGGAATCAAGATGCAATCGAAAATGACAAAAAATTTTTATTCAGAATACACCTGCATTTTTCAAAAAGGGTATTCAAAATCTGGTAACACGTTGGCAAGAGGTTATATCAAACGATGGAAATTATATTTTGAGTTAATAATAATGAAATTTTGTAATAAATGATTTTTAAATATTTGTAAAAAAAATGGATTACTTTCCAGTACCCCTAATACCTATATCTAAGCGTAAACGAGATGTAAGTTTATCGATCGTCATTCTAGATTTTCTTCCGCTAGGGGCGCTAACGTCGACTAGTACCGTGCTTAACACTCTCTCCCTCGTTGTAAATACTTCTTTAGAGGTACAAGCAATTTGGCTGTCTCCTGACTCTTCTGCTACTACGTGGTGCTATCTCTGTGGGTGCAGGTGTAACTTCCACAGGCAATGTACTTGCAGGTTCTATCGGTTTTGGTTCCAGTTGAACTTCTATAGGTTTTTTTATTGTTTCCACAACTTGCGACTTCCTTGTCTCTTGTACAGGTGATGTATCTTTCATCTGTACAGGACTAGGCTCCATGACTGACTCCACAATGTGATAGCTTCGAGACGGTATAGCTTTCGGTTGCTTTGTGTTGTAAAAGTAGGTCATGTCTGGGTTGTCTCTCATACATGATGTCTTTATGATTTGATCCACATGGCTTTGGTGTATCCTGCCCTCAACCTCTACCTCATAATGTAATTTTCCTTTTCTGCATTTTATATTTTCGAATTTCCATTTATTGCTGTCATACATTCATATCTGTACCCTGTCTCCATTTTTGAATTGCTGAAATACTTTAATTTCTTCATTCTTGTACTCTTTTGCTTGTGGTCTCTTTGCCAAATCAATCCTTGTTCTATACAGTCTTTTAAACATCATCTCAGCAGGACTCAACCCTGTTGTACAATTGGGTGTTTTCCTGTACATAATCAGGAATTTCTGTAATTTATCTTTTAGAGAGCCTCCTTCAGAGGGAGAGAATATATTTATTGTATACTTTATACAAAGGGTTATCGACCACAAGGTCCTTCTGCCCCTCCTCCTTCATTTTCCATCGCTTTTATTTTATTTTTAAAAGTTTGCACATATCTCTCAGCTTGGCCATTCTGTGAACTTAGCTTGGATTCCATTTTCTTTGAGAAATCTTTGCATTTCCTCTGATCTGAACTGTCTTCCATTGTCCGAGACTTGTGTGATTGGTAGGCCAAATGTTGTTTATATATATATATATATATATATATATATATATATATATATATATATATGTATATATAATATATATATATATATATATATATATATATATATATATATATATATATATATATATATATATATATATATATTAATAGTGGCTATATAGTAATAGATGTAGTGCATATGACTTCTAACCACTTTGTATATGCATACACAACAATCAGCAAGTATTGGTTCATAAACGGTCCGGCATAGTCAATATGAATACGAATGACTCCATGGTTCTTTTAGGTACTCCCATATATGTACTGGTACTTTTGTTGGAGTCTTCTGCATTAAACAACACTCTTTGCACTTCTTTACCATCTGTTCAATGTCTGCATCAATATTTTTCCACCACACATAGCTTCTTGCTAGTCCTTTCATTTTAACAATTCCATATATGGGCAGTGTGAAGTGCTGCTATCGTAGGTTGTAGTTTCTTTGGTATTACTATTCTTATTCCATAAAATATGCAGTTGTCTTGTAAGGAAAATTCATGAAGTTGCCTGATTGGGCATCCATCTTCTTTGCCTGATTGGATGTCTATGTATAACTTTGTAGTTCTGTGTCTTTGTTCGCAGCTTCTTTAATTTCTTGTAATGTTATTGGCATTTCAGCTATTTGATGTAAGTAGAATGCTTCATCATCTGTACAATTGTCTGGACTGGTATTAGAGGATTTTTTTAATCTTGAAAAGTAGTATGCATTTGTATGTTCGTAAGTCTTATGTAGCTTTATTTCATAGTTTTAATAAGTAAATGAAAATTGCCAAAGCCTTCGACAAGTTTTAGGAAACTTCACCTTAAGCCTGCCTGTTAGCAATTGTAGAACAGGTACTTGAATACAGGTCAATATACCAGTCGCTGTGGGCAAGATCGCAAGAAAAGAACAAAATCAAGACCGTCAATCAAGATTTTTACTGATTTTGGGTCTTTGCAATAGAGTTTCTACGGCGAATTTACCTTAGAACGACGCATGGGGTCACTGTATCAGACCAGACAATTAGCAATAGGTTGAGGAAATCAAGATTGAGAGCAAGACAATCCGTCCGAAAACCGTCTTTGACACGACGTCACAGAATAGCAAGGACGAATTATGCTCGTGAACATGTCCATGGCAACTAGGGTTTTTCGGGTCCGAGTACCCGGACTCGGATGTACCCGATCTAAGACTCGAAGAGTCTCGGGTCTTGAATATTCGGCATTGTCTAGTACGCCGCGTCGTAAAGAAGATCGACGATTAAGGCCTACTGTCCACAGAGGCGTCATTTGACGAATGCTTGCAAACCTACAAATGACGAAAGGCGTCATTTGCATATTAGATACGTCAAAGCAATCGTCATACATTCGCCACGCAAACTACAAAACGGTTTATTTTAGCTCTCAACTTTACCAACGCGGAAGCACGTTTTTATTTCACAGACTTTTTTTGGCCCACTCTAATCTACATTCGTGCTGTTTGTGGAATTATAGAAATAATCCCGTTCTAATTTGTATTTTATTGATTTATATTTAGTTTGTTTCATGAATAGGGAATATGCATGTATTTTTTTATTTTTAATTCACTGTTTACACCGTTATAACATAGTAAAAAGTATAAATACTGCTTAAAAATGCTGTAATTAAGTTTAAAAAAATATTTAAAATTGAGAAAAATTTTGAACTGTTTAAACCCCGCCATTTTCGCGCGGTCTGTTGATGACGTCAATTACCACTGACAGTTCAGTCCATTGCTTACTACAGCTGTTTTCATTCTTAACTTGACGTTTTTGACGTTTGTTTTCTAACCAAAAGGCAAGTCACTTTCGTTTTAACCAATTGTGTTGCGTTTTACAAATTTAAATTTCCATCGCCTAATTTGCACTCTTATTTATTAATTTTAAGTATTTAAAAAGATATTAGTTACAAAAATAATGGTTTAGTTCAAATGTCCGGTCAGAAAAAAAATATTTTAACCGAATTAAATTTCATGCATATTCCCTATTTTTGAACTTCTCGTCAGTCATTCCCGGGAAAATAAATTAATATTTCCCGTTTCTAGTCGCTACGCGTGTTTTTGCATCCTCCAAACATGGCATTTGTAGTGGCAGGCTGCAGCACGAGCTGTATGACGAAAGTCTGACGATACGCAAATGCGACAATGCCGCACCGTGGAAAAACTTTCGTCCCTTTCTACGCAAAATGCAATGACTCAATCGGATTTGAATCCTGACCAGAGGAGGATTTTTTCGAAAATACTTCGAAAAAATCCTCGTAAAGACGCAAAAAAGACCCCAGGAAAAACTTTATTTCAGAAAATTTGTCCATTGCTTTCAGAAAAACTAGCCCTAATTGTATGTGGAACCAGAAAACAAATTTGTAGATTTTTTACCTTTCTCATCGCGCAGGTCGCGTAGGTAATACAGGTCGTATAGTGTTAAGTCGAACTTTTCGTGAGGATCTTATTTTCATTACTTAAATGAGTGATGAATTGCTCGTTTAGTTGAGCAATACAAGATTTAAGAGATTTTATACTTTTATTAACTGCAGTATTTATTATGTCAGCAAAATCTTGGCTACGTAGAAATGTAATGATTATATCACTGTAGTTGACCGAGGGTTCAGTAGATCTTATATCTCTTGGCATTTTGATTTATAACTTCTGCGCCATTTAATTTATACGCATTTCTGACTAAAACAAAATAATTTTTTGAATATTCGATTCACTGCGAGCGAACACCACTCGCATCGGACGTTCAACGACACCTCGTTTTGTTCACTGAAGTAAATTTAAGAGTAAAGTAATTATTATCAGCAGTTCTAGAGCCTAAGTAATCTTCACAAACCATTGCTTAAATCAATTGTACGCTTTTCTTGTATTTACGCGTTTTCGCAATAAAATATATAGCGTGTAAACATATATGTATATATATATATATATATATATATATATATATATATATATATATATATGTTGTATTTGAGGTTTTCGCGGATAGATACCTGTGTTGTATTGTTTTCTCGGGGATTCCGCGTTGATGTTGAGGGTTGGTTCTGAAAAGAACCGGATTCTCGACGTTTCGGCGAACTAACACTCGCCATTCTCAAGAAATAAGTACTAAATAATAAGGTATGTAACCATTAAGGATGTATTTCTTTACATTTCTATCAAGTTTAATAATGTCGATTAACAGTTATATATGAAAATACAACTGTTTGTTTATTATAATGTTAAATAATGTACCTAATAAGAAATACATTTGTTACATCAAACATATTTTTCTTATTAAACAGAAACAAATTATTGTGGTTGTAGATAAACTATAGTACATAACTCGAGTTGTAAGGCAATTAAATACTTACGGAATTACGCACTCGCCGCTACGTTCATGCGTAACTGTTCCGCTCGAACGTAATATGCTTCTTACAACTCTCGGTACGTAATATACTATTATCGTGTATTTTTTTTTTAACCGTTACAAGAAAGTAAATTTAAAAGAAGTTTGCTTCGTATTTAAGACTGCAATGAATTACTTTTTTGAAAGTTTCATTGATTTGTGTTCATATTACTAGTTTTATTGTTCTAAATACGGTTTTTAACTTAATACCAAACAATAGTTCGGTATCTTTCTAAAGGATATGTTTCTACTAGGGCAGTACCCAGGGGGTCAAAGGTCATAGATTGCCATCTAAAGGGTTATTGGGTAAAGTCCAGTAGATTGTAAATGGCGAAAATGTAAACAACACCGTTATTCGTAATTGATAAAAAACAATAAGAAAGAATTTCCTATGCATGAAATTTAAATTTGGTTCCATTTTTTTTTTAATCTTTATTGACCGGACATTTGAACAAAACCATTATTTTTGTAATTAATATCTTTTTAAATTCTAAAAATTAATATATAAAAGCGAGGGAAATTATTATCAATTATGTTTCAATTTGTAAAACACCATTGGTTAAAACGAAAGTGACGTAACATACCATGTAAACAAGCTTGTATTGTTTATATTTGTATGTCATTGCAGTTTTTTGCTTAGAAAACAAACTTAAAAAAGCGTCAAAAACGAGAACTGCTGTAAAAAACAATGGAGTAAACTGTCAGTAGTAATTGGCGTCATCAACAGGCCGCGCGAAAATGGCGGCGTTTAAACAGCTCAAAATTTTTCTATTTTAAATATTTTTTAAATCTAATTACAGCATTTTTTAAATAATTTTTACTATATTATAACTGTGTAAACAATTAATTAAAAATATAATAAAAACATGCATATTCTCTATTGACTAGTGAAATAGAAAATACATTTAACAAATATACCAGCGGTGATAAATTAAAAGGCTGTTGGATAAATTATATATTAATGCAAATAATTTTCTGCTCGTCATATAAATTAAAAGGCTGTTCGATAAATTATATATTAATAGAAATATGCAAATTATTTTGTGCTCGTCACCAAATTTCTTGTATTTATCACTCAAAATTTGCTTTCTTTCAGTTATATTTATTGTTTTTTAACAATCATGTTTCAAAACTAATTATTTTTCTGGGCTCATTAATGAAATTTCTTCAAGCACGGACTACTTCATTTGACAATGAAACTATATGTCGCATCTTCTATCAAGAGGTTCTCTGCAAAGAGGTTTCACATCTTACTGTAAACAAACAACTCCAGCAACATAATGGGTACAAATAGATATACAATAGCAATAAAAATAAAATATCAAAATATGGCTGTTGCAACAAAACAATATATTTATTTTTTATTACTCATGCGCGAAAAGTACTTCTTGAGGTAGATTATTTAATACGAGAATTGTCACATCTCGTTGTATTTCCACATAACCTGGGTAACGATAAAGCACGCAAATATTCAATATCGCTAGGTTACATTAAAATAAACAAATAAATAAACATAAAATGAACACAATCAAGACCGCGATATTAAAAACGTGACGTGAAATGTCAAAAAAATTTTTCATTGCAAAATTAAAGAAAACGTTTTAAAGTGAGTGTAAATTCTATGGTGATACCAGACACTGAGGAGAGTTTATGACGAATATGACGAAGCCATATAGCTTATGACGAATCCACAACTAGTTACAAAATCTACTATTTTATCACTCATGAGTAGGGAAAGATGATTTCTTCTGGACCCTCCTTCACCCCTAGCCCCCCTCCACCATCCCCACCAGCAGGCCTTATTTATCATTAATCAACAAATCAGAATCGAGATAATTAGTTTGGTAATATGTGTGGCGCCGGATGACGTCATCTACTGAGAAGGTGACGGCCAGGCGGTATCTCTCTTAGGGAGCATGCTATAGCCGTTCTGACACCAGATTTGATTTTTCTCATCAACCTCCAAATTTTTGGGTGCTGGTGTGGATGTAGGTGGGGGGCTGGGAGTGAAGGAGGGTCCAGAAGGAATCATCTTTGCCTACTCTCATGCTTTAATGGTACTATCTTGGTGCACGTGTTTTAGTACGATAAATGTCGCTATTGGTTGTATTACCACGAAACTTTGATAACGCGAGCAAATATTCAATAACACTCAGTAGCATTAACAAAAAAAAAACACAATCAAAATCAATATTAAAAAAGTTACGTTAACTATCAGAATTTTTTTTTCAATACAAAATTAAAATTATATAAAAAGTTTTAAAATGAGCACACATTGTATAGTGTTACCGGATATTGTTGATGAATTCACACCACCGGAGATAATAGAAAAAGCAAAGGAAGTAATTAATAATGTAACTCCTCAAAAATCAAGACCACAATATGAAACCGCTTATAAAAAAATTATGGAATGGCGATCAGAGAAAAAAATTAAAAGTTTTTCGGAATCGATTTTCTTGTCGTACTTCAGTGAACTGTCCGAAAATCAAAAACCGTCCACCAATATGACCACAACAAGATTTTGCGCACATTATCGGAACGGCAAATGTACTAAACAAGTCATTGGCATCAATACTTTTGGCAGTATGCATATTTAAAGTTGGAAGATCCAGAGACTTATACTGGACATACTTTCAGAAGAACATCAGTTTATTCAACATCAGTTTATAGAACATAGTTTGATTTTGGTGCCGATCTGCTGACTCTCAAACGACACGTAGGATGGCAATCTAATACAGAAGGCTAGGTCGAAGAGTCAGTAGGCAATAAAAAAAGAATCGGTCAACAAATTGCAAGAACTATATCGGGCAGACCATAAAGGTTGATTCCCATATGCGCGACACACAGCTACGTGACGTCGTGCGACATCGCCTGTCAAATAATGATTACATTGTTTTAAATGGGCACGTCGCGCAACTGTCGAGTAGCCATAGTGAGAACGTGTTCATTTAAAACAATGTAATCATTATTTGACAGGCGATGTCGCGTGACGTCGCGTATATGAGAATCGGCCTTAATACTTCACGAGAAAATCTATACCAAATTAACACAAATGTAGAAATAACTTCGGAAGTACCTATTGAAATCAATGTCAAGAACAAGGAAAATATTAACTATGATGCTTCGAGTACAATATCATCGACAACCTCAAAGAATTATGTATGCATCATATTACAGAAAATCGATTCCGAAAAACATTAATTTTTTTCTCTGATTCACCATTCCATATTTTTTTTATAAGCGGCTTCATATTGTGGTCTTGATTTTTGAGGAGTTAAATTATTAATTACTTCAATAATTAATTTCAATTTCACTAATTGTACAAATTTTTCGATAATCATTAATGAAAAGAAAAATAATTAATTACCTGTTTTAGTTTCCTAATTATTGTTCAAAATAAAGATGTATTTTTAAGAGAGTTTTTTTCTTTTACCCTCCGTTGAGCGCATTTGGCCTTAGAGGCCAACAAAAGACATTCTTTCCCTCTCCACTTCTCAAAGTCGGCCCACCGCCTCTTCACTTTGTGTGCTCCCCTAGCTTTAAGGACCTCACACGACGCCCGACTCAGTCAGTCGTCGGCCTTTGCACAGCTCATGTACAACTTCCGTGGCTTTATAGGCCGCCTGCGCCCGATTTTAGGCAGAATGCGCCAGATTGAATTCTAATTCCAGTTTTCCATTTTTAAGGCATTTTTTAAAAAGATTTTTCTACCGAAATGGCTAGAAAATATTCTCTATCTCAACCCAATGATTTTGACGATATTCTGAAGCTTCTCCTAGACGATGATGCTTCAGAAGATCCAGCGTTAGTAGAAGATTTAGGCGTTGAGAGCGACATCGCTTCTGAAGATGGTGTGGAGGAACGTGATGAGGATACGTCAACAGAACAGGAAGGTGATGGAGCATCTGAAGAACATGGTGAAGAGGAGTTTTTTCAAAATGTGGAATGTTCCTGGTTGGAACCGGGTTTTAGGAGGATGACCAATTACGATTGTTTTGGTTGTCATCAACCGATCTGTTTAACCCACGTAAACGCGCTGTGCCAAACTTGTCTTTCGACTGCTGATTTTGTTTAAATTTTTATTATTTTAGAAAATAATAATAAAAATTTAAGAAAACTTTAAAAGGTCTTCTTAAATGTTTAGTATTATTTGAGTGTAAATTCTATGGAGATATCGGAGACTGAGCAGAGTTCTTATGACGAATCTACACCACCGGAGACAATTGAAAAAGCAAATTCTTCATTTTTGATTTCATTTTTTTTTGGATGGCACCTGGATCCCAAACTTGTAAGATTGTAGAAAAAATATTGTTTGTAACACATACCAGAGCTATGGAGAAGGGCTAATTTAATTAGCATAATAATTCGAATTCATGGGAACATTCCCAAGTATCTTCCCAGCAGAGCTACATGCAATCGAAAGATGTACACAATTTAACCTCGACAGGAATTATCGTTAAAAACGAATTGCTATCCTGACATATAGCCAAGCAGCCATCAAGGCCATTAGCTCATACACTATCAGATCCAAACTGGTATGGGACTGCGTGGGAAAGCTAAACAAGCTTGGCAAAGAAAATAAAGCAACGATATACTGGGTACCAGGATGCACTGATAGACGGAAATGAAAATCACCTAGCAAAGAAAGAATCCAGTAATCCCTTTATAGGTCCGGAACCCTTTTGCGGCAGAAGTGTGAATACCAACCATAAACGTTTAGATGAAGAAATAAGAGAACAATGGATGAAAATCTGGAAAGAACTTCCAGGGTTGAGCCAATCCAAAATAATGATGGGATCTTTAAACCAGAAAAGAACAAAAGCTTGCGTGAAACTAAACAGGAAGAAGCTTAGAATTCTGACAGGAGTCCTGACGGGACACTGCAGACTTAGAAAACACCTCAAGGCCCTAGTCCTTATGGAGGATGACATATGCAGATTCTGTGGTTCAGCAGAGGAAAGCCCCATACATCTGTTACCTGACTGCGTTGCACTGCAAGAGACGTACTTCAGAGCCCGCTGCTTGAACGCAGAGGAGTTGCAGTCCTTGAATCCCACCCGGATCCTGAAATTCCTAAAGGAATCAGGACTAGAGGAGTCTCTTTGAATGTTTAAGTATACCAACGCTTAGAGGAAGAGGGTGGGGTACAATAGATCTACAAAGGTCGCAGTACAAGTCGACACTACCATATCTACAATCTACAACATGGGCGAAATTGTGTATTTTCCTTCGTTCATGCGCCCAATTTCGCTCTCGCGTAATATTGACAACCTTTTGCCCTAGTTACAAAATAAACTAATTTCGTTTTGTCTTACTTTTCTTATTTGAACACCTTACTCGATTACAAACCAACCCAGTTTCCTCAAATCTCTTTATCAATCACTCAATCGTACTCTTGTTTGTTATTATCACTACTACAGTAAACATTACGAAGTGCGCGCAGCGTCTGACTTACAGAGCACAAATTTTGATAATAAATCACAATTTGTGTGCGTTATTGAAGCCTGTACTTTTACATGATTAAATTGTGACTATAGCAAAATGCAAACGTAGCTGAATAACAACACAACGTTTCAAAACCAATCCGCAATTAAATGCCAAAGTTGACGCTTGACAGTTGAAAGACCCTATATTACGTTTTATTTTTTCGAAAATTTTGCGGGCACACAATCATAAATACAATCAACATTAGCTCTCGTAGTTTCAATTATATTGTAATCATAATATAATTATATGTTATTCACATTTTTATTGGCGAATTAAATATACACAAAAAATATTACGTTGTTAATTTCTTTTATTAACAAACAAACTAATTTAATAAAAATACACCGTACATTTTTCCTCAAAAAATCTAATTTAATAAATTATTTATCATGTAGTGGATCACAATTTATTTTTTTCTATGACTATCTTACAATTAGATTTGTACCCTGGCGTTTCATCACCGTTACAAAGCGTATTAATATACATGTTTTTGAAAAACACTTTCCAATCTACTGTACTTATATTAAAGTAGAATATTTTCAATATTTTAAGTTATTCCAAACTTTGTCGATATTTTTGCACTCAAAATAGAACGGGTTCCACAAAACGGGTTAAATTAGTTAGATCTTTAAACTTTTTACATTTGATTTGAGATCTGCAATGAAATTTAAAAAAAAATACAGGAATGATTAAAATATTCTAGATGGTTTAGTAGTTTAATTATTAAAAAATATTGGATCTATTATATTTACCTTATGTTTTCCAAACTAGTTTGTAAATCTCTCATATATTGATATAATTTATCTTTTGGTAATTTTGAAAAGTTGCTTGGATCATGAACACCTTCGAAGTAATATTTAAAAGTATCGTGAAAACTGCAAGGATTGTTGTTAGACGGATAATGATATATTGTTGATCTTGTCGAACTAGAAATTATTATGAGGTAATTTAAAAATATTTGTATTTAAAAAACTTTTTTTTGCATCGTATCTTGGGTAGCTGCTATTATGGCATTTACCGTGAAATCAAGAGGAACACAAGTTGTTTGTAAATTGGGGTCAGTTTTCATTATATATCCTTTGCTGGCAAACATAATGATTGTTGCAATGACTGATATAAACTTTCCATAATATGGAAACGGTTCGGAAAAGGATTCAACCACTAAAAATAAACATTAATAACTATGGCAACATTTTTCAGTTATAAAAATATTAAAACACAAGTTACCGGCTCCGAGTCTAATTGTTTCAATTTTAATTTTGGTTTCGTATTGTTGAACTAAATTTTCAGCCGCATTTTTTGAATAGATATATATATACGTAAATACCCAGACATTATGTAATAGATTTGGAGTTTCTTCTTCAAGCTTTTCGCTGGTGTTATGTTCGGCCAAATATAAAAGTTCTTGGGGTGAAATTGGGTGTTGATAATATTTTTCCTCTATATATCGTATAGATTTCCTCCCATTCGAAAACATCGATGAAATATACATAAAACCCTAAATAAAATATTGATTATTGCAGCACATAAATATGGATTAGTAAATATTGAAACGTCATACAATATAAGCATAGTTGGGCAAAAATTAATTGTGAAAACAATTAACAACTAACAATTAAATTGCCAGATTTAATTGCAACTAACAACTAAAATAATTAATTGTTATTGCAAGACAACAAAATTAACGATTAATTAATTGTTAATTGTAAAATTTTGCAATTAAAATTAATTAATTGTTAATTGATTGATGCAAGTTTACAATTACAGTTAACAATTAATAAATGTCGGTTAGAAGATATGTTTATTATACTCCAATGTATCACTTGCCACAATGCGTAACTGAAATAGTTATTAACATTAGATTGCGGAAAGTTTGATTTTACAACGCGATAGCACGTTTAGGGAACGAGTCCGAAGGGTTAGTTCCCCATCAGCTGGAATATTAGCTTGGCCGACAATTATTATTTAAGAAACAAATAGATTTAGAGTCTATTAATAGATTTTCAGCATCTGGCTCTGACGACATTCCGACCGAAGCTCTAAAGCTCATTACAGAGGGAAATATTGGCTTGGTAGTTAAACTGTTTAATAGTATCTATGAGACAGGTGAAATTCCATCTGACTGGTTATCATCAACCTTTATTGCTCTACCAAAAAAACATCAGCCAAAAAAATGCGGTGATTATCGCTTAATCAGCCTCATGTCCCACATGCTCAAAGCATTCCTACGGATCATTCACGCACGCATCCTACGTAAATGTGAGGAAGATCTTGATGATTCTCAATTTGGCTTCAGAAACGCTTTCGGAACGCGTGAAGCACTTTTCGGTATGAACCTTCTCCTCCAAAAATGTCGCGATCAGCGAAAAGATGTTTTTGCATGCTTTATCGATTACGAAAAAGCCTTTGACCGCATACTGCACGATAAACTTATAGATATACTACATGGGGTTGGAATAGATGATAGAGATATCCGCATAATTAAAAATCTATACTGGAATCAAACGGCACAGGTAAAAATAGGCAATATTAAAACAGACCGTATTGAGATACAACGTGGAGTAAGGCAGGGTTGCATACTGTCGCCCTTACTCTTCAACCTATACTCTGATAGAATATTTAAGGAAGCATTGGAAGCAATATCACACCTCGGCATCAAAATAAATGGAGAGCCAATAACAACAATCAGGTATGCTGACGATACAGTGATTTTAGCAAACACAATCGAGGGACTACAGTTGCTTACAAACAAAATCGGTGACGTGGGAGAGACACAAGGTCTAAAAATCAATATAAGAAAGACCAAATTTATGATATTCAGCAGGCAACCGCACAATGGCACTACCCTAGAACTTGATGGAAGCCAAATTGAACGTGTCTCTAAGTTCAAATACCTTGGTAGTATTATTACAGAGGATCTAAACCCGGACTGCGAGATAAAGTGCCGAATAGAGATTGCTCGGGCAACTTTTAATAATATGAGATCCTTTCTTTGCAATGACAACCTGAATCTGAAGCTAAGACAACGCATGGTTGAATGCTATGTATGGTCGGTATTGCTGTACGGAGTAGAGACGTGGACTCTGAAGGTGGTTCGAAATGTGGCTTCACAGAAGAATGCTTCGTATTCCGTGGACACAACATGTTACAAACGAGAATGTACTACGAAGAGCAAACATCGAAAGGCAACTTTTGACAACCGTAAAATGCCGAAAGACATCATATCTTGGACATATTTTGAGAGGTGATAAATATCGTCTATTACAGCTGATACTAAAGGGCAAGATTGAGGGGCGCCGTGGAGTTGGAAGAAAGCAACAGTCGTGGCTCAGAAATATACGGGACTGGACCGGCAAAAGAAGGGCTGGTGAACTCTTTCGCTTGGCGGAGGACCGTACAGCTTTTGCCATGGTGATCGCCAACGTCAGGGAGACCGGACAAGGCACATGAAAGAAGAAGAAGATTTAGAGTACGGAAAGGTGGCTCGTTCTGGACCTTCCACCTCCATTTCCGGTCATCCGCCCCCACCCCCACTTCGGGTTGATCTCTCGGAATAATATTGAGGTAGATCGTAAGTAAGATTTGAAAATTGTTACGAGGGCCGGATAAAATCAAGTTGAAGGCCGGATCCGGCCCGCGGTCCTGCAATTTATTCTTTGCAATTATCCCTTGGGTTTTATCTTGTTTTGTCTGAGTAGACTTATCTACCTTGTTTGTTCAGTCTTAGAATTTATTGCATAATAGATTAATAAGATTTTATTGTGAAACAAATATGTACAGAGCCGTCCAGAGAAATTTCTGGGTATGGGCAAACTTCCTAAAAGAAATCATGCATTTGCTAATTAATTTAGTTTAATAACAACTATTAAATAGAAAGACTTTCAAAATTTGTATTATAACATCAATTTCCTCATGTAGTGGTCACACAGTCTTTAATTACCTCATCATAATCAAATTATGTCATCTTCTAATGATAGCTAAGTTAATTCGTATAACAAGTGCAATCAAAATAATTAATATCAATATTGTATAATATTGTATCAATAATAGTATATTGCTAGATTCTATTTTTTCCCTTAATCTTGGATGCTAATATTTTAAATCTGCTACAAATTAATAGACCTTTTCATAGTTGAATTTTTTTTGTACGGATACGTCAATTTCCGCCATATTTTTCGAGCACTTTTTGACGTATAAAAAGTGAAAACAACAAAATGTGCCCGAAACTTTCATATTCCCGCCTTTTTAAACATGGCGAACGCGCATTCGCTTAACTCACCGTAAAAAGGTCTATTGTAAAATCATCCGTCAATCTCACATTTTTAAGCAAGGCATATAACAACTTATAACAATATATAAGAACGTATAACATCAAATAACGTAGAAAAAAAACCGGCCAAGTGCGAGTTGTGACTCGCGCACCGAGGGTTCCGTACAAACTTGTATAGTATAGTATTATTATGTAGATTATCAACATATTATGTAGATTATAAAGAAAAATTAGACGAAATATAATATATACAGGATGTTACGGGACTTACGGGACTTGTTACGGGAGTATGTCGCATGTCGGTTATAAACAAGCAAAATTTAGACATAATATATACCCTGTATATATTATGTATATAAAGCGTACGTGATGAAATGCATAACGAATATAAACAAAGAAAATTCAGAATAAACATAAAATAGGACCTAACTGTATGCAACCCATATGCTTCTGGAGCCTGACAATACCACTACGACAACATTAGTGAATTTTCATAATTTTCAAATAGTAAATTCGCATTTTTCTTGTAATTAAACTACATATTTACGATTTTCAGATTTTTCCCTTGACATGTGCTGTAAGACACCGCTTCTTGCCAAATTTCATGATTCTAGGTCAACGGGAACTACCCTATAGGTTTTGATTCCCTCGTGAAATCGTAAAATATGCGACATAAACGGTCATATCTTTTGATCGCGTTGACTTACAAGTTTCATTTTTTCACAGCTGAAAGAGACCGCAGACTCGAGTATTTGATACAAATTTCAACTTGTTACCTCTACGCGTTCCTGAGAAAATGGTCTTGACAGACAGACAGACGGACAGACAGACAGACAGACAGACAGACAGACAGACGGACAACAAAGTGATCCTATAAGGGTTCCGTTTTCGGTACGGAACCCTAAAAACGTTGCAGATTAGAAAACAACTTGCGTAACATAAGCCATGGTAGCCTCAGGAACAATTTAATTAACCCTCCGTTTGGCACATAGTCCGCTAACCTTTGGTTTGGCACATGTGGTCTGGCCAGACCCCTGTATAACTCCATACAAACATATGGAAATATTGCATTGTTGGAGGCGTTCATTGCTCCTCCGACACAATTTTTAGTGATGTACACGATGTAATGTAAAATTACGGCCCTATTCCTTTTTTTGGCACGTAACTGCAAATGGAAACTCTATCACGGAATCCAAAATGAGATGAAGGACTTATTTTCATTTCTTCAGAAACACATCTTTTATTAGATTGAATTGTGCCAACAAAAGCGATGTCCATTTTAGCAAGTCGCTTTGCTGCTTCCAATGTGGTGTTAAAATTATCAGCAATAGCTGTACGACTAGGTTTACTATACCGATTTTCTAACTTCAGCAATACATACATTCAAGTTAACCTTGTTTAGTTTCCTTGTTTAGTTTGCTCCATCTTCGCGGCCTGTGTATAATTTTCCTTCTCCAATGATATTTTGTTTTGGAATCGCATGTCCACCAAATTTTGTTGCCATATTTTGATGGAATGTATTGAGTAAATTTTGTTCTGCCGCAATATGGAAATAGCTGTTCATCAAAAAGTAAAGTTTTCATGCCATCATAGTGTTTCGTAAGATTTTCATTAAAAAAAATTCCATATATCACGAATTGTTGGTGCGGCTTTGTCAGTTCGTTGGCGAAATGCATGTGTACGCCTGTCAAACGGATATATCGTAGCAATTGCTTATGAGACATAGCTGATCGGAATATGGGTAGACCGTCTGTATGCCAAAGAACTAGTGATTTTTGCATGTCATTGTGTGAAACTCCAGCGGCCAAAAATACAGTAATAAATGCATCTAATTTAGTGCTCGTTAGCTCTTTCCAAACTCTTGGTATGTTATCGGAATTTTTCAGATTCCACCTGTGAAATGTATCTTTCGCATAACGATTCGTCTCGGTGATGATGATGAATGTAATGTTTTGTGAAAAAAATTTCTTGAATACTCAAAATATTGTGATGACGGAAACGACCAACAGCAGCTTGTTCATTTCTATCAGTTGCAGCTTGTTGATTTTTAGAATGTGCTTCTCCCTCTACTTCTTCCTCGACGTCACTATCTAGAATTTCGTTTGGTTCGATTACCAAATCCTCCTCAATATTAGACGTATCTTCTTCAGGTACATAATCCATTTCGTTATAGTAGCCCTTGTCTCTGAATGGATCATGTTCAGCATTTTCATAAATCTCTTCTTCTGGATTACGTTGAATTTCGTTAGATAAAGCCGCTGCCAACCGTGAATGAAAATCAGTATCCAAACTGTGTCTACGTAATCGCGTATTATACACAAATTCAACTTCGTCATTCATTTTTATGAAACAAACAAAATTTTCGAAAGATGCTAAACTGGCCCAATCCGTGGCTTGCGAGTTAGATAGATGAAAGGACGATATACGACTAAGAGAAAAGCTCGAGGGCAGGCCTCTGGCTAGCGTGAGATATAGAGGAACTAAAAAAAACGCGGTAAAATGTTCAAAATACATTTTATTTCTTCTAAAATATATATGGGTCCGCATAGACCATATGTGCCAAACCGAAGTATATTCAAATACATATCCTTGTAATTACCCTTGCATGACATGTATCATTTAATTTTTTCTTTTAAATGGAAGCTAATGAAATTTTAGGAAAAGTGAAGGAAGTTTAAGTCGATAGCTCAATTAGAATTATATTAACAAAACAAATGAAATCGCAAAAGGTCTGGCTGAACCCATGAGCTAAATGGAGGGTTAAACGTGTTTAGAAATTACATTGAATTGAAAAATTCACTATGTTTTTACCACACTTAATATGTAAATATGTTATATAAATTATTATTCACAGTTATATAAATTTCTACACATATCACGTTTCGAGTTTCGACGTTTGATGGTCATTTTTAAATTGAAAACACACTTGAAAATGACCGTCAAACGTCGAAACTCTAGTCGTGATATGTGTAGAAATTTATATAACTGTGAATAATATAATTTATATATGTGAATAATTATAAATTTGAAAATTTTAAATTGACACTTTTTAAACTATATTATTTTATTAATACTCTAATTCCTACGTTTAAAAATAAAATAACATATGTAATATAATGTACAATAGCATATTAAGAGTGGAATATCTAATTTATTCTTTTAATTAATTTCTTCCTTGTAAACAAAATATGTTATAGATTTGACAATTACTTACATCCAAGTTTTCACATGCTGTAGCTAGATTTTACACTTCTTGAGTTCCTTTTATATTTATTAGAATTGCATTGCTCATTGTTTCCGTAAATTTTACGGTCGCTGCTGCGTGGAAAATGATATTTATATGTTTTCTTACTAACTCGATCGATTCTTCAGATAAACCTAATTTTTCCATTATTAAGTCTTCTTCCAGCCATACAATTTAATTTCGAACATTTAACTTTTTCAAATGGACCAATGCCTAAAATATTAAACACAAATTACAATATAGAAATAGTTTATCAAATTAGTAATAAAGTGTCAAACCGGTGATTCGTAAGACTTATTGGATGCAGCCTATACCATGATATAACATATTTATTTATATATATATATATATATATATATATATATATATATATATATATATATATATATATGTATATATATATATATATATATATATATATATATATATATATATAAGAGATATCTCTCAAGAGATATATGCGTCCGTGCGGGTCAACCGTATGCGTCTAACGGTTGACCCGCACGGACGCATATATCTCTTGAGAATGGCGGATGTTAGTTCGCCGAAACGTCGAGAATCCGGTTCTTTTCAGAGCCAACCCTCAGCATCAACGCGGAATCCCCGAGAAAACAATACAACATATATATATATATATATATATATATATATATATATATATATATATATATATATATATATATATATATACAAATGGTTATATACGAATGGTATAATACAAATGGTTTTAGATTCAGAACCAAACAACTTCAAATGAAACATTAGAGAAATATTCTACATCACAATTGGGTGAATTACAGAAGCGACTCGAGAAACTTAAGTAGTCATTTAACAAAAGAAATTCAAATATAGAAATACTCCATTGCAACAACATAATTAGGTTGGCTACATTTTGGTTGATAATTCCCCAACATGACAGTTTGTAAATTTAAAGTTTAAATGTTTATTTAAATGTTTAATTTTAATTTACTCTTTCAATGTAAATACTTTTGTTTAAATTCAAAAAGTAATAGTTATTTAGGTAAGAAGTAGTTTCATAACAATATTGTGTTTTTAACGCACATGTTTTGTTTGTAGCCTGAGGAAGGTGGAAATTAAACATCGAAACGTTGCATTAAAAATAATTTTTAGTATCTTATTCCCCACACCTCATGAACCTTGTATAAGAGCTGTATGTATTTTTTGTTTGAAACTCGTTTGTTATAGTGAAATTGCTATAAATAAAAGAACATTTATCGTCAGCGAAGTCCGAAAAAACGAAGAAAAACACGGGAATGTAAAAAATATATTAAACCAGTTTGCGATGGATATTCAAAAGCAGTCATTAAATGTGAAGGATGTTTTTAAGAATAAATTCAATATAACAATATTGTATGCGTGATTTATAAAAAGTTTTATAATAAAATTAATTAAAAGTTTTCGTTTCGATTGAAAATTCGTTTATGTATATATCAAGCAATATTTTTTATGCCTAGAGATAAGTTTAATTATTTATTACTTTGCAATTTTGTAGTACCCGTACTAAATGCTTATATATGGGTACCCCGAGTATTGATCGATTGAGCATTTGACTTTCATATTTAAGTTTTTTGCATATAAATAATGCAAAAGTATGTGAATCGATGTCAATAGATTGAAATAGACGAGCCTCCAAAAGGTTTTGAATATTTCTCGTTATATAAAAAGTATATAATATAATTTTTTTTCTCAATTATGTTATATATATATATATATATATATATATTTATATATATATATATATATATATATATATATATATATATATATATTAAGATAAGGGTTAACATATTTACATTAGAATAGAAGTAGGTATAGCTATAATAAAACTTAAATTTAAAAAAAATGGTTGAACAATCAAGAAATAGTTATTTATAAAAAATGCCGCGGAAATGAATGCACTTACATCATCATCAAAATATTCGTTACTCCTTTGTTGAGCACTTTTATCCTTTTTGCTTCTCACTAACAAATACAAAGTTCCAATCTCTGGAAAACTGAGTAGAATTTTACCAACTAGAGCCATGCCAATATTGCCAGTGCCTCCTGTTATAAAAATATTTTTATTTTTGTAGAATTCAGTCAGATTCATTTTTACGGGTTGAGTTTTTACGGGTTTACTTTTCAAGTGTATATTGCTAAATAACTAAAGGACAACATCCATAAATGGCTTCAGGTACCTACCAGTCACGAATAAAGGCGGAGTCTGCTAAAGGTGCCTCATTAAAAAAAAAAATAATTTTAAATTATAGGACGTTTGGAACTTATGCGCGAAGTCTATCAATATCAATTTGTTGATTTTAAAGAAATATTTTTTATTTTTGGGAGTAATTGCTGATTTGGGTTGAATAGCTGTTTTTCACTAAAGTTGATGATTCACTATGTTTTTACCACACTTACGAGCGTAGGTTGAAAAGTTTCCGGAATGGATATGTTATGATGTTATGGATAATGGAATGCTGTGATGGTTGTCAAGGCCAACCTATTTTAGGAAAGCTGTCAAATTTTCAGACAGGTTCGTCGTTCAGTTTTTGTTTACTAGGCAATCTTTTGAAGCAAGTCAGCAAGTCTTAAAAATCAACAAATTGATATTGATAGACTTCGCGCGTAAGTTCCAAACGTCCTATAATTTAAAATATTTTTTTTTTGGCGGGCACTTTGCGAAGTCAGGCACATTCCGGAAACTTTTTAATCTACCCTCGTATAATATGAAAATATTATAAGTGTGGTAAAAACATTGTGAATTATTCAATTCAGTGTAAGTATGAATTACCACGTAGTCACAGTCAACAATTTTATTCATATTTTGAAACTAAAAAAAATGTGTGTCAATTTTATATTTATTATTTGTTACAGGCCGACTAGGGACCATATCAAGATAACTATTTATTCATTTTTTTCTTCCTTTTCCTTTAACACTCTTTCATTTTCTCAGAATGAGATTTTTTCCTCTCATCTGACCATTTGAAACCATTTGTTTTTCTGTTTGTTTTAGCTTCCTGAAAACCTCTGAATTTTTTGACTTCTAGCCTGAAATTGTCTCTGTTGAGCAAGGTCTCCTGTTTAATCTGCATTTCTAGTCCTTTTTTGTTTTGCCTCCCCATCCATTATCGTTGTCTGTTTTCCGGTTCTGGAAGAACGTATCTTCTTTGTCAATTTAATAATAATAATATTTTAGTAAGAGTAGAATACAATTCTCTTAACGAGATATATAAATATATACAGGTCAAGGTATATACAGGTATATACAGGTCAATATATACATTGTCAAGGTACAGTAAATGATAATTTTATACACCCGGATGTCTAGAATGATCCCTGAGGTTAGGGTAATATGATCCCTGGGATCATTTAATCCCACAGTTAAATTTAGGTAAAATTAAAAATAAAATCTCAAGAAAATGTGGTTTATTTTATCAACAATTTTAACCTTACAAGTACAAACACATTGTTCAAAAATCAATCTTTGTTTCTAATAATTAAATCTTTTTAATGACAAAAATGACCAGTCCAAATTCAGTTTTAAGTACAAAACAAAAATTCTCTTATAAAAGAGTTTTACAAACTTAATTTTTTTCTAAAGGAGTGAAAACGGTCTTCCACACAAAAGTCGCACGTGAAGTCGTCAGGGTCATCGGGATCAACTCCAGCACATGCCTCATGCCCCCACATCAAACAAACACAGCATTTTATCCACCCTTCACAACTATTGTCTTTCGAAAATTTTTCAGTACAGAACAAACATTCTGATTCATAATCATCTTCGCTTGAAGACGATTCTGATATATTAATTTTCTTTTTTTTGTTTACGCTATTGTGGTCCTTTAGCTATTCCCCTTTCTTTCTTTGTCTCATCTACATTTTCTTTAAAACTATCGTTTTCTTTATATTTTTTGTTTTTTTATTCATCCCATTTTTTTTTAATTCTTTATCATATTTTATTTGTCTTTCTTCTTCCAACAGATTCTTATACGCTGTGCTTGTGAGTATGCCACTTTTCCCTCTTACTTTCTTGACACTTTTTCTTTTTCCTGTTATATTTGGCAATGGTTGAATTCGACATACTGAATGGCATACATACTGAATGGAAATCGGTGGCATACTGAACAATGTAGATTTAGTTCGAGGTACAGAGCGCCCGAATCTTTCTTCGTCAGAATTTGCTTGCGGTGGGGAACAATCACGGAATGGTAAGTCTTTATCTGATTGTGTATGTGGCTGTGAGATGATGGAGTTAGATTCTGCACATGATGATGAACGAATATAAAGAGGGGAATTACAAGACGTGGACGGTATGGGGGATGTAGGACCATATATCGTTTCTTTTGCTAAAATGCAAGGCGAAGTTGGAGTTACAAGGAAGAAAGCTGTTTCACATAAATTTTTCTCAGATGTTGTATGTGACAAGTTAAAGTAATGGGTTGTCAATTCGATAGGTGATGCATTGTTCTCGGGAGCATCAGGCGCTGCCCTAGTAAAACAACGAAGTTCTAAATTTTCATGTTCATCTTGTTGAATAGTCTCGGCTGCAAGATAGTCTGCATCAGTAAAAACCTCCGGCTTAAATGGTGTTATTCCACATTTTTCAAATCCTTTAATTATATTTAAGGGTACAGCGGCTTTCATGTATGTTTTTGCAAATATTTTACTGATTTGAAAAACAGATACTACTCGTCCCGGATTGTTATTCATCCATTTTTCTAACGCCTGATTGTGGTACAGGCTCAGTGGATACATAACCGCAACGTCAAGCGGATGCAGCTTATGCGTGCAGTGTAGTGGCAGACATAAAATCGTGACGTTATTATCTCTGGCTTTCAGTATGACATCTAAATTTTTAGTATGGGATAGGTGGCCGTCCAGTATCAAACAAGCGCGATCTTCAGCTGATGGTTTAGTATGGACTAAAAGTGATCAACCCATTGTGTGAATACTTCCATTTTTATCCAGCCTGATAAATTGCAAGCGTACACTGATCCTGGTGGTGCACCATCCATTAATTGAATTTTCATTCTTACTCTACGAACGATGATCATGGTTGGTACGAAATATCCTCCAGCTGATCCGCAAATAACAGCAGTAGTTGTTTCACCTCTTTCAGCTGACGTTATCCTTGAAACCCGCTTCCGTCCTTTCTTGGCGAAAACTTTACTGTTTTTAGTCCGAATAGTATTGAGACTTGTTTCATCGACATTATAAATATACGATGGGGAAGAAATGAATGTTTCTGGTAAACGCTCTGTAATATGCTATAAAATTTGTCTACGACCGGTTTATTAAAAGCGCGGTAGACTCCGGTGCGTGCATGGTGATGTCTGGATGTCTTTTTCGGAATCCCCTTAGCCAATCTTTATCTGCTCTGCCTGTCGGCACGGAGAATTGCTTGCTGGCAGATTTATACGGCATGCCACGTTTAACAGCATGTAAAGCATTGACCATGGAGATTTCGCTCCAATTTTGGCGGGTAGTTTTTCTTACATAATTTCGAGGCATTGCTCCTGAAATAAAATATAACCAATAAACATAACAATGTGTCAAATCATTTTGCCTTTCCACGAGAGAACCGTTTTACCCCAAATGCACAACTGTAAAAATATATAATCATAACCCCAAATTATTCATTTACGACAATCGATCGTTGCTGAATATACTATTACATAACATTGGAAACTAACGCAAACATTCCAATTATATTATAATTACTTAAACTTAGACAACATCATATTGTATTTATGCTTACCTTACATCAAACAACACTATTTTTATTTTTATTCAATAAAATCTTCCGTAATGCTGCCACGACCATAATACTTTGACGGAGTGCTAAAACCGTTGTGGCGAAGACTAGTTAAAACAGTTAATAATCGTTTTACCCCGAGGGATCGTTTGGTACCACTTTCCCCTATGCTCTTTTCATTTTTTCAGTTTTGATTATAATTGCTTCTTCTTCAATTTTTATGATTATATTTTCACCCAAATATTTAAAGTTGTCAATTTTCTTGACGTTGCCATATTTGGTTTTTAAATTTGTTGGTGGGTTACTTTCATTGGTCATGTATTCCGTCTTTTCGAAAGCTACTTGTAGACCTTCTCAGCTGTTTCCTTCAGAATTTCTAGTCTTTTCTTTGCATTCTCCAAGGCTTCTATTATTACGAGATCGTCTGAAAGGCCAAACAATGTATTGCTCCTTTCGATCTACCCAACTTTATGTAGGTACTTTTTGTTTTTCTTCCTCAATTTTCCATTCTCTTATAACTTTTTCCAGCACACAGTTCAATAATAATGGTGACAAAACCGTCTCCTTGTCGAACTCCTGATAAAATTTGGAAGGGACTACAGGACGTTCCAACGAATTTAACTTTAGATACTGTGTTTGTAAGAGTTTTGTTTATGTATTTCCCGAGTTTTCCTATCTACTGCAAATTCCTTCAGGGTTTTGAGGAGGGAGTCTCTGTCTATTCAATCATATGTTTTTTTAAAATCGACAAATATTAGCACTATCTTTTTATTTGATATTTTCATGTACTTAATTATTTGTTTAAGGTTTAGAATTTGCTCTAGACAGGATATGTTACTCCGAAATCCATGTTAATATTCTCCAATTTGTTTGTTTAATTGAGGATTTAGTATGCCCAAAAGAGCTTTCGATAATATTTTGTATTCCAAGGGTAGTAATGAAATTCCTCTGTAATTATTTATATCTGTTTTTCCCCTTTTTATGAAGTGGGTGAATTAATGAAATCTTCCAGTTTTCTGGAATTGATTCAGTGTCCCAGACCTCATCTAGTTTTTCTTTTATAATTGTGGCACCTAGATCTCCATTAGCTTTTAGAATTTCTGCCATGAGGCCGTCTTCACCTGTTGCTTTGATGTGTTTTAATTGTTTGATGTTACTTGAAGTAAAGTTTTAACCATATCGATGCATGGTGGTTTAGAAACTTCATTTAGAATATTATCATGGAATTTTAGTTGTTTGGTCGGTTTTTCACAATTAAATAGTTTTACTTTAATAGTTTAAAGTTTGCTGCCAGTAACTTACAGTTTTCTACATAATTAAGTGCAATTTTTCAATCATCTTTCCTGAAGCATAGCGACTGTGGAATGTAACCAGACATACAGTTCTTGAATGTATTGTAGTAGTCTCTTGTATTATATTTTTTAAAATGCTCTTCTATATTTTCAAGTTGCTTCTTTTCAAAGCACCTCTTTTGTGCCCTAATAATTTTACTCCCTTCTTCTCAAATTGATAGATTTTCCAATTACTGCTAGTTTTACTGCTATTTTACCAGTTCCAGGCTTTCTTTTTTAGTGTAAGTGCTTCTTCACATTTATTATTCCACCATATGTGTTTCCTCTGTTTGTTCTCTGGGGATATTTCAAATGCAATATGTTTAATTGTTTCTGTAAAGTTGTTGGCATCAATATTTTGGAACATTGAATTGAAAAATTCACTTTGTTTTTTACCACACTTATATTATGTAAAAATGTTATATAACTTATTATTCACAGTTATATAAATTTCTACACATATCACGACTCGAGTTTCGACGTTTGACGGTCATTTTCATGAAAATTGAAATTTTGACATGAAATTTTCATGAAAATGACCGTCAAACGTCGAAACTCGAGTCGTGATATGTGTAGAAATTTATATAACTGTGAATAATAAGTTATATAACATTTTTACATAATATAAGTGTGGTAAAAAACAAAGTGAATTTTTCAATTCAATGTAAGTATGGATTACCACGTACTAACTGTCGCAACCATCCTATTCATAATATTTAGGAAGAAAAACCTCTTCTGAAAATCACATTCCTTTTCCTTCAAAGTTTTGTTATTAATTTTCTTACAAGGGGACCCTGTCAACTCGTCATCACCGATTTGGCCCAAATTAACTGTATATCGTCCTGGAAACCGCAATATGTCGTATGTCCAAAAACAAATTTTTCAGGAGGGACAAAAAACTGTTTCAACAGGTCATTATGTTTTCAATCTATTTTTTAAATGCTTAAACATTATTTGTTTTACCTTAGAATTATAATGTCGTATATATATTTTTTTAATTTATTGCTATATAGGATTTACGTTGACATACGTCCTTTTGCATACAATTTTTATTCAATTTTCGTTGACATACGACTTTTTTTCAGTGGTTCTAAAAGTGAATTTTGTGATCAAAACAAAAGCTTGCTAAAATATCTTTATTATTCGTAAAAATAGTTTAAAAAGCCAAAATTATAAAATATATTTAAAATAGTAATGTTTAAAAATGTAAGAACCTATTTCTAAAATTAAAATAATAAAGTTTTGAAACTACCTATTACATTTACTTACTTTGTTTGTGGTAAATAAAACAAAAACATTCTAAAAATGTCCTTATTACTAGTAAAAATAGTTTAAAAAGCCAGAATAATTGAAAGTATTTAAAATAATTATGTTAAAAAATGTCAAAACCTATTTCTAAAATTAAAATTAGAATTTTGAAACTATTAAATTTTAGTTTTTTAAAGTTTAGTTAATTTTTGTGTGGAAGGGTTTCATAAAAGCTCCTGTAATCTTCAGGTATAAGTTTTTTTAGAACTTGTAGGTGTTCAAATTTGCTTTTTTTCAGTTGGGCAGGGTCGGTCATATAGCTTGGGGCTAATCTCGCTGAAGCTTATTCTACATCGTGGACGACACAGTAATGGGGCCCAATCGTCGCTAAATCCAAGTTTATAATTAATTACTATCTTCGGCGTATATTGGAGGGCCGGCCACGAGATCATTAACACAGGGATCTCCTGCTTTACACCCTGGCCGAATACTGGTATAGTAATCAGAATTGAACTCATCGAAGTCGCTGTAGTTCAGATAATAAGTTTTAAATGGCTGGTCAGGTCGTGCTGATTGAAAAATTGAAATGTAGTCTGCAGGAACACTTGCTTTCAAAGTTTTGTTTTAATTGCGGAATGGCACCCGTCTACTTCCATATGGGTGTGGCCCATCTCAAGATACTTTTGTTCAATATTTAACCCGTACTCATGTCTAACAGGGTATTAGAGAGTTTTGTATTTCTGTTTTGATATCCGCACCCGTCACTCCATATAATTATTTTTTTTTGGAATCGACTCGGCCTGGGCTAATTCATTTGAGATAAATTTAGTTGCTATAGAAGCAAAGACATCGCTATCTAACCCACCGTTTCTTTCGTGCCGAAAATAGCACGAAACATCTTTTTATGCTAAGTTATAATATATCTGATTGTGGACTTTTAATTTCGTTTTGTAATAATTCGCCGCTGCATTTAAACGAGATGCCAGAAGCACAGCTTGTAAGTCAACAGTGGAAGATTTGACTTCGTCACCATTTTTAGCATTGCTTTTATCAGCCATTTTTTCCGCAAATGACTATTCTTTTTTTAATATGTTTTGCATATGATTCGTCATCCTGAGTTCCATTTTTATGCATTGTTCATTCATTGCATTGATCTTTTTTTGGCGTGTAAAAAGCTAACTTCATCTTGTCCATAACTTTTTTAAAAGTTGTCCTCGATACCTTAATTTTTCGTAAAGACTCAAATATTGCAACATATTTTCGATAGAAGTCTCTCATACAATCCCACACTGGTTCTAGGTATAGTTTGTCAGAAGAGACGCGGCAGTAATGCGATTCAACATTTGCAAGGGAGTTCAGCCACTCCTGTAATTCTGTTATTACGTTGTCTGATGCAGATCCATTGAACAGATTTATTGAACAACAATCATAAATAATTTAACAATAACAGCAATACTTATGAAACGAAGTGACATACGACAACTTGCACTGGCTAAAATGAAAGAAAACAAATGAAACTCACTACCGACTATGACATACGACTATTTGTCGTGACCAAATATCAAGCTGATGTTAGATCAACTTATTGCAAGGTGGGGAAACTCAAGTTCTGATTGGTTTACTGACATAGGACCTATTGTATGTTGTGCTGCTCAACAAGTTGGCCTTATTGAAGCAATAAAAAAAAAATCAATTTTTGTGACATACGACATATTGCGGTTTCCGTGACGATATGTAGGACTTGACTATAAATGAAAGTGACGTACTATGAACCAGAGCTCTTACCGCTGCGCTGACCGGGCATTGAAATTTATGCCAACTTAGCGGGCTTATGAGTTGTCGATAACTTACCGGTCAGTTACGTACCGGTAACTTTACCGGGCGTAAGAATGGCCATCTGGCCCTCCCGCTTGCGTCACTTCCATTTATAGTCAAGTAAGTGATGACGAGTTGACAGGGCCCCCTTGTTGGTTGTACTGGTTTGTTTCATGATTTTTGTTTTGGAATAATTTTTTTTTAACTCGAAGACAAACGTCTACCCAAAACGATAAAATAGGATAACTATGATGTGTGATGTAAAAACCAATATGACTCCAGTTGGCCAATTAACCTCTCCTGAAAGGAGTGAAAGCAGACGTTCGGATTCCGGAGAGTTTGCACCATCACGCAATGAACAATTGGAAGATCCTGAAAACTTTTGTAATCTCAAATTGAAATTATATAAATTTACAACTATAAATATTAACTCCCTCTGCAAAGTTGGGAAACTCTGCAAAATGATCAAGCAAATGATAAACTTTTTGAACAGCAACAACATCCTGCTAGCAGCCATCCAAGAAACTAGATATGCTGATGGCCTAACAATGGACCGTGAAAACTATCGAATTTTTAAAGGAAAACCGGCAGTTAGACTTTCCAACTCAAATCTCAGAAGTTTAGGAACAGCTTTCGCAGTTCTTCTTTGCGTGCCTTATCCCTTCGGGATGTTGGCGATCAACATAGCAATTATCTACACTCTCGCTCTATCTATATTCTAGAATTATCTATACTCTCACTCTACGGTCTATCTACAGCCTGTGGATAGAAAGTGGTGTGGAAGTGAGCGAGAACAACTGCCTCAGGTTTCTTAGCCACGATTTTCTTCTTCTACCTGCTCTTCTGTGTCCATCTACTCTTCCTTGCAGAACCAGCTGTAGTAAGCGGTATTTCTGGTTTCTCATTATATGGCCAAGATAGCCAGTTTTTATCTTCTTGATTGTGCTCAGAACTTGCCTCTGCGTACCTATTCTTTGCATTACCACCTCATTCGTAATGTGATTCCGCCAGGATATGCGGAGCAGCTTTTATATACCCAGAGCTCGAACGCCTCTATCTTCCTTTCTGTTGCTTCCGTTCGCGTCTATGCTTCTGCGCCGTACAACAGAACAGATAAAACGTAACACGTGACCATTCGGACCTTTAGTTGTAATGTCAGGTCACTGCTGCATAGCATTGTTTTGAGTTTATTAAATGCCGCTCTAGCCATCTCTATTCTGCAGTGCAACTCTACGGAGTGCTCCCAGTTGTCGTTGACAATAGTTCCCAGGTAAAGGTACTTCTCTACTCGTTCGATGATCTCTCCTTCTAGCATCAATACGCTGGGATCTGAAGCATTTCGGCTTATTAGCATGGGTTTTGTTTTGCTTTTGTTGAGCTTGAGGCCATATTCCGAGCTTGTGGTGTGAATCTTGGTCATTAGTTCTTGTAAGCCTTCCAAACTGCTAGAAAGTATGATGGTATCGTCGGCGTATCGGATGTTGTTTATAAGCTCCCCATTCATCTTGATGCCTTCGCTGGTGTCTTTGAGCGCTTCTTTGAAGATTTTCTCCGAATACAGGTTAAATAGAGTCGGAGATAATACGCATCCCTGTACGCCTCTGCGGATGTTAATCTTTGCGGAGTTGTTGTCATCTACTTTTACAGACGCTGTCTGATTCCAATACATGTTGGCTATTATTCTGATGTCTTGTATCTATGACTGTTTCCTGTAATACCTCGATCATTTTATCGTGCTGTACATTATCGAAGGCTTTGGAGAAATCTATGAAACAGGCATGGACATCACGGCCCATATCTCTGCATCTCTGAATCAGAACCTGGACTAAAAATAGCCTCTCTTGTTCCCAGTGCGTTCATGAAGCCGAATTGGCTTTCACCTAGATATTCTTCGCATTTTTTATAGATTCTAGCATGTATGATTTAAAGAAAGGTTTTAACTATGTTCATTAGGCTTATTAATCTGTGTTCGTCGCAGTTCTTTGCAGTTGGTTTCTTGGGTATCGTGACGAATATGGAGTGCAACCAGTCCTCTGGCATGTTTCCGGTGTTATAGATATTATTAAAGAGAGCAGTTAGGATGTCTAGATAATCGTTCCCAGTGTTCGCATTGCCTTTAACATTTCGGTGTTGACGTTGTCTGGACCTGCGGATTTATTATTCTTTGCTAGTTCTATGGCTTTCCTTACTTCGTCTTTCGTGGTTTCTGGACCGCTTTCTGTGGTGTTGTTATTGTTATTGGGGTGCTCTGAGCGAGAAGTGTCGTTAAATAGGGTTTCAATGCATTCCTGCCATACCTCTAGTTTGTGCGAGGTTTCCGTGACCAGTTTACCGTTCTTATCAGCCAGACTCGTTGTTGTTGTTGTTTTTGTGTTATTTTTCGTTCCTACCATTTCCTTAATTTTCCGATGTACGTTGAAGTGATCGTGGATGCGGTCTAGCTTTTCTATTTCGTCGCATTCGGCCGATAGCCAGCCTTCGTTGGCTTCTCTGATTTTGGTCCTTATATCTTTGTTTATTTCACGGTAACTGATACCGTCTGTTTGTTTCACTTTCCTTCTTTGTTCCATTAGGTTCAGAATATCTTGTGTCATCCACTCTTGTTTGGCTATCTTTACTTGTTTTAGGTATCTTTGAGAGGCGTTGCAAATTAGTTTTTTATTGCGTTTCATTTTCATTCCGGTTCCGATATTTCTTTTATAGTATTTACGCCTTCATCGAATCATTTCTGTAATCTTTCTTTAACTGTGTCATCATTTATTCTTCTCATTTGAGTTCACAAAAATATAATTAGAAATGTTGTTGATTTTGAATCCTTCAGTGAAATACTCTCTGTTATAACAATTAAAAGCAAGAATAAATATTATTCAATATTCAACTGCCATGCACCAACAAATCAAGATAATACAACAACATACTTCAAAAAACTACCGAGAAAGCAAAAAAAAACATGGATATCTCCAAATCACCTTCTCCAGATATAATTTTGAAGAAATCAAGAATATTAAAGTCAAGAGAGGAATGGAAGTTGACTCAGATCACTACCCAACTGAGATCCACATGAATTTTATATTATTATATGAAACTTTTTATACTTTTTCCTTATAATATATTTTATTATTTAATAATATTTTTTCATAAATAAACAAAATTACACGTAATATAAGTTGTCGGGCGGTTCCACGGTGGCACATTGAAGAAACTTTTTCCTTGTTTTGAGCCTTTTCCGTTGCTACTCTTGGCCACAAAGGACATGGCGATCGTCGAAGGTTTGCTTAAATCAATACAATTGGTACCATTTTTATGCAGCCAGTAATAATCCTGCAAGTTTGGTTTAAGGCGATATCGACCTGTTTAGCATGGCTTGCATCTTTTGCATCTGCACCAAACTGGGCAGGCATATTCTGCAGCTGAAAAACAGAGGGCTTGCACGGATGTTCTCAAGACTTGAGGTTTTGCACCCCATTTGTTTCCGACTAGTTTTTGTACAAAGCTATTTCTAGTAACTACTTTTTGTCTGGTTTTATGACAGTGCTGTTTGTAAGTTAGTGTTCTATCCAAGATTATACCCAGATTCTTTGTTGTTTCGGTGCAATCTAGTTCTTTGCCCTCCCAGGACACGTTTAGTTTGTTGCGAGACTTGTGGGTATTAAAATGAAAAGCATTTACTTGGGTTTTTGATGGGTTCACTTTTAGCGAGTTTTTTCGATAGTGTTTGGCCATAGTTTCCATTGCGTTTTCCAGCCTTACCTCGTAAAAGATACAAACACTGTATTAAGGGAACGGAGCAGGATGCGGAGCTTCAACTTATTCGGAGAACTTGGATATAAATTAAACAAACTATTAACTTGGGTAGATCTGTTGTCTCGGTGGCGTTCGTACTCGGACTGTATTCGTACCTTGACTCGCGGATTAGACTACCGACCCATATAAAATAATTTCGGAATTTTGTCCGAAAGTATTCGTGTAATTAGTGTAACGACCCTTGTAAAATTAAAGAGATTTGAACCGCCCGTTTCTGCTAGATCACCCCTTTGCCAGTAATAATGCTATATAGAGTTTGTTTATTCGTTTGCTGTTGAAAGTTCGGTAGGTTTTCTTCATCGTTCACCTGCTTGTAGTATATCGGGGAATCGTAGACGTTGTTTGTTGTTGCAGGCGTCCTCGTAGATTGTTGGAGACGACATCGTAGACCTCGTTTTTGCAAGTTTGTTGCAAGCCGTCTTCGTAGACGTCGTTTGCTGATAGGCGGTTTCCTCCTATGCAAAACCAGCTTGCATCTATCAGTATGAATCAATCCGGAAGGTTAACCAGTCGATAGTGGCCTTGTAGACGGTATAAGGCGTCATCGTAAAAGTTTTCAGTTGCAGGCGTCCTCTTAGACGGTTGAAGGTGTCATCGTAGACGTCGTTTTTTGTTGCAGGCGTCCTCTTAGATGGTTGAAGGAGTCATCGTAGACCTTGTTGTTGCATGCTTCCTCTTTGACGTAAATTGAGTGTTAGCAGAGTCGTTTCGTAGATGGCCAATAGCGTGCCTGCGTGTAATTCAATTTATTGTGGCGACCACCTAATCGTGATCTTTGGAACACGCATTGATCTGCGCCGGTGTCGACGAGAAACGCTACTTTCGTATCTTGGTCGGTGAAGAAAAGGCGGCGAGATTATAACCCATCATGGACTAACGCGATCAATGATGGCTCTGCTCGTCGGCTAGAGTTCCGTAAGTGCATCGTTATTTACAACTACTTGCTGCGCTACCGAACGTTTTGTGGTGCCAGCACTAATCCTCTCCTATACAGTTGTTACTGCGGCTGCGTTTCCGGGGCCTGCTGCGGTTCTGCGAATCTTTTGGCAGAAGGCCTCTCCATGTCCTGCCGCGTGAAACCTCGTCCACTCGCAGGGATAAGTTAGTGAGCGAATCCAGTACCTTTTGCCAACCGGGAGCTGCGCTTACTGGTGCTATTTCTCTCGGAATGGTGTTAATTTAGTGTACCCGGTCGGCCATGGTCGCGAGTTCGTCGACGTCTCTGTCCAGCGAAACGGCTAGCACACGTTGCGTTGATGACTTTCCTTCCCTTTCAATCCACATTGTCTTGATGAAATTGTCTGCGATTTTACCTGCGGCTAAGGATTTGAAAAGTTACGACGGTTTTTGATCACTGTTCCGTGTCTCACGAAAATCAAATCTTCCAGTTTTAAACAGGGCTGGTCTAATCACTTACCTGTTAGGCTCGCTCGCATCTCCGCCACGTGTGGATCGTCCTTCCGGCGCCTATTTTAAGGGAGGAAATGAGGATAATGGGTGAAGGGATCCCTTAAAATTGTTGTATTCCAGACGTTGAATACCGCTGCAGCCCTTTGGGCTCGTGATTACACCCCCTTGTTAACTTAAAACTATTAACTACGTGCACCTGTCGGATGAACTTGGCTTCGAGCTTCAATTTTGGTCTTCACGCTTCTCACACTCGAAGCGTACTCTCGAATATTATAAATTCGCGAAGCAAATTGATAAGTAAATCGCGCGATTTCGGCCCAGGTCGATACACCTTCCCCCTTCTGTTAATCGGTGCCGAAATCGATTCAAATGTTGAATTAAAAATACAGATTTATTAAAATTGGCGCGAACAATTAGCGCGATGTGGACATTTCCGAGTAATTGTCGAACCTTCTTACTACTTGAAAGTGACAGTCGTTCTATCAATGTTTTTTCAAACAGCTCGTATTTTCCGACGTTGGCTAGACAATTCTCACGAACCGTATGTCGCAGTTTTAATTAAAGAGTTTATTGTTGTGTTCGATTTGAGATTTTGTTCCAGGTATACTCCTAAAAATTTTGCTATTTTGTGTCTTTCTTGCCAAACATCTCCAATTTTTAGTGGCATATTGTCAGTGCTATTTCCTCTACTGCACTGAAGTATGGTCTAGCTTGTTTTATCTATGTTGAATGTTGAGATGTAGGATATTAGCACAGAATCATTTGAAAACTTTGTCTAAAGTCATTTTCGTTTGTGCTATGGTTTTTGCCAGTGAACTCTCTAAAATAAGTATACTCGTATCATCCGCATAGAGTGTACAATGTTGTTGCCCGATGTAATTTATCATATCTGCCGTGTAAATGGAGAATAGCACAGGCGCTAGAATACTGCCTGGCGGAGCACCTAGTTTTACCACTCTGTCACTTGATACACCCATACTCTCTTTTGCAACTATTTTTACAAGTTGTTTTCTATTGCTTAGGTATGATTCGAACCAACAATCTGCCTTGCCTCTGATACCATATCTTTTAAGTTTATGTAAGAGTATATCATGTTTGACATAGTCTAAGGCTTTTGAAAGGTCGCAGAAAACTCCTACCGGACATCTGCCTTCGTCCACCTGGTTCATGATTTTATTGTAAAACTCATTTATTGCCGTAATTGTCGTTACAGAATTAATTTGTTTTTACAGAACCCATGCTGTTGATGGGAAATTATCTGAAGGAATTATCTGAAAAGGACATAATTTCATATCTTACAAAGAAAGACTTCAAACAAATACTGTGTAAAAAGCTACAGTACTGTGTAAAAAGCTACCCGACACCCGACCGAATATGCGTCCTTTAAGGTCTCAGTACCCATTGAAGATTTCGAGATCTTAAACAAACCAGATACATGGCCACGGAACACTTGTTTGGACCGTTTTTTATTAAGGCTGGAGAAACCGATACCGAGGGAGTAAATCATCTTAAGGTGCGTAACTCTAAATCATCATCTGTAAAGTTAATAAATCAAAATGTTCAGTCTTTGGGTAACTCGGTGGGCACCTTAGAATATATGTTGAAAAAAAAAACAAGCAGTGTATATTTTTAATTCTTACAGAGCATTGGAAGAGCTCATAGCAAATTAAAGTAATAAAATTAAAGGACTTTGAACTAACAGACGACTTTTGCAGACATGCGGGCGCACCACCTCCGCAATTTACTGCAGAGAAGGTACAACTAATAAACCAAAAACCGACATAAGCCGCACCGCTGAAAATAATATACTCGAATGTGCAGCGATAGAATCCGTACTTAACGGAGATAATATAATAATTATTGGAATATATAGAGCCCCTTTGTCAGATTATAGAATGTTTATAGAAAAACGGCATGAACTCTTAATTATATTGAATAGGGATGGAAAGCAATTTATTAAAGCAATTTATCAGTGTCAGCAATTTTTGTCGTTATTAAAATCGTTTTATGCTACACCAGTAGCCAGAGAAGTAAGCCAGTCTGGAACATGTATAGACAACATTATTGTAAATATAAAGCTTGAATACTACATAACAACTTCAAATAATCTTATATCCGACCATTATGCTTAGATATTAAACCTGGAAATTAAGAAGAATTGGCACCCAAACCAAAAACGAATACGTATCCTACACGAAGACAATAGAAGACATCATCGAGAGCTTATGGATAATATATAATGGAGCGAACTTTTCAGCATTCACTGCTCTGAAGTTAATATGCAGTGGAACGTCTTCATGGGGATTTCCTTCAGCCAATTTGACGAAGCTTTTCCTCAAGTAACAGTCAATACCAAACCAGCAGCGCCACGGGTCTTTTTAAATCCAGAAGTAAAAAAGATGAAAAAACATATGGAGCTACTACATACGATATATATAAATGACCGAAGTTATAAACAGCTGTATAACAATCTACGCAGAAAGTAAATTAAAATACTGCGTGAAGAAAAAAAGGACCGTTTCAACAAGTAGTTAGAAAGAACATCCACGATTCAAAGAGCCACGTGGAGCATTATTAAACAAGTTACTTCACTCCAATCAAAACAAATGCCGTTCTTCGATGATATTAAAGAACCACATACATTGGCCACAAATTTCAATATTTTCTTTATTGATACACCAAAAATCTTTCTGAATCCCAACCCCGAGTTCCGTTTATAAATAAAATAGTAGAAAATTGTAAAACTATATTTGTAAAACCTGTTACCGAACAAGAGTTATGCGATACCGTTAATAGCCTTAAGAATAAAAAAAGTGCGGACATGGACGATATACCCAGTATTGTAATTAAAAATGTTCTCCCAAGTGTGCTTAGCCCTCTGCAGCATGTTATTAATAACTCCTTCCAATGTGATGTATTCCCGGATAGTTTAAAGGTGTCACTAATCACACTAACCTATAAAGCTGGTGATAAATCAATGATTAGTAATTTCAGGCCGATAAGCATCCTGTCAACTTTTTCGAAAATCTTTGAGAAACTATAGTGCAATAGAATATTATCTTTTACAAGCAAATACAAAATCAAAAGCCAACAACAGCATGGTTTCCTAAAAGGTAGAAGCATAGATACCTCATGCTTTCAATTTATAATACACATCATGGAAAACTTTGAACAAAAAAATATACCCCATGGACTGCTAGTTAACCTAACAAAAGCTTACGACTTGGTAGACCATGCTATACTTTTTCAAAAACTGCACAGTTATGGACTTTTAGAGGTGTGATATTAAAGTGGATAAAATCTTATTTATCTGACAGAACCCATATCACGAGGCTAGTTACCCCGAGTGGAATCGTGAAATCCATGCCAAGAATGGTTAATATGGGGATTTCGCAAGGTAGCACCATTGCCCCATTATTATTCTCACTTTACATAAATGACTTACCACAAACACCAATAATACCCCGACATACGATGATGAATTACGCCGACGATCAACGCTGCTGCTAATGCATAAATCCATCGAGGAGATTACGTCCAATGCCAACCTTGCGATGTCGTCCATACTATCGTGATTTGGTGAAAGTAGATTAATATTGAATAAACTAAAGACGAAATCGATAATTTTTGAAACGAAAAGATCCACAGCCATCTACCCGGAAGAAATAGTAGTTGGCGATGACACCATAAAAATGGAACAGACGGTGAGACTTTTGGGTCTACATATCGATAATACTTTAGACTGGACATCCTATACTCAAGTATACGCAATTATAACTCTTAGTCGATATGTAGATCAAAAACCTTGAAAATGGTATATTTTGCAAACTTTCATCCCCACATTAAGTTCGGGATTATTTTCTGGGGGAATGGAATTCATATAAATAATGTTTTCAGAGTGCAAAAACAAGTATTGCGGATTCTCCTCCAGCTACCTTTTAGAGAATCATGTAGAGGACTTTTTAAAAAGGCAAGGATTCTTACAACAACGGATTTATACATATATGAGAGCATAATGTTCTTAGTCAAACATAAACCTTTGTTTAACCAATATACAAAACCCAACCAAAGGGATACCAGATTTAATAAAGTATCCTATGAGCTGCCCAGGCACAATATGGCGATGACGGAGCGACATCCTCCCAATAGTAAAATGAAACTGTACAACAACCTCCCAATGGTCATAAGAAAAATGGACAATTTGAAAAGTTTTCAACACTTTTCGACCTCTTAATCGACATTGAATCATACCACTTGGAAGAATTTTATTTTCAAGCAAAACATATCTAAATATGTAGTTATTTTTTGTATTTTTTATTTTGTAGAAATTTTTCTATATTTATATATTTTCTATATTTATAAGCACTGTTGCTTTGTGTATTGCCCTTTTGGATTTTTTACAAATTTCAATTAGTTTTTCCTGTAAAAGGTTACTTAAATATTGAAATAAATGGTTCTGATTTGATTGATTTGATATATTCCGTTTCTAACTATCTCTCTCAATTGATGAACAATATTTACGGGTCACGAAGGAAAAATATTAAAATAACCGGGTCACAAAGAAAAAAGTTTGGGAAGCGCTGTCCTCCGGTATCTTAATATGGGGAGTATATGTCCAATCTTGAAGTGCCTTCCACGTGATTTTGTATGTGGTTTTTGTAAGTATAAGTAGTTTTAGTACTCACATTTTTAATTGGCAATTTATATTAAAAACATGTTACGTTGTCTGTTTATTTTTATTAAGAAAAAAAAACAGTTTAACAAGAATATAACATACATTTTTCCTAAGAAAATACTGCGTTGAATGAGCAAATAATCTGGAACTAGATCACAATTTCCTTTTGTTCATTAGTTTTACCATCAGTTTTAAAAGCCGTATTAATGTACATGTTTTTGAAGAACGCCTTCCAATCGACTGTATTTATATTAAAGTAGAATGTTTTCTTATCATCTTCACTCAAGTTATTCCAAACTTTTTCGATATTTTTGCACTCGAAATAGAACGGGTTGAACAAATAAAAATCTACTAAATTACTTAGATCCTCAAACTGTTTACATTTATTTTGAGACCTGCAATTACATTTTAAAAATGATTCACAAGAATTAATAAAATATTGTAGATGGTTTAATAGTTTAATTAATTAAATGATTCAATTTACCTTCTGTTTTCCAAAATTATTTCTAAGTCTTTTAGATATTGAGATAATTTATCTTCTGGCAATTTTGAAAAGTTGTCTGGATCATTAACACCTTGTAAGTAATATTTGAACATATTTGCAAAAGTGCAAGGATTGTTGTTTGACGAATAATGGTAAATTGTTGATCTTGTGGAACTAGAAAGTATAATCGTGTAATTTAAAAATATTTTTACATATAAAACTTACCTCTTTTGCATCACATCTTGTGTAGCTGCTATTATAGCATCTACCGTGAAATCAAGAGGAACACAATTTGCTTGTGTATTGGGGACATTTTTCATGATATATCCTTTGCTGGCAAACATAACCATTGCTGCAATGACTGAAGTATATTTTCCAGAATATGGAAACGGTTCGCAAAGGGATTCAACCACTAAAAATAAACATTATTAACTATGTTAACATCTTTGGCTTAAAGGGTGTTTTTTTTTTAGAGGCGAACTTTCTCCACCTCAAAAATACCCATTAAAAGAATAGACACAATTTACCGATTCCTGGTCTAAATAATCCAATTTTAATTTTAGTTTCGTATTGTTTCACCAAATTTTCAGCTGCGTTTTTAGAATACGTGTAGGTAAGAAACCAATCATTATTTAATAGATTTGGAGTTTGTTCTTCAAGATTTTCGCTGGTGGTATGTTCAGCTAAATGTAAAAGTTCTTGGGGTGAACTTGGATGTTGATAATACTTATCTTCAACATATCGTACCGTTTTTCTTGTATTTGAATAGGTCGTTGAAATTTGCATAAAACACTAAATAAAATATTGATTATTGTAGGAGAACGTTAAATAGGAATATTAATATTAACTATTGAAATGTCATATAAATAAGCCCTTTTTTACTAATCAAACAAAGGTACAGTCTATGCAAGTGAAAGCGCTTACAGAAAGTGTTCTAGTGACAGGATGTTTCAAAGTGCTTTCACGAGCGGTCAGACCATGCAAGTTTCAATTTGATAATGTAAAACGCTTTCTGAAACCGCTTGCATAGTCTGACTGTAGCTTGAGAATGTCGTCGGGCAGTTAATCAAGCCGCAATTATATTAACTTTTATATATTCAATAATAAATACCTTTAATGTACAACGATTGACTTAATCAAGATAAAAAAATTCTACTTACGTATTAACGCCACTGCAGCTAGGGTTAGGTTAGGTATTTATCTGCTTTAATGGACCACATATCGCGCGGTAATGCGACCTCTCGATCCGAAATAAGAAAAAATATTACACTTTCTAGTTATATAACAGACCTTGCACAAAATATATTCAAATTATTTTTTACGTTTATGTCTTTCCACTACAATGCAACTTCTGATGAGGTGGCGTTAATACGTAAGTACCAAATTCTGTTTATGATTATGGTTAATAGAGCTGTTATATAAGTTTCTAAATTCTTGGAGTAAAAAAGTGATGTAAAAAAGAACATATAGCTTATACTTTAAATTAATTATTTTTTTGTAAATAAAGGATTTTGTAGATTTGACTACAACTTACGTCCAAGTTTTCACATGTTGTACCTAGATCTAATACTTCTTTAGTTCCTTTTACATTTGTTTGAATTGCACTGTACATTGTAGTAGGGATATATGTCATGTTCTGGAACCACCTTCCCACCTTCCCATGACTTTGACACTTCCGGTTTCCGGTTTTGACTTCCGGTTTCGACTTCCGGTTTCCGGTTTTGACTTCAGGCTGTTACTTCCGGTTTCGACTTCCGGTTTCGACTTCCGGTTTCGACTTTCTGTAACCATTTTGACTTCCGGTTTCGACTTCCGGCCGCCATTTCCGGATGCGCGGGAAAATTCAAAAAATAGATGCAAGGCGGGAAAATTCAAAATTAGATGTCGGCGTGGCAAATTAGAAAGCATTTTGATTGGCTCATTCAAAATCCGTTTGGGTATAAATACACATAACTAATAATGAATTAGTTATATCAACATAATGTCAGTATCAACAGCACCCATGTCAGATTCGGGTATGAGTTCACCTACTTTCTTGGATGACTTACTACAAGATTTCAATGAAGAAATTAAAAGTGAATGTCGGCTAATAAACGAAGTTAGCTACCCAATATCCAAGACATTATCAGCTTCAACTGGATTCAGCGCGGTTAGAGGCTATTACCCCTGTGTTCGTATATTCAACTCCCAAAGAAGTTCCACATTAATTCCAATTGAATGGTTCGCATTAAAAATTGAATGGCATAAGGTGAATACGTTCTTTTCAACATCAGCGATTAAACCGCAAAGAGGAGTTAAAAGAAGTGTCCCAACTGCAACCCTTTGCTAGAAACTCAAAAGTCGGAAATATCATATACCGAAATAGTACCCGCTTGCGATAGCTTCACCATAACTTTTCACCCATCAGCTAAACGGAATAGAAGCAGATATATCACATTACAAAGCAGAGAGGTTCAATTCGATCTAGATCAAAAGGCAGTATGCAAGTTAGATGGTTTATTTAAATTAATTGATTATCGTTTGGAACGTTTGAAAACATTAAACTTTGCCGATTATTACAACGAGTGGCTGCATTTTATAAACCTACCAAAAGATTGTGACATCGCATCAACGCTTGAAAACCTGCTACAAACATCTTCAGCTAGCCAGCAGTTTGAAAGCGTATAATGTATTTATGAAATATTAGCATATAATAAATTGAAATTAATTAAAGACATAGAAACAACGCGACAGTGTTAAGGTTAATTACAAAGTTTTTGTACAGCAGTACAAAGAAAAGCACGACTGGAGCGACACATTGAAAAAGTTAAATCAATTCAAATCATTTCAATTCAAATCAATTCTCAGTTCAATTCAAATTAACCCACATCAATTCAAATCAATTCAAATCAAGTCAAATCAATACAAATAAATCTAAATCAATTCAATTGATTGTAAATTAAAATCAAATCAATTATGAAATATTTAGAGATGTTGCGTAAGAAAATTTAACCGTCACAGGGAATGATAAGAAACGCAACGTAATCAGTTTCCTGTTTATTGCTATACATTCGTTAGAACGTTTTAATAATTATTAGTTCTAAACTAAACACCATCACGGCAAGTCAACAGCTTAAAAAATGTTCTCCTGCAGTAAATGTCTAAAAGTTTTTACAAGAAAAGATGCTCTTTTACGGCATTCGAAAGTCTGCGGTGTAAATGAAATAGCGAATTATAAATGTGAAGTTTGTAATTCACAATTTACAAGAAGTGATAATTATAAACACCACATGAAAAAATATCATAACATCGTTGAGAAGAAGGCTACACCTCGAAGCAACCCCTAAATACTGACGACTCTCCATCCACCGCGAAGAAGGTTAAATTAGATCAGCCGGCCCCTTCAACCCATCGCTGTGAAATTTGCGAACAACAATTCCCAACCAGAGCCAAATATACAGGACACCTAAGATCGCAGAAACATCTCCAGATAGCAGCTAAGCCGTACCAGCAAGGTATTTCTGAAATTTATAGCAGTTTCAAGAAAAGGATAGCTAGCTATCGCATTAAAGGCTCCGGTATTGATATAGGCAGTTTTCTAAGCAATTCGAGGGGCACTGTTGGTAGCGTGCTTGAAAACGTTATCAAATCATATAATTCAAGTATCAAGTTTAATATAGAACTCTTTGGTATTTATGTAAACGAAAAAAATCCCGCGGGCGAATTAAAGTCATTCAATACAAAGTATCGCGAATTAACCACTAGCATGATCAACTTTGACTAAATTTATGACAGTATGTGTGCCAAAATTAAAACTAAATGTAGCGAGTTTCAGGAGAAAGATTCGGGTTGGTCACTAAGGGAGATTTCCCATTTAGAAATTAATCTAAATAAATATAAACCAATACGTGGGTCGTCATTTATTGAACATTCTATTGAACACCGAAAGAAATTAGGAATAGGAAAGCATGCATCAATATTCAGAATAACGATGAGTTTTGCTTTTTATGGAGCATTGTATCCGCATTACACCCTGCGAACAAAAATCCTCATCGCACAGGATCATACCCCCACTTTTCTTCAATTTTAAAATATGACAGACTAGATTTCCCGATTAAAATTAAGAACATTTCTAAATTTGAACAGATGAATAACATTAGCATTAACGTTTATGGTTTAGAATTTAATTTCAAATCTAAACAACATGACGTAGTAGGACCGATTTTTCATACTAATGACACTAGGGAAAGACATGTAAATTTACTATATTTAGAAGAAGGGGTTAAAGGTCATTATGTATATATTAAAGATATTTCACGACTTGTAAGAAGTCAGATTTCAGTAGACTGTAGAAAAAAATATCTATGCGAGGGCTGTTTAACCTTCTTCTCAATGGAATCGACCTTTAATCAACATAGAACGAATGACTGCAACAAAGTATATACTATTATGCCGACAGAAGACCTTGTAAAAGATAAGAGAGGTGTTATGATGCCGGGGAATGTATTAAAGTTTCAAAATTTCGATAGAAAAATGCGTATACCCTTTGTCGTATACGCAGATTTTGAATCATTATTAAAACCGATTGATACATGTTTGCCGAACTCTGACAATAGCTATACAAATCAAACACACATCCACGTACCGTACAGTTTCGCCTATAATATAAAATGTTCATTCGATGATTCATTAAGTAATTTTTTCACTTATACCGGAGAAGATTGTCCGAAATTGTTTTGCAAGAACCTCTATGCAAATGTTAAGGAATTATACAGGAAACATTTAAGCGTTGTACTTCCGATGACTAAATTAACTGAACTTAAACAAAATACATACGATACGGCCACTTCTTGTCATATATGTAATAAATTATTACAACTAACAGACAAAGTCGCCGATCATGATCATTTAACGGGTAAATTTCGGGTGGCCGCCCACTCAAAATGCAATTTAAATTATAAAATCCCGAAAATGATTCCTGTATTTTTCCATAACATGTCGAATTATGATGCGCATTTGTTTATTAAAGAGTTTGGTTCCGACGAGGAAAAAATTGATATTATTCCACAAAATAAGGAAAAATATATATCTATCACCAAAAATCTACCGGTCGGGGAATATGTAGATAAAAAAGGGGTAGAAAAAAAAATTTATTTAAAATTAAGATTTATAGACTCATTCAGATTTATTGCTAGTACTTTGGGCAAACTAGCGAAAAATTTGAGTGACGATAAATGCATAGAGGTTCGAAAATTTTTCCCCAACAATGAACATTTTGTTATTAAGGCAGAAAGTTGTTTTCCCATACAAGCACATGGACTCATTCGATAGGTTGACAGGGACATCTTTACCGCACAAGCACTGCTTTAACGACTCTTTAAATATCTGCATCATCACCGACGAAGAATATAATTTTGCTCAGACCGTTTAGACTACATTTAATTGTCGAAATTTAAAAGATTACTCAGACCTATATTTAATGACTGACGTGCTATTATTGACAGACATTTTGGAACAATTTAGAAACGTATGCATCACGACATATCAGCTCGATCCGGCCCATTATTATACGGCACCCGGACTGAGCTGGGATGCAATGCTGAAAATGACTGACATAAATTTGGAACTTTTCACGGACATAGACATGCACCATTTCGTCTTCAAAGGCATTAGAGGAGGTATTTGCCAAGCCTCGCTGAGATACGCTAAGGCGCATAATAAATACTTATCAGAGTATAATTCGAGCCAACCCAGTACATATTTAGCGTACTGGGATACGAATAATTTGTATGGTTGGGCGCTGTCTCAACTGATGCCTTATGGAGGTTTTAAATGGTTGACGGAGACTGAAATTTTAGACTTTGACGTGACGACAATGAGTGATGATTCACCTATTGGCTATTTCATCGAAGCAGACATTGAGTATCCTGAATCGCTACAGGCCCCACATAATGATTTACCATTCCTCGTTGAAAGCATGACTCCACCAGATTCAAAATTTAATAACAGAAAACTTATACCAAATTTAAACGACAAAGAAAAATATATTGTTCATTACAGAAATTTAAAGCAAGCAATAAACCATAGACTGAAAATTACAAAAATTCATAGAATTATAAAGTTTGAACAATCTGATTGGCTAAAACAATATATTGACCTAAACACTACTTTACGACAGACCGCAAAAAACGATTTCGAAAAAGACTTTTTCAAATTAATGAACAACAATGTATTCGGCAAAACCATGGAGAATGTGAATAAACGAGTGGATGTAAAACTTGTTAATCATTGGAATGATATTGGTCGTAAACCTGGCGCGAAAACACTTCTCGCTAAACCGAACATGAGAAGTGTTTCCACGTTTACGGAAAATTTAGTTGCGATCCAGTATAACAAGTTAAAAGTTAGCTATAACAAACCAATTTATGTGGGGTTTGCCGTTTTGGATTTGTCGAAATTATTAATGTATGAGTTTTTTTAAGATTTTCTGAAACCCAAGTATGGAGAAAAAGTTGCTCTATGCTACTGCGACACCGATAGTCTCATTTTATTGATCGAAACTGATGATATTTATATAGATATCAAGGAGGACATTGAAAAATTTGATACCAGCAATTTTAGACCTGATAACGTTTTCAATATGCCACTGAAAAATAAAGCAATTTTAGGGTTAATGAAGGATTAGTTAGGGGGTAGGATCATGAATGAATTTATTACGTTGAGACCGAAAATGTACGCGTATTGCACAGAGGAGGATAAAGCGAATTGGCTCAAAAAAGCTAAAGGAGTTAAGAAGTGTGTAGTGGATAAAGATATCACTGGAGCCGATTATAAACAATGTATGTTTAGTGGCGAAGTTGTATATCGGCAACAGAATATTTTTAGAAGCCATCTTCACAGTTCAACAGAATAAAATCGCGCTAAGTAGTGATGATGATAAAACATTCATCTGCTCAGATGGTTGCAGTACTTTAGCTTACGGCCATTCGCTTATTCCATAAAGTAATTTTCAATTTATCCCATAAAGTAGTTTTCCGTATATTTAAATGTTTATTATTCACCTTCAACCCAATAAATTCATTCATAATGTATATTTTTGTATTGTAGATAATGTATATTTTTGTATTGTAACTGTAAATAATGTATAAATGTTTATATATTTATTCTTGTAATTTTAAATAATGCATATTTTTCTTATAATTGTTAATAATGTTTATATTTTTACTTTCATTATGTTATCTAAGTTTTCAACCTTAATGATAGAGAAATGTATTATTGATAAGAAAATTACTCGATACACAGGAAATAACAAACGTAGTCGTATCAATTCATTATTTTTAACCACAGAATATTTTCAATGCGTGGCAAGGAGAAAACATGAAGAATAGAGATGTAAGATTTTAAAAATATATTGAAATAATTTTACTAATACAAGCCTCGAGAATGTTTGGGTACTAGCATTGATAATTATAAACCCAAACTCTAAATTCATAATTAGTTTGTAACCCAGTCTCCGTCGTGACAAGTCAACATCAAGCTCTAAATTCATCGTTAGTTGTTAAAATAGTTTAGATTAAGATGGTTAAAATACAAGTCGGGATACACCATAATTATAACTACTATAAAGTTGAGGCTAATGAAAATATTAGTAAAGATGCAGAAGAGGTGTTAAAATATATTGTGGATTATCACGAAGAAGCAGTTTTTCCAAATATAGATATATCTATAGTGTTTACAGACAACGCAGAATTATTGTTTAAACCTGGTGACAATCCAATTCGCTATATTGGATGCTGGGGAGGAAATAAATTACTGTATCTTATTCTCAACAAAAATTGTTTACTATATATATAGAGAGGATTACGATGAGCTTCATTATTTAATAGAAAATAAGACTGCTTATCCAGAATGTTATTATATGCCAGAAGATGTAGGTGGGCCGATTTACTATAGGTGATGAATATCCGGTATATTCCTAGAAAGATATTTTAAATGGATATTGTGAATGATTTGATGTGGGAGAGAGAATATAATAATAAATCTTAAAGGTATCAACTGATGTGTTTAAACTGTTAAATTATATGTATATTATTAATATATTTTTCTTTTATTATGTTATTAATTATACAAAACTGTAATAATATCTATATATTCTTTTATTGTAATTGTTAACATATTTTTTTTCCTTTTAATAAATGTCTATATAAAAATATATTTCTATTTTCATTATGTCAACCTCTTTCTACGTTTTCAGACTAAACACGGGGGAATTAATGATGAAATATAATATTCTCAACCGCAATCTCCTATTAGAACTAATCTCTAGGAAATATGTGTCGGAACAGCTGTGAATAATAGATAAGAAATATTACTTCTCAAGGATAGTGATAAGGTTGTAAAATAATGAAAACTCTACATAGAATTTATGGGTTTATTAAATTTTAGTAATAATACATTTAAATTTACATCAATACATTTAAATACTTAAATAAACATTCAACATTTCTTGCACAACATGTAGAGCAATCGTTAATATGGTTTAAGCATGAGTGTCTCATTTTAATTAAATTGGGACAATCGTAAAATTCATCATCTTCTAAATTTATAACAATATATTCATTACAGTGTAAGTAGGAATTGAAAATAGAATCTAATAGTAACTTCTTCGAATACCCTTTTACAAAAATTATATTAAAACTATCTGAATGTGAAACTTGAAAATATTTTGAAACAGATTTGGCGATAAATTTCCAGCGCTGTATTTAAGACCGTGATAGTAATTTTCCAACCATTGAACTTGTTTCTTATCTGCTGTGTTAAGAGATCTGAAAGGTGTTGATGGTTTGAATAGGTAGGTATCTACATTATCTACATCGAATGATTTGATTGAAAGTTCTTTCGGTGTAAATTTTCCAGTCACACTGAAACCTTGAACATCGATTATAAATCGTCTAGCCATATGGACGATATGCTTCTTTCTCAGTATTGGCCCCAGCAACTTCTCCAAATGATTGATTCTTCTACGAAAACGTACTCGATTTGCAGCTTCCCTCAACCACTCGATACCGCTTCTAGATTCACACTGAGATTCAATAATTTCAACAATATCTACACCATCAGAGTTTGTTAAAAATGATACACTTTTCTTCATCACGAGTTTTAAATTAATTTTCGAACTATCCCCGACAATGGAGTGTATTCAACGACAGCATCACACAAAATAAGACAATAGGCTCGAGTGTTTGAATTAAATGCTTTCGTAGCTTCCAATTCAATTTTTAAATCAACCGTAGATGATTTAATGCTTTCATTTTGTTTAGATACATCAAACACAAAAAGAACATGTTCCTTGAATTGAATCATGTCTAATATCGGTTCATTTGTACCACCACCATAGTAACTGTTTTGGAAAGTGGCATACATTTAATAGAGTTGTGCATAATCACCATTATCCATATCAAGATTTAAGTTATTATAGGGATATGAATCTGAGTTTAGATAAATTTTCATATTTCGCAGTGTTGCATTATCAAATTTGGATGCGGTTCTTATATGAGTATCTCTTCGACCCTCTTGCAGTGCAATTATAACATATCGCGGTTCCTCCAGAGTCGTAGATGGTTTTACAGAACAGATATCTCTGTTGGTAGTTTTTAAAGAGGGTAGTTCATGCAATTCCCACCTACGATACGGCATTAATATAGGTTTATCTTCTTTGAGTCTATCCAAGACACTCAATCGAACTTCATTGTTGAGTTGAGATGAGGAATGAGGAGATGAGGAATTCGCCAGTAAATTTTATCAATATCGAACGTTATATTTGCGTCCCCTTTATAACAATTCACATCAGTTCTAGCTCATAGTAGTATTAATTCCTGCTTCACATTAATTAATATTTTCGTATAATCCTCAGCAAAACCCAATAAATATTTCAATGGAATTTGAGCATAGAACTTTTTGTTGTCATCAAAGTATGTAACAATTGTAGGATTGTCTGCCCAACCGCAAAGATCAAGTACATGCTGTTCTCGCTTAGTGTTGGAGAGTAATCCCTTTATTGTGCTTGTGATGCCTACATCACGATTCTTATCCACTTCAACTCCATTCAATTCATAACAGATTTCATCAAACAAAAACGCATATGCATTTTTCACTGGCTTAAAGTTGTGTACAGTTGCAGGTGGAATCAGCGCCGGAAATTTAACGGTTCCGCTCACATAAATATAGCTTTCACTCGGACAAGTGTAAATGTCTTGGTGTTGTATCATTATACGAATCTCATCATTGTTTCTATAATTTTGAGCTAGAGGATGATATGTGTGGAATTCACTCTTTGCAATAGTCTCTTCGTAGCGAATTTTGGAAAATATATTTATTTTATCCATATTGTTACTGTTTTTTTAACTTATACCCTAGAGATAATAGTTTATTTTTTAGAGCGGGTGTTAACACTTTGCGATCTAAATGTTGACTGATTGAATTGTGTCTTGTAACGTCTACTTTTATATGGTTACTATGGAAATTAATCCCCATTTCTCTCTCTCACTTAATACTCTTCAACTCTAAACGCACTAGTATTTTTTCACCTCTAAAATTCACAGGTCGACCGGCTTGATCGAGGATTATCAATGTGATGTTATCTATTGCTCGAGCGTTTATTGGTAGATAAATATTATTTCGTGGTTCAATATTTATTGCAAAACCTGGATCAACACTAGGCGAGAATTCAAATATAGTATGTGATAATGTATTATCGTAATAAGCGCCGTGCACAATGTTACACTCAACTCGAATACTATTAACTTTTATAATTTCTACCGGTAAATCTGATTCGTGTAATTCATTAGCCACCAACTTTCTTTTAGAAAAGCCTAACAATCTCCCTATTAATTCATCCACTATCAGAGAAATCAATATCGTATCTACTCTTTATTTCACACTTTAGCGTATTATTGTTTGGTTTAATTGATAGCACCTTATCACGCTCAACCTCATCGTTATGGGTAGCGCCAATCAGTTGATTTTGTAAAAAGAGTTCAATGTCAGTTATCTCATACGAACCAGCCGGTATTTTAATCTGCTTTCCACAGTCGTACTTAAACAGATTATTACTATTTTCTTCAATATTCGGAATAGTATTATATATGTAAAATCCAACAAGTCCTAGGCAATAAAACGTGTCAGGGTTCAGTTCTATCGGCGGGTAATAATTCACAGAGAGCACATTTGTATAACTTTGCAGTGTGAATGTCTGAGACATGACTGATGAATTTATATAGCTGTGACTGACTTTATTCCGCTAAAAATTGCAGACATAAATGTCCACAATTGTAACTATTAAATTTCTGATATCTATCATCATTATATACTATTTCGCTCCCACGAAAATATTTTAACAACTCCGCGGGCGGTTGTAGATCACCGAAACTGTCAAAGTATGTAACTAAATTTCCACACTTTCTATACGCTACCCAATGAGTGCCCGACAACTCCTTTAACAGAATCTAAATTTATTACTGCACACTCGTTACGGAGAGGTTTTGTTGATCGAAGAGTGGCACGCATAAATACACCTCGAAAATGCTTAATGTGTTCTCGTGTAGCATAGTTTTGAATATCTATATCGGTGAGCGGACGTCGAGGTAGCTTACTTAGTAGTTTTTTGGGGATTGCTTTAAATACAAACCCAAACCTTTTCGATATGGTTTGAGATATAATCCACTTCCACTTTTACCTATTGCAATTGCTTCCATTGTCTTGTTATTTCGCTCTGATTCGGCCAATTTATTTCTAGCATCTTTGGAAGCGTTCACTGCTTTTGCAATTCCAGCAGCACCACCTGCTAGCGAACCAAGGGCGCTTAACCCCGCAAACAGTGGTATCAGCGGTAGAATTCCGCCTTGTTTCGGTATGGGGATTACACGAGGAGTACGAACTTTTCTACGACCACCTGCCTCCTTAACTGCCGCCCTAGCAGTCGCAAGAGCTATTTTACCACCCTCTCGCTCATCCAATGATTTGATTTTTTTCATTGCTTTGCGTACTTTTGATATAATTCCACTATTTAGTGCAATTTTCTTCTGCTTTTTTCTCTTAATACCCATTCCGAGTTTTCGTTTAATTTTCATAGCGGTAGCAACAGATAATGCAGCTGCTTTTTCACCGAACTTTGCGTCTTCTGCTTTTACTCTTCTCCATGCGGCTTCTTGAAGAATTTGATCAGCTCTATGTCGATCTGATTGAAGGTTACTTTGTGAATATGCAATGTCGTGTTCTTTACATGCACTGTCTAGAGGATTAATACCAGACTCACCTCTTGCTTTACGCTTCTCCAACTTAGTACCCGGTCCACAATACTGATAACCTCCAGGTATATGTATCTCGAACGGCAGCTTGTTGATGAGTGAATTGATGATACCTCTTCCAGCGTACATGTTGTTATGAATGTGTACACGTTATAATAAGTTTATATACAGTTGTAGAGCATTATATATTTTTAGTATCATGCGATTCGTTAAACAGAAACTATCTCTAACTATCATACATCTTGATACGTCTATTGGTGAAGGTATATCGCTCACGAAAGAGATGCGTCATGGTATTTTACTACCGAATACGTTGAGATGCTTAATTTGCGGTCCATCAAACTGTGGCAAATCTAATGTAATGCTGAGTTTACTGTTTAATGAGAATGGTGTAAAGTTTAAAAATGTGTATGTCTATTCAAAATCACTGTACCGATCGAAATATCAGTTTCTTGAAAAAGTTTTAAAACCACTCAAGGGCGTTGGATATTTCCCAATCAAAGAGAATGTGGACATTATGAAACCCAGTGATGCAAAACCTGATTCGATTTTCATTTTCGACGATGTGGCTTGCGATAAACAGGATGTGATACGAGAATATTTCAACATGGGGCGACACAGTAATATTGATTCTTTCTATTTATGTCAAACGTATACTCGTATCCCAAACACCTCATACGTGATAATGCTAATTTTATAATACTCTTCAAACAAGATGATTTAAATCTTAAACATGTTTACAACGATCACATAAGCGGTGATATGACTTTCGATAAATTCAAGGAAATGTGCTCAGCATGTTGGACAGAGCCCTACAGTTTTAAAACAGTGGATAAAGATTGTGATATTGATAAGGGGAGATATCGTAAATATTTAGATCAGTATATAATAATAGGTAAATAGACTCAGATAGTCAGTATACAATAAAGTGTTGAAGGAGAAAGTTTTATTATCGGATTGAACCTGATTACTATTATCTGATTAAATCTAATTGATACCTGAACAAACCTGATAATTATCTGATAAAACCTGATTAAACCTGTATATTAGCTGATTAAACCTGATTATTAGCTGATGAAACCTGTTTATTAGCTGATTAAACCTGATTACTATCTATTCAAACCTATTTATTAGCTGATCAAACCTTTTTATTAGCTGATTAAACCTGATTACTACCTGTTTCAACCTGTTATAAAAAAATACTATATGACGAGTAGAAATGTTTAACGAAGACTTATTGATGCTCAAAAAGCTATTCGTAAAAAGTTACTCGCTATTAAATTGAATAGAACCGAAGAAGATGAACTGCTAAATAAAACTTATAAACCTCTAATCGAACCTTTGAAAAATTTAATAGTCACATCACAAAAACCGCAATTACAAAATATTTCAAATATTAAACAAGAGATTCCTAAATTATCCCCATCCAAAACGAGCAGCCACAACAGGAAAATGATGATGAAGTTATTAAAGCTGGAGCTAAACGTAAAGCAACTAATATCATACAAAAACCTAAACCTAAGCAAACGATTGAGTAGATTTTTTACCACGCGAACAGGAAATTTCATATGAAGATATACCTCAAGTTGATGATGCAGATGAAAATGTATTTGAAAGTGATCGACACATGTATCAAACGTTCATCGAAGATATAAACCCCCAAGCTAGTGAGTCTTATTTAGAAGCTTATGCTCCTCTACCGAGACAATATGTAGAAATGTTAATAACAGATGGAAAGGATGAACTTGATACACAAACGGGTATTAATATCAACCTAAATACTGATAAATGGACCATTGGAAAATCAAATGTAGAGATCATCGGAAAAGATTTACAAATAGAAGGGATTAAATACATCGGTACACCAGGTCTTTATGAATTACTTTTCAAGAAGAAGCCTATTGGTTATAATGATAATGACAAACGCAATTATAAAGATATTTTGAAAAGAACCAATGTGCTGCGGAGAAATTACGATCCAAATTCACAGATTCAAGGAACTAAAACATATAAATATAGAAACATAATTAAACCACTTTTTTTAAAAAGTCGCTCCTCGAATACATTCTTGGTCAGGTTCCTCCCCATCTGGAAGGGGGCTGTTTGATTCATTTTTGAATTTTCCAAAGAATAATATACCTAGGGTACAATATCGGTACTGGGATAGCCTTGAAGAGTTAGTAGACCGTTTGTGTCTTTTACACGCATCTAAGAGTGCTGGAAATACATCCCATCAGAATGAAATTGTAGCCATTGAAGAGGAATTACGAGAGGTTAATATAATAGAATGAATCGCGTATTCATAGTTCAAATCAATGATTAGTGTCGACAAGTTTGGACGTCATTCAAATCGCAAAACGGTTCAAACACGAGGTCCTCCTGGACCCGGATTTCTATTTACTCGTACCGGTGATTTTAATGTTGAGAACAGAAGAATTTGTAACAAGTGAACCGCTAGATAAGTCTGACGCTGCTACTAAAGATTTTGTTGATACTTCTATTAGTGACGTTAAACAATATTTGAAAACTGTAAATGAAAAGATTGATGTTGCTATTAAAGTCTTTCGTGATGTTGATGAAACACTCACAAAGGAAGTGTCGGATTTAAAAACATTTGAAAATAAAATTAAATCAGATTTACTCAATTTAGATAATAAATTACAAACAACCATTAATATTATACCAAGCAATATTGACTCGAAACTTTTAAAAGTGCAGGAGGATATTGATCAACAATTTATACTTCACCATAATACGTTTAAAACGAATATTGAGACTCAGTTAAAAATAATCAACAATGATATTAGTTTATTAAAGAAGCATTTAGATACAGCTAAAGCAAGTATTAATATACAAGACATTCCTCATAGATTCTCACCTCTAAATAGACGGTCAGATAACGATCATCAATAACTATATTTACAAGACATTCGTCATGGGACGATCACGGCGACCCTTATCAACAAACACCAGTAAACAGGATGTGTTGAATGAACTGCATAAGCCGACCCTTTAAATTTCAAAAGACGCAGAGTAATTTTAAAAGGATTAGGTGATCTGTGGCAAGCAGATTTAGCAGAATTCAGTCCTTATGCCCGTGAAAATAAAGGTTATAAATTTATACTGGTTGTGATCGACTGTTTTTCCAAGTATCTGTGGACTGTTCCATTAAAAGACAAATCGGCACGGAGTCTAAGCGATGCGTTCAAGAAAATATTTCAACAAGATGGTCGCATTCCTCGTAATTTGCACACAGATCAGGGTAAAGAGTTTTACAATCTACAGGTGAGCGCATTAATGAAAAAACATAATGTGAATCATTACTCAACGTACACCACCATGAAAGCATGTATGGCGGAGCGTGTTATTCGAACTTTAAAAGATAAACTATTTCGAGCATTCAGCTTGAGTGGAAAATATAATTGGTATTCCATATTAGCAGAGATAACTAGAGAATATAACACTACTAAACATCGCACGATTGGAATGAAACCGCAAGATGTCAACACTAAAAATGAGAAAGAGCTCCTTAATACGGTATATTCACATATAAAAATTGCTGGTAGAGGAAGCTTCCAAGTAGGTGATGTGGTGCGTATAAGTAAACAGAAGGCGCTGTTCGCTAAAGGTTATACACCAAACTGGACAACGGAACTTTTTAAAATTCAAAAAATAAAGATAACCAATCCAATTACCAATTTGTTGGAAGACATGCAAGGCCAGCCAATTAAAGGAGCATTTTACGAGTATGAATTGCAAAATTCTAAACATCATGATGTTTACTTGGTAGAAAAAGTGCTGCGTCGTAAAGGTGCAAAAGTGTATGTGAAATGGCTCGGTCTCGATAATTCACAGAACAGTTGGATTGATAAAACTAATGTACTTTAAAATAGTGATTATTATTGTACTGCTTGTAAATCTTATTTAGGAGCTTACGAAAAATTTATTAATAAATATATATGTTTTTATTCTACTAATAGTTTTATTTAATTTTACCCCACATCCTGAAACTGAATAAAATGGATAAGTAAAATGATACATGTTGTTAAATTATTATTTTATTATAATTAGTAAAAATCATTTCGATTAATATGCAAACGTCTTCTAACAATCATCACATTAATAATTACTGATAACAAAATCATTATAATTACGAAAATTAGAGAATATATATATAATAATAATAAGGAATTCCTAGCGGTATTGCCGGCATCATGGTTGACATATTGAATTCATTTTCACCGGATATTGACGTGTTATCTGCAGTAGAATTGTATTCAACTGTCTCCATCTGAACTGTGGGCTCGTAGTCTTCATCATCATCATCATGCTCGTATTTTTCCAAGGAGTGGGTAAACTTTGCCGCTTTTGTAGGATGATCGATTTGGAAACACGTACAATAGTTTATAGTTTATCACACCATTTTCATCACTATCATCATTGTTTACTAGCGTTGTACATGTAGGCGGTATGGTGTCTGGTAGTAGAATCATTCGTCTCCATGTTAGTGGCCATGTATCATTTTTCCCTACATCCGTAGTAATATAACATTCCTCAAGCTCACCCGGGATCGTGGAAAAAATGTCTTATCGAATAACCCCACCATCAAAATGTAATTTCCAATGTTGTTCAACATAACGATTTTTTTTTACAACTAATTAATTATAAACTGTTCACTTAACGACGTCAACTGCTTCAACTGTTCCTGCTTTCATCCTCAACACATTTATAACATCTGTAGCGAGGTGGTGGGGGTCCATCAATATGGGTCCTATCCGTTGGCAAATTGTAATGTTTGAAGCATGGGAGATAGGTGGCTATTTCTTCATCTTCTTGAAAATGTGGTGGTAGTGAATTCCACATCGAATATAGTTCTCGAGGTGTTGTATGGATCATTAAATGTAATTTATACTGGCTACAACAGTAACAAGCACAATGCTTATTCCTTGATACAAAGTTTAGAAAAAAGTTGATAACACTTTTTAGCATCTTGATAACTTTTTATTATTAATTTCAATCGTTGTATTTTTTCAATGTGTCGCTCCAGTCGTGCTTTTTTTTGTACTGCTGTATGGTCGTCGATGATCTTAACCATAACACTGTCGCGTTGTTTCTATGTCTTTAATTAATTTCAATTTATTATATGCTAATATTTCATAAATACATTCTACGCTTTCAAACTGCTGGCTAGCTGAAGATGTTTGTAGCAGGTTTTCAAGCGTTGATGCGATGTCACAATCTGTTGGTTGGTTTATAAAATGCAGCAGCCACTCGTTGTAATAATCGGCAAAGTTTAATGTTTTCAAACGTTCCAAACGATAATCAATTGATTTAAATAAACCATCTAACTTGCGTACTGCCTTTTGATCTAGATCGAATTGAACCCCTCTGCTTTGTAATGTGATATATCTGCTTCTATTCCGTTTATCTGATGGGTGAAAAGTTATGGTGAAGCTATCGCAAGCGGGTACTATTTCGGTATATGATATTTCCGACTTTTGAGTTTCTAGCAAAGGGTTGCAGTTGGGACATTTCCTTTTAACTCCTCTTTGCGGTTTAATCGCTGATGTTGAAAAGAACGTATTCACCTTATGCCATTCAATTTTTAATGCGAACCATTCTATTGTAATTAATGTGGAACTTCTTTGGGAGTTGAATATACGAACACAGGGGTAATAGCCTCTAACCGCGCTGAATCCAGTTGAAGCTGATAATGTCTTGGATATTGGGTAGCTAACTTCGTTTATAAGCCGACATTCACTTTTAATTTCTTCATTGAAATCTTGTAGTAAGTCATCCAAGAAAGTAGGTGAACTTATACCCGAATCTGACATGGGTGCTGTTGATACTGACATTGTGTTGATATAACTAATTCATTATTAGTAGTGTGTCTCCTATTTATACTCAAACAGATTTTGAATGAGCCAATCAAAATGCTTCCTAATTTGCCACGCCGACATCTAATTTTGAATTTTCACGCCTCGCATCTATTTTTTTAATTTTCCCGCGCATGCGAAAATGGCGGCCAGAAGTCAAAACCGGAAACCGGAAGTCGAAACCGGAAGTCAAAACCGGAAACAGCAAGTCGAAACCGGAAGTCGAAACCGGAAACCGGAAGTCAAAGCCGGAAGTCGAAACCGGAAACCGGAAGTCGAAACCGGAAGTTAAAACCTGAAACAGGAAGTGTCAAGGTCAAGGGAAGGTGGGAAGGTGGTTCCAGAACATGACATATATCCCTACTCATTGTTTCTGCCAATTTTACGCTCGCTGCTGAGTGGTAAATTATATTTACATGTTTTCTTACCAACTCTCTTGATTCTTCAGATAAACCTAACTTTTCCTTATTTAAGTCGCCTTCCAGCCATACAATCTTTTTTGAAATATTTGAATTTAACTTTTTCAAATGGACCAAAGCCTAAAACATAAAACACGAATGTCATTATGTTATTGGGAACGGGAAATTACACAATATCCCATTCCGAATAACAATATATATAATGAATGTTAGGGATGATAAGAACCAACATTGTATTTGATGTTTTCGCGGGTAGAACATGTGGTAGCATCTGTTTTCTGGTAATATATGTGTTAATTCTGCTTGACTCTAAAAATCAACAATTTCTCGACAAACGTAACATTCTGACTAACATTCTACATTCTCAGGAGATATACGATATGTACGTCCGACTCCGTTGGAATCGTAAAATGAGACATATATGTCGCAAATGTTGATGCGAGTTACAGCACTACACTACGAACACTAAGAACGGGTAGGAATTTTTGTACAAAAGTTGGCAGAAACGACAAACGTTTAAAATAGACCTTTTCACAGTTGAATTTTTTTGTGCGCATGCGTCAATTTCCGTCATGTTTTCTGGCACTTTTTTGACGTATAACCAAATGTGCACGAAACTTTCATATCCCCGCCTTTTAAACATGGCGGACGCGCATGTGCTTAACTAATCCGAAAAAGGTCTATTTAGTAGTTTTTTTATAATCTAGTAACAAATTTGACGTTTTACTTATTGTTACAATCGAAATTATCGGGTGTACTTCTTGCGAAATTAGGTCGATTTCGATATAGTTTTTGGTTGCAATTCTATTATTTTTAGGGTTCCGTACCGAAAACGGAACCCTTATAGGATCACTTTGTTGTCCGTCTGTCTGTCTGTCTGTCTGTCTGTCTGTCTGTCTGTCTGTCTGTCTGTCTGTCTGTCTGTCTGTCTGTCCGTCTGTCTGTCTGTCAAGACCATTTTCTCAGGAACGCGTAGAGGTAACAAGTTGAAATTTTCAACAAATACTCGGGTCTACGGTCTCTTTCGGCTGCGAAAAAATCAAACTTGTAAGTCAACGCGATCAAAAGATATGACCGTTTATGTAGCATATTTTGCGATTTCACAAGGGAATCAAAACCTATAGGGTACTTCCCGTTGACCTAGAATCATGAAATTTGGCAAGAAGCGGTGTCTTACAGCACATGTAAAGGGAAAAATCTGAAAACCGTAAATATGTAGTTTAATTACAAGAAAAATGCGAATTTACTATTAGAAACTTATGACAATACACTAATGTTGTCGTAGTGGTATTGTCAGGCTCCAGAAGCATATGGGTTGCATACAGTTAGGTCCTAAGGTTAAAAAGTATGTGTTGGCACCAAGCTGTTTATACTGAAATTTATTTGTTTATATTCGTTATGCATTTCATCACGTACGCTCTATATCAGGGATGTTATGGAGATCCGTAACCGTAACCGAATCCGATATAAAAGTTTCGAATAATTTCGGATAATTTTTACTGATATGTTGTAATAATTCCTATAAATATATTTCAATATCTAATAGAAAATATATAATAGACAAAAAGGAATAATATTGTTTTTGTTTATTATAATTATGATTTTGCATTTTTATGTAGATAAAACTTATAAATATTAATAACTTATATATCTTATATGACATATAATTGTAGTACCTACTTATATTGTTGTACTTAGTTGTATGACATATGATTGTAGGTAGTACAAATAATAACATAGAAATAAAATCAATTTTTTTACAAATTAGCATTCTACTTTTATTATTCCTTAGAAATCTGATATCCGTAACCGAAACTATCCGAAACTAACGGATTATCCGAAAAAAATTCTTATCCGTAACCGTATCCGAAACCGGTATAACATTATTCCTATATCCGTATCCGCATCCAGATCCGAAATTTCATATCCATAACATCTCTGCTCTATATACATAATATATACAGGGTATATATTATGTCTAAATTTTGCTTGTTTCTAACCGACATGCAACATACTCAAGTCCCGTAACATCCTGTATATATTATATTTCGTCTAATTTTTCTTTATAATCTACATAATATGTTGATAATCTACATAATAATACTATACTATAATCTACATAATCTACATAACATGTTGTAGATAATATGATTTAAGTATATTATACTTAAATCACGTACGCCCTATATTTTTTGGTAGTCAATTGCCCAAAAAGCAGTCAATTCAACAACTGAATGTTAAGAGTATCGAAATAGATCTAGAAATAGTTAATATATTAGTTTATATTAGATCTAGAAATAGTTACATCTTAATATAAGTTAGTGTATAAGTCTAATACTAAAATAAAGTTTTCTTTTTATAAGTTTAAAAATATTCGCGTTATTAAAAAAAATACCCTGTATACCTTTATACAGGGTATATAGGTATACAAGCAAAATTGAGCAGTAAAAACGAATAGTGAAGTTCCAGAACCCCTAAACACTCATAGTGAATGGAGGATGTATGGTAATAAAATAGAGGGTAGAATTCCATCGTACGACAACGACATGTTGAGGTTATGCTTGCAGCAGACCTAAGATGGTCGTGATTTTATGAGAGCCACTTGTCAAGTTAACTGAATGTGCTTGTAACGTCCTCCACAAAAAAGATACCTTACTTACAAGTTTGTACGGAACCCTCGGTGCGCGAGTCACAACTCGCACTTGGCCGGTTTTTTAGATTTTCTTTGCGTTTTGAGGTTGCGATTATGCCTAGATTGCTGCAACGCAAAATTTATCGACAACTGTGTATATTCCGCACAGGTCGCATTATTGGCTTAAATGAAGGTGGTTTTTCATTTAGAGAAATTGCTAATCGTTTTAACTGTAACCAATCCTCTAAAGTACGGTGATATCAGGCATGGTCTGCGGAAGGTTAAAGTCGTAGAAGTGTAAATGGACGGCCAAGGCATACAAATGTGGTCCAGGACCGCCATCTCCAATTATTGGCATTAAGAGACCGATTATTGAGTAAAAGATCAATTTCCGATAAATGGTTTGGAAACGAAGAACGTCCTGTAACCCTTCCTACAGTTTACCTATGATTTGAAGCTTTTGGCTGGCAATGCTATCGACCACATCTTGTGCTTCCGCTGATAGCTCGCTGTCGGTGCAGCAACATTTTTAGTGGTGTACCTTGCAACGGGATTGGGACGTGGAATGACATAGAGTGGTCTTCAGTGAGGAATCTCGATTCTGCTTTGGAATTCACGATGGTCGCATAAGGGTTAGACGTAGCACCACACACTGGGGGTTATGGTATGACGTGCTATTGATTATGGAGGCAGGTCTTAGTTGGTTTTCATCCGAGGGAATATGAATGTCCACCGATACGTTGATGAACTTGTAGAACCATATCTTTTGGTTCCTCCGGGAGCTGAAGGACCCGATTTTTCAACAGGATAAAGCCCGTCATCTTGCGGTGCCCACCCAGATCTCCCTATCTTTTGCCCATCGAACATATGTGGGACATGATGGGTAGAAGACTTAAACAATTAGCCCATCCTCAACAGACACAAGAAGCTCTGCGATATGAACTACAGATTGTTTGGGATGCAATATCTCAGGAATAAATCGAGAACCTGGTAGAATTCATGCCCAGAAGGGTGCGGGAGTACGAAACTAATACGGGTAGTCCAACACATGATTTAAACTTAAGAGCGAACTTTTAACTTAAGAGCGAAATAAACTATAAAATCGTTTTCAGCGCATCGATTTCCTTCGGGTAACCCGAACAAAATCACGAAAAAATGTTCCAAAAAATTCTTCAAATAAAATTTCTCATCATTTCGGTCGAAAAAATGTGCTTTTTCGGTTTTTGTCAATTTTGTCAAGACCGGTAAACAGCAGAGAAATCATTTTCGGTACACAGAAACTACTCGACAAGGCGAACAATTCCATGTGTAAATTGAAAATTCGGAAAGATTTTACGTTTTTACGTTGTTCACGATTTTCGATTTTACAAGTCGATATTGCCGAAACGCTTGCAGATAATCAAAAACCGATTACGGCATCGTTTTCAGGGGGACATTTTACTATCAACATGCGGATTTCGCGGATTATCAACACGCGGATCAACACTCGGATTGTCCGCGGGAAATTCATCACTTTCCAAGATCTCTACTCGAGCGGCGAAATTTCTTAAAAATGTGTTCAATTTTAGCAGGCGAAAGAGAACGAAAGGTGCTAGCGATATATAATTTGCACATTCGTATTTAACAGACAAAACGATCTCAGTAACGTTTTAAAATTTTGCTGCAATTCGAAAAATAACGAATTTGGCAAAATCGATTTCGTCGCATTTCGTCGTTTCCGCAGTCTCGACCTTACGTGTCGATGGCATTTCTTAATCGAAAGCTTCCCAAAGAATATTATATACGTATTCCGATTAATTTTGGGACGCTGAATCGATTGGTGAAGACTAGAAGTCTCTGTTGTAAGTCGTTCAAATGTAATCACGTCGTGAAATCTGCCGAAAATGCGAGATGGTCTACTGCGAAGCACTGTATATCTTGTTTATTTGTAACTTTAGAGCGATATAAACTAGAAAATCATTTTCAGCGCATCGATTTTCTTCGGGTAACTCGAAAAAAATCACAACAAAAGTTTCCAAAAAATTCTTCAAAGAAAATTTTCTATCATTTCGGCCGAAAAAAGATGCTTTTTCGGTTTTTTGCAATTTTCTCAAGACCGGTACACAGCAGCGAAATCATCTTTGGTATACAGAAACTACTCGACAAGGCGAACAATTCGATGTGTAAACTGTTCGGAAAGATTCAATAATTCGTTCAGAAATTTCAAACTGAAATTTCACGATTCTCGATTTTACAAGTAGATATCGCCGAAACGATTGCAGATAATAGAAAACCGATTGTTGCATCATATTCCGGGACTCATTTTCCTATCGACACGCTCAGATTTTCCGCGGGAAATTCATCACTTTCCAAGATCACTACTCGAGCGGCGAAATTTCTTAAATTTTTTTTCAATTTTAGCAGGCAATAGTGAATGAAACATGCTAGCGAAATATAATTTACATATTTGTAAGCAGCAGCAAAAATGCTTTCAGAAACGTTTTTAAATTTGGCTGTAACTCGAAAAATAACGATGTTGGCAAAATCGATTTGCACGCATTTCGTCTTTTCGGCAGTCTCGACCTAACGAGTCGATGGTATTTCCTAATCGACAGCTTCCAAAGGAATATTATATACGTATTCCGATTAATTTTGAGACGCTGAATCGATTGGGGAAGACTAGCAGCCTCTGTGGTAAGTCGTTAAAAAGTTACGACGTCCTGAAATCTGCCCAAAAATGCGAGATGGTCTACTGCGAAGAACTCTTGTTTATTTGTTAAAAAAATACTCGGACCTTTTTTGCCGAGACCAGATTTAGTGGTCTGGTCTAATCTACTCTGGTCTGACCTGGTCTGGTCCGGTCTGGTCTGGTCTAATCTAGTGTGATGTAGTCTGGTTTGGTCTGGTCTGTTCTGGCCTGATATTGTATGGCCAAACCATGCCACACCAGTAAAGAGCAGATCAGACCAAACTAGACCAGACCAAACTACACCACACCAGAACACACCACACCATACTACCCCAAACCAGACCTTACCAGACTAGGTCAGACCGGACCAGACCAGACCGGACCTCGGGCTCCCTAGTTGGGGGGTAGGGATACCTGAAACCCCGACCGAGCGCGTCCCCCGGTGGCTCGCCGGCTCTGCATCCAGCAGGGTTGGAGGGTAGGAGCCAAATAAAATACGCTCCCGCGGACCAACAGGCTTGCACAGAGGGGAAAAACCTCTTTAACAAAAAAGTTCCCTAGACCAAGTGGCGCGGGTCTAGGCGAGTCAGCCATAATATATGAAAAATGGAGTCTCAAAATTATAGTTCTTTTACGGTGCAGATGAGGGATACATCAGTACCGGTCGGAGCAGGGAGTGTGCGAGCGGGCTCCCCCCGACCGCCAGCCAACGACCGCGCAGCACTCTCGGTAGGCGACCAGGCCGGAAACCACGACTGGAAGAATGGAGGACAAAGGAAGAGGTACAAGTGTAGAGGGAGAAACTGATGGGTGGCTGGAAGAGGACCACACCAGGAATCCCTTCGAGAGAAAGGACTCTTTAAGGAGAACACCACCTAGCACAAAAGACGGCACTATTGAGGTCGGCAAAGCGAAAGGCACAAAGCAACCTAAAAACGCAAGTGAGTATCAACTTGGCAGAGGGCAATCCTATATTTAAGAAAAGAAAGGCCAACGAATCCCCAGAGGCTGTACCTGAAAAGAAAGGATGGATGATGCGGTTCGAGGACAAGCTAGAAGAACTAGTAGAGTATGGAAAAAACAACCAAAATGTCCATAGAGAGGTAAAACGACTGACTAGGGCTAACGGAGAAAATTAAAAAAGAAGCAAGAAGAGAGAAAGCCAAATGGGTCGAAAAAGAAAATGGAAAAATTCAAGCCTTGCTGACCCAAATAAATAATCTAAATGAGGAGAACGAGGCACTATCAGCTGAAAATCAAGCAATGGTGGAAATGAAGAAGACAATGACAAAAATGAATGAGCGCCTGGCACACCTGGAAAACGCCAACTCAATAAGGCAGGAACGGGGCCATGAAGAAACAACAGAGCAGCTGAAGGAACAAATAAACACAATTAGTAGTTATGAGGAATTTGCTAAGCTAGCTGAAGCAGAATGGCCCGAAGGAATTTTCGAGCGGACGGTAATGAAGAAGCTAAATCCACTAACAGCCCCAATTGAATGGGACTTATAATGGGCCATAATCACCAGCAGTGCAGACCCAGATATGGAAAAGGGAATCAATCGACAGTTCAAGCACAGGTACCCGGAGCTACTCCCAAAAAGTCAGGCACAAGAAGAACATATAACAATTAATACTAATAATACACGGATTATTACCCACGAGAATGAAATAATAGAGCAATCACGAAGCGTATTTAAAGTTTTTTACAAGGAGGGCAATGGTGAAATTTAAAATGAGAGAAACATCTTCAGAATAATGGAGCAGCTAAAGACGAAGATAGAAACACACGGTAAAACATACATAGCAATCCCGTTACCCTTTGGAATAAACCCTGTTACATTTAGGAAAATGAATGAAACGATGTTCCGGAACAGCGGCATAAAAATAAGCGTATGCGAACCATTGGAATACCGGGACAAAATCCCTACTACAACTGAAGAAGCTTCTAAAGATAGAAACGACCCGACATTAAACCAAAAATAAGACAGACGAAAGATACCGAAGAAATATGCATCAGAGCGCAAGGTGAGACTACTAAAAAACGTTAAAGAATTTGATGAGAAAGGAAATGACCTGCAAGTACAATCTCAAAGGAAATCAACGAATGGGAATTTAATATTAGTCGTAAAAAAGAACACAAGTGACATTACGAAGTTAAAAGAAGCAATACAACAGAAGATTTCAAACATAGAAAGTAAAAAGTTGAACGACCCAATAACGAAAATACAGATTAGAGTACTTGATACGACGGTAACGGAACAAGAAATCAAAAATGCACTAAGCCGAGAAATTAAGGAACAATGTATCATTGTAAACATCTACCTGAGAACAATAGAGGGAGAGAACCAAATCGCTACGTTCAACACTGAACCGAACATTGCGGAAAAGTTAAACTAATCCTATTTTTATTTTTCCTAGGCTTAGCATTCTGTAACATTAAGCAAATTACTAGAGTACAAAGGTGCTACAAATGTTGGAACACAAACCACAGTCCACAGGAATGTACTGAAAAAGGCAGAGCTAAGGCATGCTTTAACTGTACCAAAGAAGGACATATGGCTAAAGATTGCACGAAACCGCCATACTGTCCCCACTGTGACAAGCAAGGGTATAGAGCAAATACAATGAAATGCCCGATCTTTCAAAGAACAATAAGCTCAAAGGTGATAAATAAAAACAGAGGTCCAGGGTCCTCCTGGCGTGCGGCTGATAAACAAATTTCAAGCTGATGCAGATAAATACCAATCGAAGCGCACGGACACATGACCCGTGCTACAGCAATGCAGAAAGGTATAGACCTAATCGCAATAAGTGAACCTAATGTAATAATCTCGGAGAGGAAGAGGGACATTTACATGAACAGAAAGAAAACAGCTGCTATAGCTAATATAAATAGTAATCAAAACGTACACGCATACGGCGAGGGAACGTGCTTTGTATGGATTAAAACAAAACATTACTACGTATATAGCGTTTACATAACCCCAAATTGTCGGCGCGAAGAATTTGTCGGAGAAATAGACAACCTGGAGAAAGATGTGCGGAAAAAACAAGGGAAAGTCATAACGGGCGATTTTAATGCCAAACACAGAATGGGGTGGTACAAAGACGGAAGTTAGAGGAGAAACACTTCTAGAGAGGTTGAATGCCCTGGACTTTATCGTGGTCAATGATGGCAAAATGCCAACTCTGATAAGAGGAAATGGAACATCGTTACCTTACGATAATCAGAACAGACCTTATTACTAAAGTTTTAAAGTGGGAAGTTCTTAAGGAGGAATCGCTTAGCGACCACAGATACGTCTGCCTATACCTTGACGATAGCTGCCGGAAACCCAAACCAAACTGGGTCTACGGCAGAACTAAAATGAAGGACTTCTGCACAATGCTTCGGCAAGAACTAGCAGACAAGAAAGAAAAGGTCGACATCAGCAACTGTACTGAGATTCTGCAGCGAGTTTATAGACGGAGTACTCCTAGGATAAGAATAGAAGGAAACTCACCGATGCCATACTGGTGGACCGACAACATCGCGGAACTGAGAACAAGCGCTACAGGGGCAAGAAAGAAGCTACAAAGGGAACGAAAAAGAAATGGACATGTTGGAGAATATCAGCAGCGATACGACGACGTCAAAAAAGCTCTAGGGAGGGAAATCTCCCGTCAAAAACACTTGAGGAGTGTTGAGGAGTGTTGGAGGAGTTATGCAAGGATCTAGAACAGGATGTCTTCGGCCAGAGCTACAAGATCGTGACAAGTTAGCTAAATATACCGAACCCGAAACTAACTTTAACTCCGGACGAAAAAGTAACAATCTTTGAAGAACTATTTATCGACTCAAAGGATAAACCGATATTCCAACGAACAGACTACCAGATATCGGAACCTTTCGAGGAAAACGAAATTCTGACAGCGGTCAGCAAAATAAAAACCGGGAAGGCCCCAGGGCCTGATTACCTTCCGCCAGAAGTGGTAAAAACGGCTGCCATATCAGAAATAAGGGTGTTTAAGGACCTCTTTAATGAATTATTGGAAAAAAAATACGTTCCCTCACGTATGGAAAGTGGCATAACTTATTCTAATTAAAAAACCACAAAAGAAAGAAGAGGAAGCTGTCAAATACAGACCAATTTGCCTGATCAACGTGCTCGGGAAACTGTACGAAAATCTCATTAACCAAAGACTCCTGAATGAAATTGAGGAGAAAGGCGGTTTCTCCGAAAGCCAATATGGATTCAGAAGGGGGAGATCCACCACGAATGCTCTACACGAAGTAGTAAAAATAGCAAGGGGATCAAACGAAACCGGGGTACCAAGATGGTGTGCCCTGGTACTAGTAGATGTTAAGAACGCTTTTAATACAGCGTCATGGCGTCTGATAATAAATAAAATGGAAGAAAGAGGAATCTCCACGTGCCTTGTAAACATTGTCAAAGACTATTTTACAGATAGATGGATACAAATTGACAGAAACACCAGGAAAGAAATAGGGTTCCTTCCACAGGGTTCTGTTCTAGGACCAACTCTGTGGAATATCTTATACGACGACATAATGATGTTGCAGGTACCTGAAGGCGTTAAACTGCTGTGTTACGCTGATGACTTGGCGATCGTGGTCACGGGAAAGTCAATCGACCAAATGCGAAGCAACGCAAATACTGCTTTGAGCAGAGAGCAAACCTGGATGGACGACAACAATCTGACAATAGCTGCAGAGAAAACGGAGGCTGTGTTATTAGCCACACATAAACATGCTAAAAGTGTCTTCTTTCAAGTAGGAGAATCGCGAATCTTCCCTAGCCTAGCCATCAACTATCTAGGGGTTAAGATCGGGAAAAAAATTTCCATTAAAGCCCATATTGAGAAAATAGCCCAGAAAGCTAACAAAGCTACAAGAGCTTTAAGTGCCCTAATGCCCAACGTTAAAGATCCACGAGCAAACAAGAGGCGCACTCTGTACATGGCGGTGCAATCAATAATAACTTATGGCGCACCAATTTGGTGTGATGCACTAAACGTAGCTGCGCAAAGAAAGAAACTCGTGTCTGTGCAAAGAAGCATGGCCCTTAGAATAGCTAGTGCCTACAGGACCGTATCGAATGAGGCCCTGATGGTTGTGGCAAAGGTAATACCCATACATCTAGTAGTAGAGGAAAGAAAAAACATTTTCACTACACGAACTGACACATCGACAGAAAAAGAAAGGGTAGACCCTTGAAAAATGGCAGACACAATGGAACTTAGCAACCAAAGGCGCATGGATTAGAAGACTCATAAGCAACATTGAACCGTGGTTCAAAAATAAGGGACAGACGGACTACTGTTTGACCCAATGCCTAACAGGGCACGGTTCCTTCGTGACGTACCTGAAGCGAATAGGCCGTCGTGACTCTGCAAGATGCATGTACTGCTCGAAAGATGACGATGCCGAGCACACAATTTTTAAGTGCAATCGATGGGAACATGAACGACTCCAGCTAGAACTTATGGTGGGTAACATAACGCCAGAAAATATTGTGAATATTATGCTCTCCAGTCAGAAGGAATGGGATGCTACATGCATATATACGGCGCCTTATGACAAAAAAAGCAGAAGACTAAATAAGGCTGTAGGAGAAGGGGGACCACTTGAAGAATGTGAAGAACGGTACCAAGTGGATCCAAAGAGGAGGGGTTTTTTTCCCCCACACTCCACGGAGCCAGGAGGCTCCGTGCGTGCATTAATGCATTTCCCCACCTCCCCAAAAAAAAAAAGTCCGGGCTATTCTGGTATTAATCTAGTCCGATCCGGCCTTATCTGATCTAGTCTAGTCCTAGTTATTCTATTAGTTACTATACTATACTATATATATATATATATATATATATATATATATATATATATACTATATATATATATATATATATACATATATATATATATATATATATATATATATATATATATATATATATATATATATATATATATATATATATATATATATATAGTATATAATAACTACTATTAGTTATTATATTATTTTATCTAGTCCGGCGTAGTCTTCTGCATATTAACTAATCTAGTACAATCTAATCCGGTCTTATCCTATCTGGTCTTATCTGATCTAGCCACCCCTATCTTGCACGTACTCGTCTATGTATTTACGTCAATAGGAATTGTTTTTGCATTCAAAATATGTTGAAATAAAAATGTCAAGGTTGAAAAACATTTGCTTAATAATCATTTACGGCGGTAAGAATTTTTTACATTTAATTGCGACAATAATATAGTTTTTACATTCTAAATGGGCGGTTAGTCTGGTGTTCTCTGATCTAGCCCGATGTGGTAGTATCTGATCTAGCCCAATTAACAAAACTAATCAATTATACCGAGGAAAATTGATTTTAATGCATTGCAAATGTGCATCCACTTTTAATGAGAATGATTATATTTGTATGTGATTTGCATTTAATTGCGACAATAAACACTATTCAGTTCTAATAATGCGGATTTGCTAATCTAGCTAATTTGAGTCTGGCATTTACTAAATCTTACCCGATCTAATCTAGTCCGGGGGGCTTGACTGGTATTATCTTATCTAGTCCGAGGGATAGTCTGGTGTTATCTGATCCAGTTCGGGCTAGTTTGGTATTATCTGATCTAGTCCGGGGGCTAGTCTGGTATTATCTGATCGAGTCTAGTCTGGTATTAGCTGATCTAGTCCGGGCTAATCTTCTGCAACCAACTGCACAAGATATTTTCTATCCCAATATCCGCTGATATATGCAACCACACTACTACGATTAAATTAATGAATGAAACTCCACAACGGACCCCCCTAACAGCGCATTATTGAATATATACTGGCGCCATCTACTCATCCACGCTCTGCTGCGTACTGTACTATTTTGTACAGGATTTCCCTATAAGGTGCTTGGTACCTTAGAACTTATACTTGAGGCGTTTAGTATCAAAACCAGCTCTATCCATTAATTTTCAAAAGTTTTTTTTTGCGTAGTTTGATAGGTCTTTGTCGATACTATCATGCTACAAAGCGATTTGGAAAGAATCCGGCTTGATCCGGTCGAAAACCGGTGTCAAAAACCGGTGTTTTTTAAAACCCAGCTCAATCCATGCTTCTATTAAAGCCCACCAGGCGCGCCACCTGCTTCTTACGCCAACATATCTGATCGCGAATTTGGCCAAATAGAAAAGGAGATAAAGAAGAATAATACAGTGATAGACCCCGAAAAATATACAGCAACTTTCGCTCAACAGGGAACCACAATTTCCTCTGCTGGAAAATTGTATGATTTTAAAGCTGCTATTTCGTTTATTTTGCGCATTACAAGTCAGTGGCATTTTAAATTTTCAGCTTTTAAATCATTTCTGTTCATCAGGAATGAAATGAAAAATGACATCAAAATAAGAGGTGAACTTTTTTATAATTCGGACATTGGAGCTATCAAGAGTTAGTCGAAGAAACAAAACTATTCAGGACCTTCTTTCTTCCCCTGTGGCTGTTTTATGGCGTTCTTATTGCTCCAGCAAAAATAAATGACGTTAAAAATTTGATCACTAAGCATTTTGGGGATCAGTTGATGTAAATCGAATCCCTCAAATCGTGAAGAACTACTTTCAACAAGAAAATAATTAAAAAGGCAAGGAATATGTTGCCAATGTGAACTCTTATGAAAATGCTTTTATCTACTGACATTTTTTTTTTATCTCCCTTTTTTATCCCTAAAGTTATTAAGTTAATAATTCTGATTCGAAATAGTCTTTATTTCTTTTCATTACCTACCAGTAGTTTAGACCATTTTCTACATCACTGAATATTCAGAATAACAATTTATCGACATTATTATAATACATTGGATGGAAAAATTCACTTTTTTAACTTTTTTAACTCTTATTTTTTTTACTTACTTTTTTTTTTAATACTTATGGATATGCATATAAGTGGATATGCATATGGTGTGGTAATTCAATGTAAGTATTAATTACAACGTAGTAACAGTCGCAACCCTACTCATTATATAATAAATTGATTAAATTAACTCACACTTTGGATTTTACCACATAGATTTAATTGAAATTTGAAAGGAAAGATACAAAAAAACCCTCAAATTTTTGCAAACCCAGCTCAATCTAAATTATTTTTGTTCATAAATATTTTTTTCTATTTTGCGTCTGTAATGGACTCATTACAGCACTCATATGCGTGCGGTAATGGCTCGCCGAGTGCTGTAATATTTTTAGTTAGTTAATTTATTCAAGGTTGGCACAGAAATTCAGAGCTGTCAGTGATGTCAAATTTTCGGCGAGAAGTTTTGAGGTTATGTGATGTGTGGAATCACAACAAAAATTTGCTCATTGAAATTATGTATTTTTTGAATGGTATAAAGTTTATATAGAGGGAAATTTATAGTGAAAAAACAAAAACTTTAGATTGGTGTTAGTGTTAAAAATTGTGTTAAAAACAAAGTGAATTTGGTTTCAAGAAAATTATCCTTCCAAACGTCAAATTATTTTAGTGTGAAATATTCTTTTTCTTTCTTCATGGGACTTAAAAAAAAGTAATATAATAATATTTGATTATGTAATAGACCAAATGTGCGCCGGTATAAGCAATTAACCAATATCAAATGATAACAGAATGGCACTCTATTGTCGGTGGATTAAAGGTGGACGAACTATAAGAAATAGTCAACGGCATTGGAATCAGGAAAACAATGGGAAACTATCTGATTACGTGATTACATATCCCTAGTTAATCAACATGGCTAATTTTAAGGCAAAAATACCAGAGTCTCTAGTCCTCTATTAGGATCTCCGTGGGGGACAGTTTTGAATGTAGCTAAGATGAAAGTAAGATGTAGAAGACGCATTTCCTGGTTAATTCTTAAGAATCCTGGTTAATCTAAGAAAATGGTACAACTATAGTTCATTTGAGTTGTTTAGAGCTACAACATCAAAAGTGAAAATAGTTATGATAGCCAACCTTCTAAGAGGAGATGGCACTTACCTTCCAAGAGGAGATGTGTGGAAATAGTGAATACACAAATTGAATTAATTAATGTTAATAAATGATATAACACAAATTTATTTTAAATTCTTTTCAATGGTACAAGTATTAAAAATATTTATAGTAACATTGGATTCTTGAGCATTAACACTCACACCAGGGACATTATATACAGTGCTACTACTACTGTTGCTATCAAATTGCAAATGTGGGGCACTAGAAGAACATCCAGGTAAGTTGATATTTGTTTGCACAGACCCAAGCATTTTAGATATTTCAATCTTCTTTTTTAACGAAACGTTAACATACCCCTTCACAACAGTAGTAGACCACCATGATTTTTTACTGTCAACAAATCACCACCATGGTTGGCCAAATGTGTCGCACTATTCCTTCGGAAACAATGTACAGTGTAAAGATCAGAGTTTGGGTATTTGAGACATGTCGCAATGTCTTTTGATATCCTCCCCATATTAATACCAATTGGACTATTAATACAATGACCGTTACGAAAAGTTAAGAAAAATCTCTTATGCGTAACATTATTAGGACGTAAGTTAGCATATTTTTTAATTAAGTCAATCCAATGAGGATCTGTAATTGCAAACATACTTGGAATGTAATTTTTTGGTTTAGATACAGACACAATGATGGAATCGGATCTGTATTCTATGTCATTGACAGACATATTCCTAATGCCTAAGCACATCATTATAACCCATTATCAAGACGATCTATAATGAATACTGTTACATACAAAGCTGCAATATACATACCAATTTATCCATCTTCATAGCCAGATAAGACATCATCCACTTCCCTTATACATTTATGAACATCTTCTTCTAAAATCTTCGACTTTTTAGGTGCGTAGCCCTGAGATATCCGTTTCAATAAGGCCTGCAATTTACAATATTTGGATTTATCTACATCCTTATGTATAGATAAACAGGACCTCAACATAGAATATATCGTCCATAAACTTGATGGTATATACTTCTTACGTTGTAATTCGAAGTAAGCAAGTAAAACAATTTCCGAAACAACTGTAACTTTATTTAGATTAAACCACTCCCACTTTACATCCATTTTAAATTTGCAGTATTCTTTTTCGTATCTTGCTCGCGATTTTTCTGGCAACAATTTATTCACAGTATTTGCAGTTATTTCTTTCAATTCCAGTGGAGTGCAAGATATTTTTTTACCCATTTTAATTATAGCCTTTAAATTAATTTCAAGTGTTTTATCATTAATTATCAGTGTAACCCACTGAAATATATACAAACTTAGTTAGTTTATATTTCAGTGGTGTAACCAACCACTATAAAATTTTATGAACATGTATGGGCGATTTTTTTATTTAGAAATGGCATAACGGCATAAAATGGCGCAAAATTGAAAAAATTATTAAAAATATATAAAATTATAATATATTAAAAATATATTTTATATATATAAAAAACTAAAGTCAGTCAACCAACTAAGTTCGCATGAACATCACGTATGCGAACTTAGTTGGTTGACTGACTTTATTCAAGACCACACTTGTACACATTATTACACATAGATGGCAGATATAGTTTACAGTATATTTTCAACAAAAATATTATAAAAAACTCGTTAGTCAGGCGTTTTTCATCACTTGTCCATTAGAAAACTCCTCGCTACGCTCTTCGTTTTCCAAACTTGGACGCGTGCTGTAAAGTCGCGCTGACTGAACTCGTCCTTTAATATACTATTATTAAAACAAAACTATAAAATACAGCAGTCCGCCATGATAAGTTGAACACCAATCAGAGTGAATTACGTCACGCGTAAGTGAACCTTGTAGGAGCTTCGACGATCTCTGCATTTTTTAATTGTTGTTACCTGCGTTTATAAAGTATTTAGTGATTTCCATGGATAAGTTGCTTAGTTTTGTATTCTCAAAACATGGAACAAAGTTTTACCCAGGCAAAATAACTCCAATTTGCCCAGAGTTGCTTTGTTGATGTTGGGGGAGTTTTTGGCATCAAAGACTTTTGTTCAGCAGAGTTTAGAAATGTCAAAACTACAATGTATAAAATTAATGTTTAAAAAACAATAATTTAAAAGTTCAAAACCCATAAAATCAGTTTTAATAAAAAAACACTTCTTGATAGATTGATATTAGATGTTATGTTACTAAAATATTGTTTTTATTAACTAGACATAACCGATTCTGGTTAAAATGTACTATAAAACATCACTTGAGATAACATGTATAGTCGTACGCATTATGCGCATGCGCATAGGGGGCAAAACACAAAGGAGTAGGGAAAATAAATTTGGGGCTATATAAAAATTCTTTAAAATGATAATAAACCCCAACAACTCTAACCTAACCAGAGTTAAATCAACGGTTCTTGCCGCATTGTCCTATATTGAATCGAGAGTTCGCGCTGCCGCGCGTATGTTGTCTTGATTTATCTTCCCGCTTCGCGGTAGGCAACCTAATCTAACCAAGGTAAAACCAACGGTCCTTGCCACTTTGTCCTATATTGGATCGAGAGTTCGCGCTGCCGCGCGTATGTTGTCTTGATTTATCTTCCCGCTTCGCGGCGGACAACCTAATCTAACCAAGGTAAAACCAACGGTCCTTGCCACTTTGTCTTATATTGGATCGAGAGTTCGCGCTGACGCGCGTATATTGTCTTAATTTATCTGCCCGCTTCGCAGCGTGCAATCTAATCTAACCGGGGTTAAACCAACAGTCTAATAAGTTTCAATTTGTCAAATAAATTCTTCGTACTAACCTTAAATAATGCGTTATGTTTCGTTTATGCTTAAATAGATTTGTAAAATAATAATAAACTTGTTATATGAATTCGTCGTCGTCACCTTAAATAATAGTGCGTATCCAACGATTTATACGCCACTGGAGCTTTTATGTCAATTTCCGTTGGAAAACCCATCAATGCGCATGCGCAGAATGCGTACGGTGGGTTGCCTATACACGTTATCTCAAGTGATGTTTTAAAGTACATTTTAACCCTACATGCTTGAATCTCCTATCGGCCATCACAAACATACCTGACTGCAAACCTTTTATAAAAGTACACGATTCAACCAAACATGTGTCTGTAATTCTTCCTCTATAACCTGGCAATACATAATTAACTTATCCGTTTGGTGTACAGGATATAAGATATTTTACAGTGTTAGCCTTTTTGTATTCTGATCATGACAGAGATTGATTCAAGGCTTTCGAAGGCTTTTGTATATCAATCTCTAGGCAGTCAATATTGCAACTTACATTATAATATTTATGCCTAAATGCCATGAGTAAATTATTTTTTATGGAATCTGTATTTAATTTTACCATAAAAGGACACATTACACTAGCTAACAAAGGAATATATTTTAAAAATATTTTGCTATTTAACAACGCAAAACAGCCGATTTCTTCCTTTGGCTCCCTAATGTTTTCGGTCTTTTTAGTTACAACTGACGTCACAAGCAGACGCCATGACACCAGCGATCGTTTTCGAGCTCATTTTAAACTTTGAATTTCAATTGCTTTTTTTTTAATAAAACTTCGTTTCCTGCAGAAATAATATATATTTTTGAAAACAGTAGGTACTTTAGAATACTATAGAACACTTTATCAAAATAAGTCATCATGCCCATTCTATGATTTGTATTCCTGTTCCATACATATTCTTTGCCATAAAGTAACCATCCATTTTGTTCTAATCTGTAGCTACGGTGGCGGTTTTTACGGGCCACTGGAGGTCAATTTCAGTTAGTTTGAATTGTGGCACGGGTGGCGTTGAACGTATGAGCACTCTTACTACATTTCAACCACTATATAATATTCTAGGATGCTGGTGGCGAGAGAGTCCATAACTTTGTTTTGGGTTTATATACTTTCTTACATTGTTAACACATGTTAACACCCGGGCAGCCCTTTTAGGGTTGGATCTCAAGGGTAGTTGCAGGAATGGTCAAATTTTTATTGCTGCCCTGACTGTAGTATCGCTTTACCATATACATATATAACGATAACCCTCCACAAAGTATCTTTCATTTACAAAGAAATTTTGGAAAAATATGGATGGAACATGAAGATTTCAGATGTTGTGCATAAACCTCCAACCACTCGTGCACATTAAAAAATTTCTGGGAAAGACTGAGGATTCATGTTTCCAAGCACCAGCAAAGACAAAACTGAATCGAAAAGTTATTCCTACATTTTTAAATGTTGAACCTGATATGTCCCATTAAAATTATTATTTTGTGTATATTATCATAGTTGTTTACATTGTAATGTTGTTTTGTATATAGCTGTAATATTGCAAGAGGAGATTCACAACGAAGAAGCTGTTTCTGGTAATTCATACGAATTGTTCACTTTAACACCGCCTTTACCTGGACCTTCTAAAAACCCAATATCCCCTAAGTCTGCACAAGCTAAACCAGATGTTGACCATCTGGCCACACCAGATGTTTCCAGTATTCAAGAAATAGGAATTTCAAGTACTATTTGTTTGTCTATGTTTTTTTTTGTTTTTTTTTAAGATCATGTTTTAGCTGCTAGTCCATACAAACGTCCTTACAACATTCTCCACATGGTTGATGAAACACGAATGCAACATTTAACACCCAGGAAAAAAAATATTACAGGGAGCTTGTAAAAGCAAAACATATCATCACAACCATAAAGAGAAGAGGAGGTACTTCTGCATAGAAATTATTCCGAGGTTCATCAGGAATTTTCTCCAATGCCATTATGAATACGATGGAGAAAATTGAGAAAATGCCAACAGTGGTGCAGCTCTTTTTTCAAAGTCAATTTAGGAATGTGAACAAGGAGTCCAAAGCACGCCGATACATCTTTGACGAAAAAGCATTTTATATTGCGTTGCAAAAGAGCAGTCCGAGCGGGTATAAGCAAATGGTTAAGTTTTTTTCTATGCCATCTACACTTACCTTAAACCGAGTTATACAATGTATGCTATTAGAGCAGTGTTTCCCAACCTTTTTTGTGGCATGCCCCACCCAAGGCTTTCTGAAATTCTTACGCCCCCCTATGTAGCATACCCATCTTTTTGTTTATTTATTGTTTCATCATGAAGAAAGTACAGTAATTATTAAAACTAGTCGTAACTAAACAAACCATTAATTTTGCTCTAATCTACAATACTACGGCGCGTAATCTAGTGTTCACCCAGTGGTGTCCAAAAGTTTTCACTAAACGTTCCAGGAACATCACATATCACATACTTAGTTCTAAGTCCTCGTACTATACTAGTTCGTGAGGTTTATGTCTTTTTATTCCACGTGTATCTAGGAGTTGGATCGCATCGGCGTTGACGTGGGTCTGGAGCCTTAGTTCTTGGTTAGCAGCAAGTCTTTTAATCGCACTGACAACATCTTCGATGCCAATAACACATAATTTTTTTAAATAATGGGTTTTAGGAAAAAATCACTAGGAAATTGTTAATGAAACACTGTAAGTAAATTTTCAAAACAGATAATGAAAAACTGAACTTAAAATTCGAAATAATTTCAATAAAGACTTTTCAATATTATTTTATTATTTTGATTTAGTGAGATCCTTGATGCATAGCGCTTGATGCTTGCTGCACAGAAATGTTATGTTAGGTTCCAATTTGGTTAGCTTCGGTCTCCCTGTTGTGTAATATCCAGACGATTTCTTTTTTTTACCAGAAAATCATGTACAGCACTAAATCCACATTAAGCTAAATATGAAGATGGAAACGGTAACAATAGTTTTCTTGCACAATTGGTTGAATTTGGGTATTTGATTTCTGTTTCCTCATAAAGCCATGCCATCGCTCCTTTTATATTAAATGAAATTTAACTGACTCATCATTTTGCATTTCTGCATGTTCTTCTTGATACTGCATATTTGGTATATCAGACAAATCCACTAACATTGGCTGCGTTATCCATGTTGGAAAAACAATTTGTTTTAAATCAGAAAATCTTTCTTTAAAATCAGCCAATAGTATTTTCAGATGATCGACAATAACAAGTATCATTTACTTCACATTTTTGGAGCCAATGAAACTTTTCAATTTTTTTGTTGTTAATATATTTTTGACATAACTTAATAAGGGTAATGAAACTAAATATCTTATGTGTGATGCTTTTGCATCGACGAGAGTTTTATTTTAAAGAGTTCCATACATTTTTTCAAGCAGTTCCCTTTAGAGAGCCATCTTTCTTCAGTGTGAAGTAAAAGTCTCACATGGTCTGCGTTTTGTTCTTCACAAAATAGCTTAAAGAGACGTTCACCTTTGGCATTAGCTTTAATAGCATTGATACACTTTACTACTGGATGTAGTACTACATTTAGATCAGCCGAGATGTTTTTAACTACCAAGTTTTCCCTTTGAATAACACAATGCACAAGAAGCAGTTCTGGGTTCTCATCTTTCATCAATTTTAAGCAGCCATTTTTCTTGACCATCATATTAGGATACATTTTTCATTGGTATATTATTGACATCTAAGTATCATTGACATCTATTCCCAGCCAGCGTTAAATGTTGCAGGAATGTTGCAGCAATGTTACTTTCGCAACGTTAAACATTGCTGCAACATTCCCGCAACATTCCTACAACATTCCTATGTCCGCCTCTCTGCAACGTTCAGAAATGTTTTGGGAACGTTGCGGGAATGTTGCGAACATTGCAGGAACGTTGCGGGAACATTACGAACGTTGCGGGAACATTACGAACGTTGCGGCAACATTACGAACATTGCAGGAACCTTGCGGGAACATTACGAACATTGCGGGAATATTACGAACGTTGCTGGAACATTACGAACATTGCATGAATGTTGCAGGAAGATTGCGATCATTGCATGAATGTTGCAGGAATATTGCGAATATTGCAGGAATGTTATAGGAATATATTGAATATTGAAAAATAGAAAATTATAAATTTAGTTTTATTCTGTTTTATTTACATATTTCACTTTCACTTTTTTTTTTAAATTCATGTATTGTTATTGTTATTCTCATTGGAGGAAACTTCTGCATTTGCTTTTTTGGCTCGACTCACACTTGTTGGAGTTTGAATAAGTCATTTCTATCTTCTATATCTTTTTCCGACCATTTCTCTGTAAAATTGTAGGACAATATAAAATATAAGTAAAAATATCTGGCAAAAATGTTCACTTTTAAAGAAATAAACTTACTGCAGAGTAATTTCGCCATCATCAATTGGCTAAAACATCGTTTCTTATTCGAATGACCTTGCCAACTAAATTTTTAGGCAACATGTTTGTTGTACAAGTAGGTTATGTAAACGCGTTTAGGAGGGACTCAGCGTTCATACACTTCCTTTTCCTAATATGGGGTTTCAGGAATTGCAATATTTGCAATAAGGGCCATTCTGGACGAGTCAATGCCGCTGCCCCTCAAAAAACCCATGCCATCAAGCTCAACAATCCACTTCTCTTTGACAAACCTCTCAGGAAGCGTTTGCCACCTGGAGCTACATCCTTTCACTGTTGCTGAAATAAAGATAGAAAGGATATAGAAAAGTATGAACTGTAAATTTCGAATAAAAAGATGCAACATAACCTACCATTCATTGTTTCGGCCCCATTCTTCCATGAGGAGTCTTTTTTTGAAACCTGCATGCCCCTTATCATATATTTGGGGATACGCCCGCACACACTCAACTGAAATAACGTCATTAATCGACATTTTTTAACTCTTAATTTATAAACAACTTTTCGAACTGTAAACAAAGTGAATGTAACACAATGGAAAATGCCACTCTTGAATTCGAGTGCATGCGCGCAAGAATCGAGAGCGTTGATTGGCTGAAAGATAAGGCGACACGACGTGAAACTTTAAACATTGGTAGATTTCACATTACGTTAAGTTCGGATACTTCACATTACCTTTCACATTACCTCGATCGCAATGGGCCGCATATAAAACAATGCGTTTTAGGTTTTCATCACGTCTCATCTCGTCACGTTAAGTTCATCGTAATCCCGCCTTAATACACTACATAAAAGTGGAAGAGAGGATTACAGAACGAAGAGAGAGCGTAGATAAATACAGCAACGTTTCATTGAGTATATACACGCATTGTGTATGCAAATTCCGATCGGCGGGAAATAACTAAAAATACAATACATTTTTGAGTATAAGAATAAAAAAAGTGAGACGAGTAAAAATAATCACAGTAAAAATAAATGATAATATTAATAATGAAAAAAATAATTGGCGCAGCCTTACTGGAATGTTGTAGGAATGTTGCTACAACATTCACATTGTAATATTGCAACTGGAATATTGCAGGAATGTTGCTGCAACATTCACATTGCAACGTTGCCACTGGAATGTTCAGGAATGTTGCTGCAACATTCGGAATGTTGTGCAGCCTTCGAAACATTGCTGCAACATTCCTGCAACATTCAACGCTGACTGGGTTATTAACATCTTGGAGGTAGTGGAACTTTCTAATCTTTTATGGAACAACATTTCTTTAGCAAAATGTCCTTTATCAATATATTTTACGTAAGTTATCAATACTGCCTCACTGTCTCTCAAAGTTGATTCATCCATTTTCACTGAGAATTTTCTTGTTTTCAGCTTTTCAACAAGTTGTTTTTGTTGAAAATATACTGTAAACTATATCTGCCCTCTATGTGTAATAATGTGTACAAGTGTAGTCTTGAATAAAGTTAGTCAACCAACTAAGTTCGCATGAACATCACGTGTTTTAATAGGTTATGGGCCCAGCGTGCCCAAAGTTTTTTTGATAAATATTCATAGAAAATATGGCTACAAGTTATTTAAATAGTGTGCCAAAGCTAATAGGCAGAGAAAACTAGAACGATTGGCTGTTTGCCGTCGAGAATGTTTTCGTACTTGAAGGTTTGTCAAAATGTCTGGACAACACAGAAATGGATGCGACCGTGATGGCGAAGGCCAAATCGAAATTGGTTTTGACTCTTGATCCATCCTTGTTTACGCATGTGAGAGATGCAACAACGGCAAGAGAAGTTTGGATAAAGTTAAAAAATCTATACGACGACAATGGATTCACAAGAAAGATTGGACTATTACGCAGCCTGATATCGTTACGTCTAGAAAATTGTGACAACATGTCATCGTATGTAAATCAAGTGGTTGAAACGTCGCAAAAACTGCGAAGAACTGGTTTGAACATTAATGAAGAGTGGATAGGTTCATTACTACTAGCGGGATTACCGGAAAGGTTTGCACCCATGATTATGGCCATAGAACATTCTGGAATTGATGTCGCTACAGATTCCATTAAGACGAAGTTACTAGATATGGAAGTAGATGGCGCTAGTGAAAAGAACGGAGGATTCGCTGCGAAAGGTAAATCGCATTTCAAAAAGAAGCCAAAAGATGGTGATAGTAAAAACTCAGGAGAAATGTCAGACAGAAGAAATGACAGAAGTAATGTCGTTTGCTTTAAATATAAACAAACAGGACATTACAAGTCAAAGTGTCCGAATAAACAAACAGATGCCTTAAGTGCAGTGTTTACAAGTGGTAAATTTCAAAATACAGATTGGTATGTAGATAGTGGAGCAAGTTTTCATTTAACAGCCAATCGGAATCACTTAATGAATGAAAGAAAACCAGAGCTAACTGAAATTACTATTGCTAATGAAACAAAGATTCCAGTTATGTTGTTTTAACAAATGTACAGTACGTTCTGAAACTAACAACTAATTTATTATCAGTGGGTCAGTTGATCAGAAATGGTAATAAGGTAGAATTTAATAATGAAGGTTGTAAAATTTATAACAAGAATGATGTCTTAGTCAGAATGGCAAAGTTAGAAAACAATATATATAAACTAATTCTAAAACAAGAAAACATGGCTTTGTTAGCAGCTCCCACAGAATCAAGTAATTTATGGCATAGACGTTTAGGACATATGAATGCAAAATATTTAACTAAAATGACAGGTTTAGTCGATGGACTAAAATACACTGGACTAGCAAACAATCAAAAACAAAACTGTAAAATTTGTTGTGAAGGCAAACAAACCCACTTACCTTTTCCAAAATCAGGTAGTAGGGCAGGAGAATTGCTAGAAATAATTCACAGTGATGTTTGTGGACCAATGGAAAAAAGGTCAGTTGGAGGTTCGAAATATTTCATAACATTCATAGATGATTATAGCAGGATGTGCTTCATATACTTTATGACAACGAAGGATGAATCATTAGAAAAATTCAAATGTTTTAAGAATCTGGTTGAAAAACAAACAAACAAAAAGATTAAAACTTTGAGAACGGACAATGGAGGAGAATATGTTAACAATATATTTAAGAAATTTCTTCAGAATAATGGAATAATACATCAGAAAACAAATAGTCATACTCCTGAACAAAATGGCATGGCTGAAAGATTTAATCGCAGCATAGTAGAAAAAGCTAGATGCCTACTTTTTGATAAAAACCTTGAAAAAATGTTTTGGGCTGAAGCCAGTAACACAGCATGCTATCTGATGAATCGCTCTGTGGCTTCAGGTATAGATAAGACTCCGTATGAGTTATGGTTTGGTAGAAAGCCAAACATTAGCCACTTAAAGATTTTTGGTAGTTTATCAATGGTGCATGTTCCTAAAGCCAATAGACTGAAATGGGACAAAAAGGCAATAAAGCATATTCTTGTTGGTTACGATGAAACAACAAAAGGTTATAGATTGTACAACCCAGTAACAAAGAATATAATCACTGGCCGTGACATAACTGTAATGGAAACAGGAGGAACAGAAAGCATTCAGAAACCTGAAATATCAGATTCAGTGGGGGAAGAATGCATGGCATCTTCTACTGAAGATAAAGAAGAAGTAGAATGTCAAAGTTCAGAAGAAGAATTCACAGATGATCAGCAGACAGATGATGATGACTACATTCCTGAAAACGATGAAGAAGTATTTCAAGAAAGAATAAGAAGATCTCAAAGACCACCAAAACCAAAACTTAATGAAGATTTTGTCTCATACTTATCTAAAGGGGATACGAACTTGGAAGATTATCCAGTCAGTGTATCAGAAACTCTTTCAGGACATGAAGAAGTTTTTTGGAGAAGGGCTATTGAGGAAGAATTCCAGTCATTTGAGGAAAACAACGCCTGGGAATTAGTTGATTTGGAAGAAAACTCCACGATTGTGGGTTCTAAGTGGTTTTTTAAAAAGAAAATTAATAGTGGTGAATTCTAGTTTCGTGCGCGTTTGGTAGCAAAAGGTTTTTCTCAGAAGCAAGATATTGACTACAGTGAAACGTTCTCTCCAGTAGTCAGACACACTACGCTAAGACTATTATTTGCATTGTCAGTTAAATTGAATTTAGATATAATTCATTTAGATGTAAAAACAGCTTTCCAGAATGGTTTTTTAAAAGAAAAAATATTTATGAAAATTCCAGAGGGCTATAAATGTTTGAATGTAAATAAAAGGAAGGTATTACGACTTAACAGAGCTGTGTATGGTCTCAAGCAATCATCCAAATGCTGGAATGATAGAATTAATAAAGTTTTATTAGAGCTAGGTTATGTAAAGTCGAAATACGAGCCTTGTGTTTTCATAAAAAGAAAGGATGATTTATATAGTATTGTAACGTTATATGTAGATGACTTCTTCATTTTTTCCAATATTGAAAGTGAAACTAATTTTTTGAAAGAGGAATTAAGTAGTAGATTCAAAATTAAAGATTTAGGAAAAATTAAGGAATGTCTAGGTATGAAAATCAATCATGATAAAGAAAAAGGTACTTTGACCTTGAGTCAATCAGGTTATATAGATCAATTGTTGAGAAAATTTAATATGACTGATTGTAAAGTGAACAACAAAGTGAAACTGATTGTAAAGTCAAAACTCCCATAGAAAAAAAATTAAATTTAGACAATTCACATGATCAGAATATTGTTGATAAGGTACCATATCAGAACCTGATAGGGGGCTTAATGTATTTAGCGGTTCTTACAAGACCGGACATTGCATTCAGTGTGAGCTATTTAAGTCAATTTAACAAATCATATGGGGATCAGCACTGGAAAAGTGCAAAGCGTTTATTAAGATACTTGAAAGGTACTAAAGATTACTGTTTGAAATTTTCTGTAGATAATAGAGAGCTAGTAGGATTTGTAGATGCTGATTGGGGAAATAGTATAATAGATAGAAAATCATATACTGGATGGACTTTCAAATTCTGTGGTTTGGTGATTTCATGGGAAAGTGGTAAACAAAGAACAGTTGCGCTATCAAGTACTGAAGCGGAATACATGGCCATTTCTGATGCAGCTAAGGAAGCTATCTATTTAAAAAATCTAATAAGCAAGTTGACTGGAAATGATAATTGAGTTAAACTTTTTTATGATAATCAGGGTGCCATAAATTTGTCGGAAAATCATACATATCACAAGCGATCGAAGCAAGGCTGATATTCTGACAAAGGGTTTAAGTTCAGATAAACTTCTTGGTCTCCTTAAGTATTTAGGTGTTTGTAATAATTAAACATAGGTCATATTTAGTTTTTTAGTAAGTGGGGGTGTTGAAAATATACTGTAAACTATATCTGCCCTCTATGTGTAATAATAAGTGTAGTCTTGAATAAAGTTAGTCAACCAACTAAGTTCGCATGAACATCACGTGTTTTAATAGTTTTTCTATCTCATTTCGCCTATTCTCAAGCTATTTATATACTTTATAACAGTATTATTACTCAGTGGCATAACTTTTACATCTTTGTCTTCTTTTTCAAGAACCGTTTGAAGAAATGCAAATTGACGGTTTTATTAAATTCTCTCCTATAGTTTTTTTTACAGATTTAGCGATGAATAAAGAAATCTGATAACTAGCCTCAAGAATACGATTATGAGTTGAAGTATGAGCAGTAAATAGAGACTTTATTGTCGTTCTCTTTTCAAAATTTGTCTTTAAAGTTTGAAAGTAATTCAAATCTAAATTAATATGAGCACTATGTTTCACCTTCAAATGCGCCTCAATGCGACTTTGTTTCAAGCATTGCTTGCATAAAATACAAAAAGGGAACCGCTCATCGTGAACAGCGGGAATGAACCCAAATTGAATTTGGGTATGAACCCAAAACTGCGTTGTTTAGCGAGATTTTATAGCGTCCGGGGGTCCCTGCGGAGCCTGCAGTCTGCCGAAGGGAGATTATCTTGATGACGCCAAAAAAAACCAGTTTTGATATAGAGATATTTTGGCCTCAAACGAATTTATAATATTTATTGGCCGCAATTATTTAAGAATTTGCTTTTTTCTTTCAATTGTTGCACCGAAATCTAGCATTACATTTAAATGGCCCGGGAAAAATGGTTAACCTCGTGTTGTTCATTTTCGAATTGCCCCCATAAATAATCAAATTTCCCCCCTGTGAGGCGTGGGCCCCACGTTGGGAAACACCGCATTAGAGTGTGGAATTAACAATAAAATATTGGCATATTTGAGTAAAACTTCAGACAATAGGGCGCAAGTAGACAGAGTCTGCATATTAATGTTTGATGAAGTATCTTTGAAACCCAATTTATATTACAATCGTGGTACCAAGAAAGTTGATGGATTGCAATCAGTTGACGAAGGATTAAGTTATAAAATTGCTAGTGTTCATGGTACGAGGTCTTACTAAAGCATTGAAGCAGCGGATAGCATTCTATTTTGTACAGTCTACAGCAAAAACATTTTCTCTTAAAAAATGTATCACAGAAGTTGTAATAGCTGTTCATGAAAATACTAATTTTTTCTACTGATATATGTGAAAATGGCTTTTTTTCCACGGCTTACCCTACATCAGGGATTCCCAAAGTGCGGCCCTCGGGCCAAATGCGGCCCGCAAAGCCGCATATTATTATATATAATATATATATATATATATATATATATATATATATATATATATATATATATATATATATATAATAAATAGTAAAATAAATAATAAATATTACAAATAAGATATAATAAAATATTTTAATATTTAAAAAAAATCTTACAGAGCTTTAACCATAAGCGTTTGTATGAATAAAATATTGTTTAGTTTATATTTAAAAAAATATTTTAGTATGTCTAGTCTAGTTATTACACATTTGTACAGAAATATAATATAGTTAGCTCATATAGATACGGAACTGTTAATCATTTAAGGCAGGGCTTCTTAAACTATGGGTCGCGACCCCAAATGGGGTCGATTAGCGAAATCTTGGGGTCGCGAGATTTTAATTTAAATGATTTAAATACATTTGTGAGAGTTTGAAAATGCCGCAAAAATGGCGGAAAAAGTTGATAAGTAACATATAAGTTGATGAATTTATAAAAAACACTTAAGAGTTAGAATGTAAAAATTGCTGTGGAGTATGCACGGATGGTGCAAAAGCGATGACCGGTCAAAATATTGGTTTCATCATTTTTTCAAGTTTCTCATTATGATCATATAACTTTTACGCACTGCCTTATTCTTCAGAAGGCCCTCGCAGCAAAAAGAAAAATACCACCAGAATCGAACTATGTGATTCAGGATGCTGTTGAGATTACAAATTTTATTAAGAGGCATGTTGTTAACAGCCGGAGACAACAGATTTTCAAATATCTGTAAGTATACGGATTCCCACTATACAAATTTATTATTACATGCAAAAGTAAGATGGATATCAACAGCTTGAATGCTGAGCTTTTGAGTAACTATAACCTTAAACTAGGTTTTTAAAAAAACCCTTAACTGAACTTTGGATCGCAACTAAAGGGTCCGCCAATAAGCGCGCTCGATCTTTAAAATAAAATAAATCAAGTTGTGTGAGAGGTATAAATGAAATTTATTTTTTGTTTGAAAGAGTATTCGAAGGCATTATGTATGGAAAATAATATCGTTCAAATGGCCACCTCGGCTTTGCTTGGTGGCGCGCATACGAGAAGTCCAATTTCCAATGACTCTGGCGCACAAATCGGGCTGTATTTCATCGATGGCGTGGCGTATGTTGACTTTGAGGTCATCAGTGTTTTGTGGTTGGTTTGCGTAGACCTGTGATTTAAGAAAACCCCACAAGAAATAGTCTAGTGGGGTTAAATCGCACGATCTCGGTGGCCAGTTGATGTCGCCTCCGCGCGAGATAACCATTCCTCCGAAGCGCTCGTGCAGAAGATCCATTGTGGCGCGCGCTGTGTGGCTCGTAGCGCCGTCCTGCTGAAACCACATATCCTCGACATCCATATTGTCGATTTCATGCCAGAAAAAGTTCGTTATCATGGATCTGTATCGTTCGCCGTTTACCGTGATGGCCACACCATCCTCGTTCTCGAAGAAATACCTCCGATGATGCCTCCGGCCCAAAATCCACACCAAACAGTTACCTTTGCTGGGTGCATTGCGACCTGGTGGACCTCCTGTGGATTGTTCTCGGCCCAATAACGGCAATTCTGCTTGTTGACATTCCCATTTATCCAAAAATGTGCCTCATCGCTGAAGATGATTTTGCGACCAAACTCGGGGTCGACCTCCAACTGCTCTAAAGCCCAATCAACGAAGATACGGCGCTGTCTATGGTCGTTTATTTTGAGCTCTTGTGTCAGCTGGATCTTGTACTGATGCATGCCCAAATCCAGATGCAAGATTCGGCGAAGTGATGTTTCCGAAAGGCTGAGTTCCTGTGCGCGACGTGAAATTGACTGTCGCGGATTTTCACGCACACTATCGCGCACAGCGGCGACATTCGCGGCAGATCGGACGTTTCGACGACGCGTCGGTGTTGGCTTATTGTTCACCGAACCGGTTGCCTCGAATTTGTTTATCAAACGACGGATAGTCGACTCAGCAGGACGACCAATTGCACCGTAAAATTGGCGGAGCGCGCGGAACGTTGCCCGAACCGATGAATGATTTTCGTAATGCATTTTAATGATTTGCACATGTTGCTCGCGGCTGAATTGGTTCATGGTAATTTGTGAAGATACACTGAATAATAACAACTAGGTTTGACAACTCTACCACAAACAACATGGCCGCCATCAGCTGTTAAAGATCGAGCGCGCTAATTGGCGGACCCTTTAGAACTGAATTTCCCACAATCAAAATGATATGGCATTAAATGTTTTTCTGCCATTCAGCACCACATATTTATGTGAAATTACTTTTTCAGCTTTATTCATGTTTCAGCTTTGTTCATATTTCCTTGTTTTGCTCGGATTATCTTTTGGTTGTGAGTGCGTTTTCGCGAACTGAGGCAGACAAACTTGAATGATTTAGACTCGCAGGTGTCTGCTGGTATATTTCGAGCCTCCGACGATGCTAGTTGTCATTGAATCAGTCACTTCAGAAGCTTCAGTGAGTTCATCACCTTTCCGTTTTAAAGACCCAAATTTTAGCAAATTGTCCATAATTCAGCAATAAAAGTAGAAACTCGAATTCGTTTACCTCGTGTAATTTTCTTTTAACATTCTTTTACATTTCTTGATTATTGCTGCGGCACCCCAGGCATACGCTCGCGGCACCCAGTTTGAGAACCACTGACTTAATCACTTAACGGCTGCGATCGAATATATTCGAACGGACTGAAATACTCGAATATATACCATTATTGCAGAAACGCTATTATAATAAATGCAATTTTAAAACATTTTGTGCAATTTTTAATTTCATAATGGGGTCGTGAATGAAAAAAGTTTAAGAAGCCCTGATTTAAGGCATGCAATTTAAATTGATAGAATTACAGGAAAATATCGATGCTAAGAATTCTTAGCGGAACAATTCCTTAATTGATTTTTATAAAGAATTATTATGCGTGAATTATCCGAAATACGAAAACATGCTCAACAAATGTTTCCATTATTTGAGAGCACATATATTTGCAAAAAAACTTTTTCTATACTAATAAAAAAATAAGATATAGTTAAATGTATTTAAAACAAAAAAAATCGTGGTTATTGTTTTGATTTTATTCTGTTTTTTTTTTGGCCCGCCAAAAAATTCGGTAATATTAAATTGGCCCGCCTAAGAAAAACTTTGGGAACCCCTGCCCTACATGAAAATGACATTTTTTCATTCTAGGGATGAAAATATTTTCACATCTAATAGAGACGAAAATGAGCATTTTAAATTTATGATTTTCTCGATTAAAACACTAAACTTACCAAATTTGCATGGACTTTCTTATTAATTACATCAATTTGAATGAAATATTTTATGTACAAACGTAAAACGAGCCTGAAATTATTTAAAAAACCGAAATAAAATTAGGACATTTGACTTGAAAAGTATCACCTTCTATGAGAATGCAATATGTTACCGTGGAAGCGACGAAACCAACAATTAAATTTGTATTGGCAGTTCTGACAGTTCGCTTCGAATTGGATTTATTAAAGTCGAATTATGGATTCTACAACCGAAATCAGTAGAAAACATTGCATTTACTACTCGAGATGAAAGTGTTTTTTCATTAATTGGAAGTATTCGTGGGTGCTGGACGTGTGTGAGAGTGCTCGGTAAAAGAATTGCTATTGCGGGTGTTTTAAGCGTGAGGGAAGTGAAAGGCTGCGGGTGGTTGGTCTATTTTGTTCAGGCAGTTATTGTCGTCGGGAAAACCTTCGTTGCAAGTAAGTCGTTATCGCAGCAAGCGTGTTAAAAACTTTACGCTCGTGGTGATAAGTTGTGTTTGCGTGGTTGCGGCGCGACAGGGTAAGCGCCCAGGCAACGTTTCAAAGGGCATCTGGTGAGGGATAGCGGAATTTGTAGCTAAGACCGGCTTCAACAGCGGAAGGTGTCTTCGCGGGAATGGACGAATGCGAGAGCAGACCGAGAGCGGGCAGTGAGTCGATGAACCCGTTTGAAAGATGTGCTAAACTAAACCGATCACCGATCCAGACGGCTAAGAGGTCGAAAAAAGAGGAGTTGTCAGATAAAGAGGGGAGTGCAGTGCAGGTCAGAGTGATCATTTTGAGAGAATATTGCAGGGATTAATAGAAATTAAAAAGGAGTTCACGACGGTAGACAGGAAGTTGGAGGAAATGAGACGGGAAAACAGAAGATTGGAGGAAAAATTGGAAAGGGTGGTGAAGAGACAAAAGGAGGAGGAAGAAGTAGAAAAGGACTGGAGAAAGGAATTGTTAGCAGAGTTGAGGTCAATAAGAGATGAGAATATGGAAATAAAGAATAAGTTATCGAAACTGGAGGAGGAAGCAGAGGCAGTCAAGGAGGAGAAGAGAAGAACCGAGAGTAAGTGGGAGGAGGAACGTCAGACAATGAGAGAGGAGCTGGCTAAACTAAAAGATACGGAAGAGAGGAGACTAAGGAGGGAATTAAGAAATAACATAGTTATTTATGAAATTGAAGGAGAAGATTGGCGGGAAAAGGCAAAGAACATATTTCGGGAAAAGCTAGGTTTAAACGAAGGTTTCGGGAGTGCATACAGGCTTGGCTCGAATAGGGTTAATAGAGAAAGTAAAGGCCCGATTATGTTAAAATTAGAAAGTTGGGAGGTAAAAAAGGACATAATGAGAAACAAACGCAAGCTTAGAGGTACAAACGTATTCATTCAAGATGATTTCACCCCTTAGGAACAAGGAATCCAGAAAGAACTGTTAAGGAAGGCAAAGGTACTCAAGGAAAGGGGCTACCAGATTAAAGTAGGATACCAAAGAATGGAAATAGATGGGAATTGGGTACCATGGGACAAGGTAGCAAAAAACGAGTAAACGACCAAAGAAAGATGGGACAGTTACACAACGACGAAACGGAAAAGGAAAATGTAAAGCTAATGTTTTGGAATGTAGCAGGGCTCAGGAAGAAATTGGATAAGGTGGACGGGTCTTTTATAGAATTCTTGAGGAAATTCGAAATAGTTGGGTTAGTGGAGACCTGGGTTCAAGAGAAGGAATGGGAAGCCTGTAAGGAGAGACTCCCCAAGGAGTACAATTGGAGGATACAACCGGCACGGAGAGAGAGTGACTACGGAAGGGCAAAGGGGGAATAATAAAAGGGGTCAGAAGAGGCATCAAGGAATCGGAGAGAATTCTAGAAGAGGTGGAGGGTCTAGTTTTTAGGGAGGTAGAACTGGAGGGGGAGTAGTGGCAGATAGCAACCGTTTATAATAATAAGGGACTGGAAAAAATTAAAGAGGGTATAAAGAGGAATTTAGAAGATATGGTAACAACAAACTTGCTACTAGGAGGTGATTGGAATGTTAGGATAGGAGAAAAGCAGGTCAATACGGTGGATAAGACGGGTGATGTGATAAGAAGGAATTCTAAAGACAAAATTAAAAATGTAGAGGGAAAGGTTTGGCTGGCGTGGGTGTTAGAGAACCAATGGGATATTTTGAATAGGTGTATTGAGAGCGACTGGGAGGGAGAATTTACGTTTGTGGGTGCAATGGGTACCTCAGTTATTGACCTAATAATTACAAATGATGCGGCAAGACGGCAAATAAAACTGATGGAAATAGGAATAAGAAGTGAGTCGGATCATATGCCGGTAGTGGTGTCGTTGAAGCAGCAAAGGGAGAAAGATGTTAAGGCGGAGAAATGGGTGGCCAGATGGGACAAGGAGGCGACAGAAGAATACAGAAGGAAATTAGAAGAGGTAGAGTGGAACGCCATAGAGGATATAGACATGATGGCAAAGAAAATGGAATCTGCACTTGTGAAAAAGAAAATCAAAGAAGCGTTTAAAGGCCGAGCATGGTACGACGGGGAAGTGCGGAACGCAAAGCAAAGGTTTCGAGAAGCTATGAGAGAATGGAGAAAGGAAGAAGGGCTCAAAGTGCACGTGCTGGAAGCGAAAACAGAATTGCAAAAAATGGAGAAGAAGAAAAAGGAGCTTTGGGAGGAGAAGGAGAAGCAGCGGGTACGAGAAATCAAGACGGAAGCTGAGCTGTGGAAATACGTGAGAGAGAATAGGAAAAGGAAGGAAAGATTACCCAAGAGCATTGCGATAGAAGAATGGCAAAACCACTTCATGAGGATGCTAGGAGGGGTGGAGATGCGGTCAGAAAGAGAAGATAGTTCAGGAGGTCGACAGAGAAAGCAGGAAGAGCTCGCCGAGGATATCACCGTGACGGAGGTGTAGGATGTTATTGATTCCCTAAAGCCAAGAAAATCGGGAGGTTTGGATGGGCTCGGAAATGAAGCGTGGAAAGAAGCACCTGGAATCTGTAAGGAGAAGTTTACGGAGGAATTGAGAAGGATAGGGAGAGGAGACAAAAGGATACCAGTCAGCTGGAAAGTGGGGATAATTCAACCGGTGTTTAAGAGTGGAACGAGGAACGCGCTAGAAAATTATAGAGGTATAACTTTGATAAACTCATACAAAATATTTGCTAAAATCCTGGATTGTCGCTTGAGGAAGGAAATCAATGAAAGGAAGCTTTTGCCGGAAATACAAGCGGGGTTCAGAGAAGGAAGGAGTACGGTGGAACACCTGGTGACCTTGAGAGTCATCATAGACCAAGGAATAAGAAAGGGATGCCTGTTTGCTCTTTTCATTGATTTGAAAGCCGCATATGACTCGGTGAACAGAAGGAGACTGGACGAGTGTTTGGGAAAGCTAGGTATCTCAGAGAGGGTAAAAAGGAACATCAGGAATTTGTACGAGGAAACGGTCTGTAAGGTAGTAGCGAATGAATGGGAATCGGACTATTTTGAGGTGAGGAAGGGCCTGAGACAAGGCTGCCCTTTGAGTCCCACGCTTTTCAATCTATATGTGGCGGATATGGAAAAGGTTCTACAGGCCGGGCAAGCTGGAGGAGTGGTGATTGGGAAAAAGAAGGTGTGGAGCTTGGCATATGCGGATGACATGGTGGTATTTGCAAAGTCGGCTAGTGAGATGAAGGACGTGATTGAAAGGCTCGGTAGGTATTTCGAAAAGAGGGATTTAAGGGTGAATGTTGGTAAAACAAAATGGATTCGGTTTAAAAGGGGTGGGCGATATAAGAAAGAAAGGTTTGAATGGCAGGGTACTGAAATAGAGGAAGTTAGTAAATTTAAGTATTTGGGGTATGTCTTTGGGACTGGATACAGTAATAAAGAGCACATAGAGTATGTTACAAAGAAGGCATAGGTGGCGGCGGGTCGTATCTGGGAGGTTTGGAAAAGGAACTTTGATGGAAACTTTAGAGCAGCAGAGACCATATGGAAGGCATGTGTGCGAAGAGTGTTACTGTATGGATGCGAGGTCTGGGGAACGAAAGAGGAAGACAAGATCGAAATTGTGCAACTAAAGTTTTATAAGAAAGTGTTGAAACTTGATAGGTCGACGCCTGGTCACATTGTACTTCAGGAAGTGAGTGCTTGTAAGGTGGCGGTAATAGCTGCGGAAAGAGTGATACAGTTCGAGTATAGGGTGGATGGGTTAGGAGATGAAAGGATAATAAAGGAAATCTTTCGAGTAGTGAATAAAGAGGGGTTAAGTGGTAGAAGAGAGAGCGGTTGGGGGTTGAATAAAAGGAAACTGTATGAGAGAGGCGGGTTATCTTCCGAGGGGTTGGAAACGGAAAAAAGTGCGGGTGCTCAGTGGAAACGGATGCTAAAAGATAGGTTATTAGAAGTGGACTTCCAAGAGCGCCAATCGAAAATAGAGGCTAGTAAATATCACCAAGGCTACAGTCAGATACAAGTGCACGGCCGTGTTCCTGGTTATTTGAGGACAAGTAAAGGGTCGGACGACCAGTCAGTGTTGGCGAGATTTAGGTGTGGCAATAAAGAGCGTGGAAGGAGACATTGGATGAAGGAGGAAAGTAGAAGGTGTTTGATGTGTGGGTTGAAGGAAGATATGTGGAGTCATTGGTTGGAAGAATGCACGATGGCGGAGTGGAATGACCAGGAGAGAAGGCGAGGAAAGGATTGGAGGGAGTGTATGGACGAGAGCGGGAAGGGACTGTCGTTTTTACACAGAGTGAAAAGATGGAAAGAGCGGATGCGACGGGGTAGTTTTTTGAGTGTTGCGGTTTAGTTATTTTTTTTTTTTTTTTGTGAGCTTATGTCCGATGTACAGGTGTTGAAAAGTATAGGTTTATAGGGTGGTAAAATTTCTTTTTTTCTTTTTAATGGGGTTTTAGTTTCACAACTTTTTATTATTTTTATTATTTTTTATTGTTTTATTTTGTATGTATGTTTTGTAGAGAAATGTAAATTATTTTAATTATGCCAATAAAGGTTATTATTATTATTACTCGAGATGAAAGTGTTTTGTTTGGTTCGGTGTGATTGATAACTTGCTGGCGCTCGCGAGCAAACTCCCACCTCACCAAAAAAAACGCCATCTCTTGCTGTAGGTTAAATATACTATTGTTATTGTTGTATATGTGTCATTTAGTGACATGGGCAGTTCAAATAGATCTGCCCTACGCAGTTTGAGTGCAGACAACGGACGTCCCAACGAATATGTATGTAATATCCAGTGGTATGAAATTATTCATATTTTCGACGCTCCGCACCTCATTAAATGTATGCGGAACAATTTTTTAACGTAAAATATTGTTTTTGGTGTAGATCAAGTAGCAAAATGGGATGTCTTAAAAGTTTTGTATGACAAGACTCCAAGGAGTCATTGAATGTAGATGGCAAACTAACTAAATTAACTAAAGATCTCTTACAACCGGAAGGCAAGAAGAATATGAAAGTTAGCCTTGCTGTCCATATATTTAGTAAGACCGTATATGCTGCATTGACCTTAATGTCAAATTGTAACATTAATGCACATGCTACAGCAGATATTTGTGTCTATTTTATTATTATATTATTGTTGTGTCTATTTATTAACAATTTAGCCTTAATTCTAAGCTAATTGCTTCCCGTCCATTAGCATGTCGAGTAAAAGAGAATTCAGCACATCATGAATTCTGGGCAGAAGGCAAAATTAAATTGGGTGGACCATTTGAAATCTATCAGAGATGGGAAAATAGAATCTTCACCTCCATGCGTGCAGTATTCTATTGTCACTATAAATAATATACATGCCCTCTGGACTACTTTACAACAGCTCGAATACAAATACATCATCATACATCAAACCAAATCATTGAATCAAGATCCATTGGAGAATTTCTTTGCTGTCATCCGAGGTATGTGCGGGCAAAATGACAATCCCACATGCTCGCAATTTGTTGCAGCATTCAAAACATCCTTGATAAATAATACCTTTAAAAATTCCACAGCATCTAATTGAGAAGACGATGGGGTTGTCTATCTCCTAGCCTTAATATCCCTCATCACTGCTCCAGTCGAGTGCAGCACTCCCATTGTTACGTTCCATCAACTATTCCTCTCGCTACACTTGCTCCCGCACCACAATTGGTAGATGATCGTAAAATAAATAGACTTAATACAAGTGCATACATTGCAGGATTTATTGGTCGCAAAGTTTTACAGCGCAACTGCCCAGAATGTGTAAAATCTTATACCGTTTCAGACACTTGTAATGAAAGACTGACCTTTATACGCCTAAAAGATAATGGGACAGGAAGAACATCCTTGGTTTATCCCAGAGACTCCATAATAAAATTTGTTGATGAATTAAAAAAATATATATATTTAAATATTTATGTGCTAATCAATAAGGTAATATAAATGAAAAATTAATTGCCAATAATATTGATATTTTTAATATAGGTTGTCCATGCAAATGCATGCTGCAGCACTACATGTAAATGTTGTGAATGTATCAATGTTGAAACATTTCATAACTATTGTTAATAGAAAACTAAACAAAAAAGATTTCAGACCAAACAATGTAGTGGTCACCTATTTAAAAATGTTTGGAAAAATTTAATTGTGTTTTTTTTTCTAAAGCATTTTTTATTGGAACGAAGTTCCTTTAGGGAGCTCTCGGTATGAGTGATTCGGCAGAAAACGTATAAGCCGCGTAAGTTTCTTTCTCTTTCTATCAGTTTATATTCTCTATACAGCGCGCTCTTTTTTTCGTTATATCGCGTTACTTTCTTTCATTATACGGCGCGATGGTTTCTTTCTGTTTCATCAGTTATACGTTAAGAAAAGTTCAACAAGCGAGTGGCGCAACGGTAAGGCCTCTTGTACACGACACGGTTTCTTAACCGTACGACGTGTTCGCCGTACGGTTAAGAAACCGTGCTAGCTTGTATATGACACGGCAAAGCCACCGTACGAAACAACGGTCAGCTAAGGCTCAGATGCGTTTTATCTGGTCAAGCTGCAGGACGTACGTCATGAATCCTTATTAAAAAAAAATGATCATTGTTTACTACATAGAAAACTCAAAAAAGAAAGACACATTAAAAGAAGGTTATGGATACATCCGATTATAGAAAAAAGGGAGGAATTTGGCGCATTTCACACACTTGTGAAGAATCAACTGAGGGATGATGAAGACAAGTTTTTTAATTATTTTAGAATGCAGAAAACGACATTCGACAAATTGCTAAAACATAATGCATCAAGATACTAATATGCGACCCAGTATATCGCCCGCAGAAAGATTGGCTGTAACTTTGAGGTAAGTACAAAATTAAATTGCATACTTTTATTTAAAACTATTTATTTAACACACTAAAAAAAATGTACGGTAATTATAATATTTATAAATAAGTACTTTAATCATTACACATGTGAAAACTAAGCTAAACATATTACTGGAATGCAGAACTGAAATCGAATTCTTCAATACTAGCTTGAGAATCTGCAGAGGTACTTTCATCATTCGCACTGTATACAGATACTTGCGATTCGGGTCGCTTGGGGATTGGCTCTGACCCAGAGCCGTGTTCAAACTCGTATGAAGAGGTCTGAGGATGACTGATTCTAAAGCCTGATCTAGCAGCTGTAGAATACCCATAGGTTGACAACTGCGAATTTGCCGATGCTGTGCCACTTAGATATCCTTGATGGCCATGATCCCATTGGTTTCTTGATGTAGATATATATTGCTCTCTGTGTTGAATGCTTGTAATGATTGAAATGACTTTAAACTGAAAGTCTATCATATTTTCATCTTTGTTTAGGGGCGGTCGATGGTAAACACATCAGAGTTATTAAGCCCGTGGACAGTGGTTCGATGTTTTTAAATTACAAACATTATTTTTCCATAGTTTTAATGGTGGTAGTAGATAGCGATTACAACTTTATATTTGTTGATATTGGCGCCTACGGAAAGGAATGTGATTCCAGTGTTTTTAAAGAAACCGCTTTTTGGCAAAATTTAACAAACAACACACATTTAACCTACCCGATGCAACACGTTTGCCTGGTACTGACTACGAATTACCGTTTGTGTTTGTTGGAGACGAAGCTTTTGCTTTGCACTTACTTCGTCCATTCGGAGGTCATCAACTTGATAAATTAAAACGAACGTTTAACTATAGACTCACAAGAGCACGAAGATTTGTTGAATGTGCTTTTGGCATTTTATCCAATAAATGGCGTATTTTTCACCGGCCAATGAATGTGTCCATCGATTTGGCAGTAGATATTGTGAAAACATGTTGTGTTTTGCAAAATTTTGTACATAAGGAGGAAAGGTTTCAGTTACATAATGCGAGTGAAAACGAGCCCACCCTTGATTCAGAATCGGAACTAATACAACTACCTATCACGAATGTAGTTCGCGGAAGTTTGGCAGCTAATGAAGTTCGCAACAGATTTGCACAATATTTTATGTCAAACGAAGGTAGCCTCTCTTATCAAAATAACTATGCTTAATTAAAATTTTGTAAATTAAAATTATATATCAATATATCTGTTACTTACCAAAATTGTTTTTTTCTTCACCACTTAAATCTTCAAACGTCGGCTGTAAATGAATAAATATTTCTTTCCAAGAATCATATTTTAACCTCTTATTTTTATAATTGTCGATGGTCTTATCCCAAATTATGGGCCTTTCTTGTATTAAAGTAATCAATATTTCTTGATTTATATTCATTTTAAGAATGATTTGTGAAAACTGTCCTGCAAATCAATTGAAAAAAAATGTCGCCGTGAAAAAGTCCGGCGCCGTCGACAAACTCCCATATATTGCAATACAACACTGTTGAAAAACACACCGTGCGTAGACGCGGTGCGCCGAAGGGCAGACACGGTACATACGGCGGCGGCGCCGTGCCGTGGTTGCGCCGTGTATGTGAACAAGCTTCCATAGTGATCCTTACAACACTGACGACCGTGCCTACACACGGCGAATTAACCGTAAATTTTCACGGCGAAAAACCGTGTGTGTACAAGAGGCCTAACAGTCGCGCTTCCAGAGCGCGAGGTCGCCGGTTCGAACCCGCCAGCGGGCTTGCGTTTTTTATTCAAATATTTCACAATTTTTACAAATTCATGTGTCTTAAATATTGTTTATTTTGGAATTAATTGTAATAACTGTTTTTATTAGCGGGAAAAGGAATTTTGAAAAAATCATGCAGGAAATTTTCAATTTCTTTTTTTTAATCTATTAATTTCTACGTTATCTGCATTGATATCAACATAACGTAATGGATATTTTACAATCCTAATCCCTTACAATTAAAAAAGTATTAAAAATGAATTCGTAGATCGTACCTGGGAATGAATATAAATTGTAACAAATTCGACATCATCAGGTAATACGTGGAGCGATTCCAAGATGTTCTCAGGGTGAAGTTTTTAGGGGACCACTTGACAAGTTAACTTAATGGTGCTTGCTACGTCCCGTTAAAAAAATATTTACAATTGATTCCAAAATAAACATTATTCAAGACACATGAATTTGTAAAAAATGTGAAATATTTGAAGAAAAAACGGAAGCCCGCTGGCGGGTTCGAACCGCCCACCTCGCGCTTTCCAAGCGCGACTGTCACCGTTGCGCTACTCGCTTGTTGAATTTTTGTTAACGTATAATGCAGACGAACGCAATATAAATAATTAATTTCTCAATTAATTAATTTCTCGGAAACGGATGAGAATGGCATCTTACTACTTGCACCGCGTAGGTGATGATCAGGAGTATAACATCCTGATCATCACCTACGCGTGTACTAAAAATGAATCGAATCGGTGATTTACTTATCATACGGTCCCCTTGTCAGTGTATATTACTATAATAGTCCTCTCTCTTTCTTTCGCAGAATGACAGACGAGTAAGGTTTATAACCTTAAAACTAAACAAGAAAATAAACAAGAAAAAACAGCAAAAAACAGAACAAAAACATAAATTTGAAGCTTAAAAATAATTTAGGTTTTTTTATCTCTGCTATTGAAATGAAGTTTCAACAAATACCTAACTCCATAATCGAGCAATTATATACAGATTTTATTTCGAATTACATTCGGAGTTAAAAATGTGCAAGGAACTTTGTTCCTGATGGGGGTCCCCTGACCGCATGCGTTTCTTTTATTTACAATGTATGCAAAAATGAAATTGTTTTTTATCTTTTCTTTTTAAAAACATTTTCTAACTAACTCTTTCCCTTGTATTATTTTTTTTGCACATCATGCCATGTCGCCAAAGAATGTCTGCGCCATCCTGGGCAAATTAATTATTTCCACTCATCTCTTGGATCAATTGTAAACTCAAGATCAATCAAGAGTGGTACTGATCTAGCTGCTGCCCTACATCGGAGAGTTATGTCCATCGACTACTGATGTAATTTTAATTATTTTCTATTTTATTTTGTATATATCCTTTCTTGCATATATTTAATAAAACATTCATATAGCCCGCGTTTGATAATTAGTTCCATAATGTTTTCATAGTTGACGCAAACTTCTGCCAAAGAAATTCCTGAAGGTTCGTTTACACCACTGAAGCTTGTGCGGGTAGAGCGAGAGGTCCCAAGGGGGGCCCTCGTATCACTCTGTCTTCGTCTAGTACAGTCTTAGTAAAAAACCTAACGTATAGTATAAATATATTAATATTATTTTATACATGTAATATATAATACAAAAAGAATATTATTATATATATATATATATATAATACTAGTAGCACATGACAAAATATTATTAGTTTTAATATTTTGTATTTACATAGTGTGGATAATTACTTGATTTGGTTTGATACAACTAGCTTTTCGCTCTCACTGTACAACATCCTCTTACATCCTCCTAAAACATCCTTTTTTATATTTAATTTTTTATTGAAAAATAAAGGTTTAAAAATATATGCCCTGGGATAACTCAAGCTAGCATAATCATAATTATATAATTATGGACCTGGCGACTTAGCGACATCTAGTAAAGTATCTCGTTACTAAGATTTCGGAATTAAATGAAAAACATAATGATTGTGACGCAGCTGGCTGTAAACGTTTTGAAAATGTCTCAAAATTCGGCTTAGCATTTGTCACGGTGCCAATTTTAAACGCAAATGTCGAACGCGCATTCTCCATCTACAATATTGTGAAAAATATGTTGCGGAATAGACTATCTATTGAAATGTTACAAAGTATGATGATGGTCCGATTCACATTACAACGAATATTAATTATTATTAATTTATAATTTTTTTCAGAATATTATTATTTTAGGGGGATTTTCAAGTAATTGTTGCAATTTTAGGTGTTTTTGACTTTGGCTTTAGGGGTAAATATTTTTGGGAGTTGGTAGCACTGCTTGTCAAGCCAACAGTGAGAGGGCTCCCCTTGGAACCTCTCGCTCTACCCGCAGAAGTTTAGAAGCCAGCGCTTGTTCCAGTTAGTATATATTTCAGTGGTTTACACTGGTACACATGTATAATGTATAAGTATATATGTATAAGTTGTGTATTTTATACAAATGTTTAAACATCACCTCATACCACTGAAATATATACTACCTGGAACGAGCGCTGTCCTCTTGGCTTGTACGAGCCGAGAGAGAGCATCACAAGGTGTCTCTCGTACACTGAAATATATACTAACTGGAACGAGCGCTGGCTTCTAAGCTTGTGCGGGTAGAGAGAGAGGTCCCAAGGGGAGCCCTCTAACTGTTGGCTTGAGAAGGAGGGAGCTTGTCTAGCCAACAGTGAATTCGAGAGTGGGAGGATGTGGTACTGTCAGAGCGAAAAGCTAGTTGCATCAAACCTAATCAAGTATTTATCCATACTATGTAAATACAAAATATTAAAACTGATAATATTTTGTCATGTGCTACTAGTATTATAAATATAATAATTTTCATTTTGTATTATATATTACATGTATAAATATATACACCGGGTGGTCCATTTAAGTGAAGACATAGAAATATAAAAATAAACATATTACAAACTAATAACCCAGATGAAAAGTTAATATTTCACAGGGGGCCATTCACTGATAATAATTTTAGACCTCCCACCCTACTCCTTCTAAGAGAGACTGATGGTAACTTTGAAATTTTAAATGGAAACCCCATATTTTTATTGCAGATTCAGATTCTTCGACAAAAAAACATTTGTTTTGTTCTAAACATTTTTCTAGAATCTCTGTAGATGGCGGTGCAAATTGCTAAAATTAGTTACGTTTAGATTTTCAAAAAAAACCCAGGTGTTTATCAAGGCGGCTTCTGCCACCATCTTTTTTCTTTTTGTTTGACGCAATAATTGTTGTTATAAAACCAAAACAGTGTTCCACTTAAGAGCAGAAAAATGTTTCCTGTTTCTATAGAAGAAAAAGTTGAAATGATTTACATTTATGGCGAGTGTAGAATAAATATAGACGATGCTGTTGCCTTGTATGCTGTGCGTTTTCCAAATAATGTTCGGTCGCGGTCATGTTTTTACAATGTTGTTAAAGCCTTTACTACCCATGGAAGTGTGCAATCTAAAAAAAGAACGCGTAGAAGAACTGTTACTGGAGAAGCGAATGAGGTAGCTGTGCTAGCTGCTGTTGCCCAAAACGCCCAAGTAAGCACTCGGGATTTAGCTCGCGATTCTGGAATTCCTCGAACTAGTATTCTTAGAATACTGCATCGACATAAGTTTCATCCGTATCATATTTCACTGCACCAAGAACTTCATGGGGATGATTTTTATAATCGAGTAATATTTTGTGAATGGGCAAGTGAGCAGATACGAAGGTACCAATTTTTTTTCCGTGAAATACTATTTTCCGATGAGGCTAACTTCACAAACCATGGTAACATTAATCGACACAATATGCATTACTGGAGTGTAGAAAAGCCACACTGGTTGCGACAAGTTGAGCATCAACGTCCTTGGTCGGTTAACGTTTGGTGTGGAATCATAGGCGATAAGCTCATTGGTCCCTATTTTGTTGAAGGCACTTTAAATGGAAAAAAATATCAATTTTTTTTGCAACACCAACTACCAACATTACTTGAGGACATTAGTTTAAACATTCGGTTAACCATGTGGTATCAGCATAACGGTTGTCCAGCTCACTACTCACGACTAGCACGAGAGATATTAGACCGCAATTTCAATGGCCGTTGGATCGGGAGAGGTGGCCCGGTAAATTGGCCTGCCAGGTCGCCCGATTTGACATCACCAGATTTTTTCTTGTGGGGGTTTCTAAAAAACAAGGTTTATCAAAGAGTGCCAACAACTCGTGAAGAAATGATAGAGCGAATCAAGAATGCTTGCGCTCAAATTCCAGCAGAGACACTTTTAAGCTGTACACAAGCATTTGAAGAGCGAATCAATAAATGCATCGAAGTTGAAGGTCAAATTTTTGAACATTTACTTTAATTGAAAAGCAGGAGGTAAGGCGAATCGCCAATGAACAAGCACCCCAACTCTAAATAAATCGTTTTCTATTGTTTTCTATTACTTTGTACTAAATCACATGGGTTTCTATGAAAAATGAAACGTAACCAATTTTAACGTTGTACATCGCCATTTATAAAGATTAAAAAAAAATGTTTCGAATAAAGTCTTCTTATTTTTGTCATAAAATCTGAATCTGCAAGAAAAAAATGGGGTTTCCATTTAAGATTTCAGAGTTACCCCCGCCCCTGCAGAAGAGGTGGAGGAGGAGTTCTAACTTGCACCAGTGCATAACCCCCTTTCAAATATTAAGTTTTCATTAGGGAAATTTTGTCGTACAATGTTTATTTTTCGAGATATTTCAATATCTTCACTTAAATGGACCACCCGGTATACTATACATTAGGTTTTTTACTAAGACTGTACTAGACGAAGACAGAGCGACACGAGGGCTCCGCTTGGGACCTCTCTCTCTACCCGCACAAGATTAAAAGCCAGCGCTCCTTCCAGTTAGTATATATTTCAGGGCTCTCATATCGCTCTGTCTTCGTCTAGTACACTCCTAAAGGAAAACTAAATGTGTGTACGACGTCCATTTTTCCTTGCAAATACAATAGTATTTTACAATTGTCTTTTTGAAAACAACTTTCATTAAAATATATAAACTCGTGAATTCGAGAGTATGGGAGGATGTGATACAGTCAGAGCGAAAAGCTAGTTGTATTGAGTTGTATCAAGAAAGAGAGTGAGATCGTTCCATCGGTGAGCATATTATATAGTTAAGTTTATATATTTTAATGAAAGTTGTTTTCAAAAAGACAATGGTAAAATACGGTTGTATTTGCAAGGAAAAATGGACGTCGGATGTCGGACACACATTTAGTTTTCCTTTTGGACTGTACTAGGACGGAGACAGAGCGATACGAGAGACAACTTGTGATGCTCTCTCTCGGCCCGCACAAGCCAAGAGGCCATCGCTCGTTCCAGGTAGTATATATATATCAGTGCCTTATACTCTCGCCAGGGCCGTCCTTAGCAAGTGCGGGGCCCAGGGCAAAAAATAATTTTGGAGCCCCTTATACAATTTTTTTATAATTTAAAATCTACAAAATAATATTGGATTTTGAAATTTAATTGTAATGACAAAACAAGAATAATAAATACTGTTTATTTGTTTGCACAAGAAAAATATAAAAAGGAAAATAAACATCTATCTTTACTTAGTAGTAAAGAAAAAATAATGAAAAACAACGTAAAATCTAAACCTGACGGTTGCATAAGGACATTAATTATATCGCATAAGGACGTTCGCGGGGCCCAAAAAGCCCCGGTCTAAGGACGGCGACTCTAGCTCAGGGGTCTCCAAACTTTCCAGCCTTAGGGCCATACTGATTACTCCAGTTAGTTCCGAGGGCCAAAACCATATTATCATTGTTGCCGGTGGTAAAAAGTGAAATAGTCCACTGATGAAAAAAAAAAAAGTCCGAAAAAGTACGCAACGTTTAAAAAAGGCTGCAAATCGGACTAAAGTCCGCAAAACGGCAACACTGCATATTATTAATTTTCCTGTCATTATCTGTAATTTCTAGATTAGTCGTAGAGTACGAGCCATGAGGAGTAACGTGACACGACATCTGGTGGACACAAGCGGAAATATGTAGTACCTTCTATCGCTAACAGATGGCGCTAATAGCACGTACAGAATAATCTCGTTGGTTCGAGAAAGTTCTGGTGTCTTCCTCTCACTTCTAGATGGCAGTAATTGGAATATATAAGAAGGCACAATGGCACAACTACTGGTACAGATATTTTTAAAGGAGTTGAAATGGCCATTAATCAAAAGAACCTTCGATGGAAAAACTTTTTTAAATCAATTATTGAAATGTATTACAACTGATGGAGGCAAAAACATGAGTGGGAAAGATAAAGCAGTGGTCGCTCTTGTGTCAAAGGCTGTAGAAAATGACGGTGGTTCAAAACCATTAGTCTTACATTGTATCATTCATCAACAGTCTTTGTGCGGAAAATGTTTGGATATGTCTGAAGTTCTGAAACCAGTCATATCAACTGTTAATTTTATCAGATCTTTTTGGCTGAATCACCGACAATTCCGACAATTTATTGAAGAGATTGGAGAAAATGACTTACCTTATCATACTGCCGTACGTTGGCTTAGTTGTGGGAAAGTCCTTCAGCGCTTTTTTGAACTTCGAGCAGTGATCGAAATTTTTTTGAATGAAAAGCATCGCCCTCTTACTGAATTACAAAACAACGCATGCTGTGGAAGTTAACATTCTATGTTGATTTGACAAAACATGTGAACGAACTGAATTTGAGATTGCAAGGAGAAAACCAGCATCTTCCTGATTTATACACTAATATCAAATCATTCCGGAAGAAATTGATACTGTTTCAATCACAACTACGAAGTAAATGTTTTTCACAATTTAAAACATGTGAAATATTCAGCCACACCACTGAGACTGAGTTTCCTATCGATTTTGCAATCGAAACTTTGAGTGCTTTGAAAATAAATTTTGATACTCGTTTCTTGGACTTTGATGCCATTGCGAATCAAATTAAGATTTTTCAGAATCCTTTTGATACTGACATTGAAACCCTAGCCCCGGAACTTCAAATGGAAATGATTGATCTACAGTGCAGTGATATAATTAAGAACAAATATCAAAACTCATCTTTGTTGGAATTTTATAAGAGTCTTCCACTGACACAATTTGACAATTTGCATAAATTTGCTCGTGGACTGTTTTCTGTTTTTGGTACTACTTATTTGTGTGAGAAGATCTTCTCCAAAATGAAGTACACAAAAAATGTTTACAGATCTAAATTAACTGATGAGCATCTTAAATCTCTTTTAATAATTGGTACAAGTAAAATTAGTCCACAACTACAAACTATTGTCAGTGGAAAATCTCAATTACATAAATCTCATTAGTATTTCATATGTTATTATGCTTGTTATAAGTTATGTTTTTATTTAAAATGTATAAAATGTTAGTTGGATTCATTTCAATAATTTGTTAGTTATTATATACTGAAGTTAAATTTTCTGCATATTATACATGTCTTTACTCATTACAATTCTGTGTTTCTTTATCCAACTTATCACAAAAACAATAACAATAAGCCTACAACAATGTTATGAGTAGTTAGCCCATGACCATATCAATGTAGATGTCATATTAATAATTATTCAACATAAAATTAGAATACTTCAGTAAACTAAATTTAATTTGCTATAAAAAATATGTTCTCTAAAAGGAGTTTTCAAGTATGCTAGCTCTCCGCGGGCCGGACAAAATCTGTCCGCGGGCCGGATGTGGCCCTCGGGCCGTGGTTTGGAGACCCCTGCTCTAGCTCATACATTTTGTATGAACTCATACATTTCCCCATACATTTTGAGTGAGCAAAAAAAGCTCACACATAACTTGTGTGAGGTGAATTAAATTATTGTTTTGATCAGCTGATGGGGATTAGGGATTTGAAAGGGTGAAGTTATGATTTATTTGTCGTTTGAGTAGTGTTAAATTGTTTGCCTATTTAAATTGTTGTAATTAATGTAATAATTATTGGTTTAATAATTGTTGTTTATTGGTTAATATCATAAATTGTTGTAATATCAACCAGGATTAACAAGCAAAACTGCCCCTTTGAAGGGTTTCCAGAAAGTACAAAAAAACAGAATAGCTTGTAAAAACACAAGCACTTTATATTTTATTACCCCATGTGTTTACAAAAAAAGGCTACCCCATGTGTTTAAATATAAATATGTTGAGTTTTCCAAAACCAAAAATTAGGTATATATTAATGTTTATGGAAGGGTATATACTGCACTATGATTTCGTAGAACGCGCACACGAAACTTAAGGAAGGAGTTAAACAACAGAATCTTCCCCTTATTTGAATTAAAGTGATTCTTTAACCCCTTTTGAAGTAGACTCTGGAAGGTGAACATAATTATCTAAGCTCTTCTGGATTCTAGTTAGTTAATAAGTAACAACATTATAATGACTAGTTAGACAAATGAAAAAACGTTGTTGTTAATAGAAACATTAGGGTTAGTAACGTTTGGGACATTAAGTCCAAAGAATTTGTTTATGAATTTGTTGAAGAAGTGTAAACGCAATCATGATTATCAACATGTTTCATGACTTGTACGAGCACCCTTGTTGATGCAATACGACACTTGTTTCTCACACAACTTCTCATACAGTAAGTGTGAGTTCTTGTAAATTGGTCTGCAGCATCTCCGCCGAAATTACCTTCTCCGCCGCAATTACCATCTCCGCCTCAATTGCCATCTTAGCGTAATCCTGAAGCTGACTCCCACCAGACTAGGCAGGTCATTTTCACTAGCCAAGGTAATCCCGTCACTCCAGTGAACTAACTCTACAGGGACCATCTCATACAACAACAAACGTGCCACCGAGACTGTTACTACGATCACATCTGACAAGCAGGCTATTACCGCTTGCAAATCAAATGTCCTAGCTAACAGTTCCTCGATAATAATTTCCAGCCCTATTAGGCCTAGTGACCCACAAACTTTATTGGACCCCATGACTCCATCAGCAGTTCGGTTAACAAGCAAATCTAGTGAAGATAATCGATACACCTTGTCAAGACTGAGGGAACCTGTCATCATGAGCGCAGTTAAGTTATACCTTGCGTACCTTCATGACCAACCCGCCACTGTGTGTTACGATAGATTCACCAACACCAGCATAAAAGTGCTTCTAGCATCAGAAGGCCTCCCCATAGAACTAAAAGCCCTTCGTGCCATCTTCTTTAGTTTTCACGAAGCTTATGGCATCTCTACCTCCGATGTGGAAGCCGACCTCTCCGCCTATAGGTCCTACGTCTCTTCCGAAAGAATCATACACCTCCAAAAAGTCAGGGATAGTCAAAAAAAATATTTTTCCAGTAACTCGCCGAAAAGAAATTTTTAATTAATAATTTGACGTGTTCGGAAGACCAAACGTTTTCCAAACCTAACAACAGCAAGCTTAGCATGGTTCTCTTAAATATACAATCTTTAAGATACAAAACAGATGCACTGTTTCTGTTATTAGAAGAAATGAGCTTTCTTCAAATAGTATGTATAACTGAACATTGGTTAAAAGTAGGCGAACCGGTATTTATTGAAAAGTACATCACTGTTGCTCGGTTTAATAGAAGAGACTCAGCCCATGGAGGCAGGGCCCGATCTGAGGGGGGGCCAGCCGGGCAAATGCCCAGAGCGGCAAAAATGAGGGGCGGCAAAATTGAGGACGCCGAGTTGCACAAGTCCAAACATTCAGAAATAATAAAATATGTACCTCTACATATAAAAAATATGTACATAAGTAGTTACATACTAAGAACACATAGTATTAAATAAAAATAACTGAAAAAATATTATACAAAATAATTAGATATATAAAAAAATATTATAGTTATTATATATATTTCAAAATATTATACAAAATAGTTTTCCCAGAGCGCCGAATTACTGAACGTGCCATTTTTGTAAATAGTCTAGCGGAAGCCATAAAAAAAGTTACTAATTGCGACACAGCGACACTTAAGAAATCACTCAAGAAATATATCTCAAGTCTACAAGTTGTATTTTAAATTTAAAAGTGGTGTGAATATTGGTGGTAGATTAATCAGACAATTAACAATAAATATTGAAGTGCGCGTGTGATTCGTGTGAATTTACTAAGTAATTTTATAAAGTAATTCTGTAGTACGTAATAAAATACGTAATTTTAAGCAAGAAAGTAGTTTTAATCAGGGTTGATAAAAATCATGATTTAAAAAAAAATCAAAGTAATCGGATTTATTTGATTTAAATCAGATTTTTTTGATTCATTTACAAGTTTTCCAATCTTTCTTCATTTGGAAGTCGGTTATTATTATTAAAAAAAACCTCATTGTTTATTTTAATTATATTTTCACTATATTCTTCTAAAATTTCTTTCAGTTCTTCTAAAATTATCAATATTAGTCACATTCAAACATAAAATCAACAATGAAAAATTTGAAAAAATCTACGACTTAAAATTGACAAAAACCGTTTGGGTATTGCTGTAGTCGCAGTCACTTAACATATTTTACTATTTACGTTCTTACTGGTTACATAATTATTTTTTGTCATCACCCTACGATTTTTGGCGCCTGGAGACTCTTACAAGTCTTTAATGTACTTATTCAGAGTGTCAATTTAAATAGAATTTCAATTTATATGGTAATTTTTAATGGAATTTAAAAAAAACTCATTTTTTTGTGAAAATAAAAATTTCAAATTTGCTGGGAAGTTGTAATTATAATTGAAATTTAACTACCTTTAATTTTTTTTTAATTTGAAATTTAACCTACTGTAATTGTACTAGTAAAACTAATTTCGGTTACAATTTCAACTGAATTTAAATTTTTATGCTACTTACAAAAAATAATAGGGAAGTCACTTGACATTTTTTGGTTGATTTTGTTGTTAAAAAAGGTATTGATTTAAATCAACGATTTATAAAAAAAAATCACTTGATTTTAATCGCGATTTAAATCACCGATTAAAATCATCTCAACAATGGTTTTAATTTAACATTGTCCGCAAGAAATGAATAACTTTTCTGCGGTAAAAAGTAGCCTATTTCCGTTTTGAAAGTCCAATTTATTTCTATATAGCAAAATTTATTAAAATTAATTCAACGATTTAAGCGAAAAAACGTAACATACAAACATAATTACTTTCGGATTTATAATATTAGTAAGGTTATTACTATGGTTTCTGGTTCGAATATATCCGAACCGCTAAACCGCGGTTTTCTGTGCCAAAACCGAAACCGCATAACCGTCATAAAAACCGCGATTTTCGGTTTTATTCAAAGATAAATAAAAATAAAATACATTGAATTAGTGCTCTTTCAAATTTCAATTTTGTAATCTTTTGTTTCAAAAATGGCAACCATCGAAATATGTGTTCGACCAATTTCAAAATCTGTATTTATTCGGAAAGCAATAGAATGCCAAAATGTTCTTGAGGTGTTATGACCTTAATTCAAAAGGAATACAAAGAAAGAAAGAAATGATTTTAAAGTTTTAAGAATTAAAAGCAAATGGACAAAAAAATAGTAGTAAGTTAGAAGAGTGGACTACTTTGGACGCCGAAGATACTTAAACATTAATATTCATGGAGAAAACAATTTTTATTGCAATTTAGGCTTTCTGCGAATTTTTCAGGAACTTGTTTTGTAAATAACATCGTAATAGTGTTGAAAAAAATTTAGATTCATTTAGAATCGGTTTCAGAAATGATATTGTGGTTGATTTGGATTAGAAAGTTGAAGTTCGCGGTGACGTCGCGACGCCGTTGTCAAAAATTTCGCAACGCCGTTTTTAGTCGCGCTTTACTACAAGCTTTCCCTTCACCAAAACATCAAATTTGCTTCGCTGTCTGCTAAATTGCGAGAACTGCAGAGGAAAAACCACCGCGATTTCCCGAAATTTGACCCAGATTAGCAAGGTTAACTTTGCGGCGACGTCGCGACGCCGCTGTCAAAGACTTTCCAACGCGGTTTTCACTACCGCTTCCTGACTAACTGTCTTGTTTTCTAGCTTGAAAATTACGAAAACAACGGCGGAAAAACCAGTAGCCGCATTAGGAAATTGAACTTTGCGGTGTCGTCGCGGCGCCGCTGACAAAGATTTGTGGCCATATTTTGCTCTAACAAAACGTCAAATTTGTTGCGGGAGCTGCGAAATTTGGAAAAAAACAAATGCAACCAATCCTCGTTAGATCTAACTTTGACGGGCCGTCGCGGTATTAGTTATCGAGCGATTTCAACGCGGTTTTCAATTTCTGGTCGCAAAAACCTCAAAGTTTGATTGAGTTTTATATGATTTGAGTTTATGGCCGTGGGATTATTATTGAGTAAGATACTACACATGACGATGGCCGGGTAATTAAAAAATGGTACAGATTGTCCTGCTGAACAACAAATTTGCATTAACCATACAATTCATCTCACTGTGTGCGACACTTTTTACAATAAATCATCTCAAGTAGAAAACAGCTGTAGAAGTGAAGATTTATTTACTGAAGAATCGCACGAAGAAGATATGGATAATGAGTATTACATCAAAGAAGATGCTGAAATTTAAAGTAATTTACAAATGGTAAGAAAACTTGTAAATTATTTTTGTTTATCTCCGATAAAATCAGTTTCCTACAACGATACGAAAAGCTCTTTTTGAAAAGGAAATTGAATTAGCAATGGACATCAAGACAAGGAAGGTGGTCTTCTATTAAACCAGTATAAGAAAAATTAATTTTTCTAAAAGTCGTAATATTACAGATTCTAATAGATTTAAATTCAGTGCATTTAATTGAAAATGTATATTTTTGATTTATTATGAAACTTTATCTCCAGTAAGCGTAGCAGTAACAACATTAAGCAGCAATGATTCTAACATAGTTATGGCACAAGGTATAATAGCATATAAGCAAAGCTTCAATGAAAAATATCATAGGACGTTTGAAGACCCGTGAAAATCTGACATTAACAGAATTGGCTAGATGCTATTACTAGATCCTTCGAAAGTTCCAAGAAAGTATGTTTTAATGTATGACTTTATCCAGACAACAAAGTCAAAATAATATTCCAATTCCAATTCAACTTCGTTGAAGTCGAAGGTGAATGTACGATAAATTCAGAAGAATTAGAAGAAGTGACCAATCCAAACTATTCCTTGCAAGACGAAGTACAAAATGCTATTCAAGAACAATTAAACAAAAATACTTATATGCAAACAAATCGATATCCTAATTCAATGAAAAAGGAGTTAAAGAGGCTAAATATAAAAGAACTTCTGAGTGAACAAAAATAACCTACTCCGAAAGATCATTTTCCTTAAGTGACAACTTTTGTACAAAACAAAGATCTCGTTTAAATATACTACTACCTATATTCTACGGACAATAGTTAATACTACAAGTACTACTACAAAAAGTTCCTAAAAACCGAACCCGAAACCGAAACCGCGGTTTTTAATTTTCAAAAACCGAAAACCGCGGTTTTGAAAAAGTGCGGATATACAGAAACTCTAGTTATTACATACCTATTTAAATTTAATTAATATTTTTATTGTTTACGGAACAGAATGGCTTACGAAAAAGATGCAGAGTGGCAAAAGCAAGCAGGGGCTTTAGAGTCCTTTTTAAAGAAAAGTGAGCTTAACAAACCAACGTCACCCATACGAGAAACCGATGTACGAGCTACGGCTTCGTTTAAATCACATGGTGAACATACGCCCGATCCCAATATAATCTGTGAACCTGATGCTTCTACTTCTGGGTCAAGCGCTATTGTAGCTGATGGTGCTATTGCAACTACAAGTGTTTCTGCAGGATCAAAGTCATTTTTAGATGTCTGGTGGCCCGTTAGGTTAACAGATGCAGAAGGAATATATTTGGTAACTAGAGGTTTTTCTGACCCACTGTATGAATTTGAATTTCCACGGGATAACAATGGTCGAAGGTTTACTTCGAGATATTATAAGAGAAAGCTTAACAACGGTGAAGAAATTTTGAGAGATTGGCTTGTATATTCTGTGGCAAAAAATTCGGTATATTGTTTTTGCTGCAAAATATTTAATACAACTTCCGGTCTATCTGAAGCTGGCTACAAAAATTGGAAGCATGTAGGCGATATGCTTAAATCTCATGAGACGTCACGAAACCATGTAGAAGCTGTAAAATTATGGGTCGAACTTTCACGTAGGCTGAAATTATCTCATACGATAGATGCCGAGTCACAAAGAATAATTAAATCAGAAATAGAACACTGGAATGGAGTTTTGTTACGTATTGCTTCAATCATCAAAATGTTAGCCAAAAACTGCTTGGCTTTTCAAGGTACTTCTGAAAATCTATATCAACATAACAACGGTAATTTTTTAAAATTAGTAGAGTTGTTAGCCGAATTTGATCCTGTTATGCAGGAACATGTACGCAGAGTTTTGAAGAAAGAGGAGAGAAAAGCAATCTACTTAAGTAAAACTATTCAAAATGAATTTATTGATACAATTTCAAACAGCATAAAAAACACATTCTGGAAGCTATCAGTAAATCGAAATATTGTTCTATTATCTTAGATTGTACCCCGGACGCTAGCAAAACTGAGCAGATGACCCTCATAATTAGGTATATTTCTATTAATCAAACCAAAGACAATCCAAGAACGTCAGAAATTGTAATAAATGAAAGTTTTTTGGAAAGGATTTATACCAATCGAAAAATCTACAGGTTTTTTTCTGGCACTAACAGAAATTATCCTAGAACAATTATCAGCACTTGTATTGTCTTTAGAAAACATAGGACGGCAAGGGTATGATAATGGATCTAATATGAAAGGTATTTAAAGTGGCGTCCAAGCCAGGATAAAAAACATCAATCCACGGGCATTTTATGTTCCTTGTAGTAGTCATTCTTTAAACTTAGTGGTAAACGACATGGCAAAGTCCTCACTGGAAGCTACACATTTTTTTAGTACTGTGCCAAAAATATATATGTTTTCTTTTCCTTATATATATATTATTATTATATTTCCTTATATATATATATATATATATATATATATATATATATATATATATATATATATATATATGTATATATAGATACAGCTATAAACTCCTTTGAGTTAAGGTTTTCCCAGATTACTGAGCATAGTAAATATTTTGCTTTATTAAATAACATATATGCCTTAAGAGAACTTTCAAAATATGAATTGTTAGAGCATTGTAAGAACCTGGAGACTATATTAACCCACGACAACTCATGTGATGTGAATGCAATAGACCTTTCAGAGGAGTTATCAGTTCTTTGTATGTTTTTAAACAGTAATTCATAACAGATTTAAGATTTGGTCCAAATATCAGTATTGCGCTCAGCATTCTTTTAACTTTACCAGTTACAGTTGCAAGTGGTGAAAGAAGCTTTTTCAAATTAAAAATAATAAAAAATTATCTGCGATCTACCATGACACAGAATAGATTGTCTGGATTGGCTATGATTTCGAGAAAACACTAGATTTGCGACAGTATAAATTTATAAGAAATTATTAAAGATTTTGCGGAGCAAAAAGTGCGAAGAAAATTATTTTAATTACGAGTTTAATATTTACAGGAAAAATGTTTTATTTACCAAATTTGATTATTTTTAATAATGACTGATTCGTTTTGTATCGTTACGTAATAATGTGATATTTTTACTTGCATTAAATTTAAAAACAAATCATTTCTTGTGTTTTTTTATACGTAACGTATGAACCTTAACTTAAATATTATAACAGTTTGTTCCTAATCTTTTTAACTTATTTAATTGGTCTCCATGACAATGACAATTTGCATGCTTTTATTCATATTTGTCGCACGCAAATGAATAAAGAGCCATTTATCGCCCGAAAAAACGTGCGTAAAATAGTACTTATCCCGCATGAGTAATAAAAAAAAAAGTTAAAGGGTAAGTTAAAGGGTCATACCTAGGCACAAAGGAAAAGAGGCCTATACCCAGCACTAAATCGAAACAGGTTGATGATGATGATGATGAAATTGAAAGATACTATTATGTCGTTAAAAAAATATTTTAATCCATTCAGTAGTTTTTGAGAAATTCTTTAACAGACATACATATATCCTTATAAACATACTTATACATAGATACTCTCATGAACTTTTGTATGCTTGTTCAGAAGCCCCCGTAGACTAACATCGGTGAGTATTATACAATTCCAGCAATATCACATTTCTTTGGAATAGCAAGCTCATGACTTATGTGGTAAACACCAGGGCGACGGTGGTGTAAAGGGCGGCGAATATTAGTTTTGCCCGGAGCGGCTAAATAGCTAGATCGGGCCCTGCATGGAGGAACTTTAATACTTTCAACTAGGGGTGATTTTTCTCCGACTTCGAACTTTGACTCCCTATTAGTTGAGAAAGTCTTTGAATTTTCGCTAGTGCACAGCCTACTTTTCGATCTCTATATAATACGAATTTATAGATCACCTAGTTCAGATAGTTCATCTTTTTTACAGAACCTTCTAAGCTTGCTCGATGCTTTACCTATTAAAAGCAGAAAAATTTTATGTGGCGATTTTAACATGACTTCGCTAATGTGTGTGCTGTTCAGAAATCTTTGATATCCATTTTTTATTCCTTTGGGCTTCAAATGCATGTCGAGTCACCGACCAGAATCTCAAAAACTACAGCTTGCACCATTGACTACGTTGTGTCTGACCTACCACCTAACGATGTAGAATCTATAGTTATTTGCTCTAGCCTCTCGGATCATGAAGCAATTTTGACCAACTTTTCTCTAGGATAGAAACCAAAACCCACACCCCACCGTCTGGGTAGAATTTATTCAACGAAGAACTTTATAAATTTTCGAAATAAATGTAAATCCATTGTTTGGAACTTTCCTTCCGGAGAGGTAGACCTTAACTTCTCAGATTTTTAATGAAAGTTTCCTGTGCCAGTAATTCAGCATCCCCCCTAACTCCCATTAAGCCCAAGCGTCATAAACCTTGGACTACAGTGGGAATTAGAACAGCTTCCAAAAACATGCGCTCCTTGATATACATTAAAAAGTTCACAGTCAACCCTAAGGTTCTTAAGTACATCTCGCAATACCGTACTTTACACTTCAAAATCATCAAACTGGCAAAAAAAGTTTACTTTCAAAATCGCCTCTAAACTACTAGTAATGTCGCTAGAGAGGCCTGGTCAATAGTGAATGATCTTAGAAATAAACCTCGTTCACCTAACCAAACTTATCCTGATCCAAATGATTTGAACAATTATTTCGTAAATGTAGCAAAATATATAACAACTAATATATCTTCAAATTGCGACCCGCTTTCCTTCCTCCCTGCCTCTAATTTGAATTCCAGTAGTTTCTTTTTAAGTCCTGTTGACAACTCGGAACTATCACAAGCCATTACAGCTATAAAAAGTAAGTCTACATGCAGCACTGATGGTGTACCGGTTAAAGTATTTCTAAACCTTCCTCTTGAAGCATTGAACGCCCTGTCCCATCTAATCAACCAATCTTTCGAGCAGGGTGTTTTCCCCCAGTGCCTCAACACAGCAATCATTCCTCTACATAAAAGTGGTGATAAGGATAGCTGCTGCAACTACAGACCAATTGCCTTACTACCTGCTCTATCAAAGATCATAGAGAGGCTCGTCAAGGTACGCTTGATAGCTTTCCTGACCAAATATAGCATCATAACATAAAATCAGTTCGGATTCTTATCCAGTAAAAGTTCGAGTGATGCCATATTCTCTGTTCTTAGTAATATCTACCACAATCTTAACAACAAGCTTTTCACAGCAACAGTTTTTTGTGATATTGCCAAAGCCTACGATTGTGTGAACCATGCGATTCTACTAAAAAAATTGCTTTTATGGAATTCGGGGAACTCCTCAGGAGTGTTTCAAATCCTATCTTGGCAATAGAAGGCAGTTCGTCAGGGTAAATGACTACTCTTGCTCTTTATCTACCCTTACCTAGATCAGAACTGATAAAAAAATCTATATTCTACAACGCAAAAAAAAATGTTCAATCATTTACCAATCCACCTAAAATCTATCACCAATAACTCCAAATTTCGTTCCGCCGTCAAGTCATATTTCCTAGAAAGACCTCCTGCAGAGCGGTGGATGTTGGTGTCCCTCAAGGTTCAGTTCTAGGTCCAATTCTCTTCCTAGTATTCATCAACGATATAACTAATTTAAATATCAGCGGAAAAATTTGTCTCTTTGCCTATGATACTAGTATTACATGGTTCAAACCTAACCTGCCGCTTCTCCACTCTACTATATCTAATGACCTTGCATGTATTAAGTCATGGTACGATTCTAACTGTCTAGAATTAAGTACTAAGAAAACTGTAGTCCTATCTTATAAAGGTACTCTCCCACCTCTTATACTAGACAACAACGTCATTAACTCTGTTGACTATGTTAGATTTCTGGGCCTCAACATTGACAATTCACTCAAATGGACATCGCATGTGGAGCTCTTAACCAAGAAGCTGTCTTCTGCTTGCTTCGCAATTAGGTCTATTTCCAGAGAGCTAAATCTCCATACTTCCAGATCTTCTTATTTCGCTCTTTTCGAATCTCACCTGCGATATGGCCTTCCGTTCTGGGGTCACTCCAACCTTCTCCAACTTGAATCTTTATTCAAGCTACAAAAGAGAGCTATTCGCTATATGTTTGGTTTGAGTAGTAGAGCCCATTGTCAACCCTACTTTAAGAATTTCAAAATTTTAACTCTCCCTTCATTATTTATCCTGGAATCCGTTAGCTTAATGCATAAACACATTCGTGCTTTACTGGAGAGACCACAACACAAACACAGTACAAGGAACTTGGATCAGGATATTTATCTACCCTTACCTATATCAGAACTAATAAAAAAATCTATATTCTACAAAGTAAAAAAAATGTTCAATCATTTACCAATCCACCTAAAATCTATCACCAATAACTCCAAATTTCGTTCCGCCGTCAAGTCATATTTCCTAGAACGACCTTACTACACTGTACTTAGGGTTTTTCGGGTCCGAGTACCCGGACCCCGACTCGACGAGTCCAAGGGTAAATACCCGGTACCCGATACCCGATCTAAGAATCGACGAGTCTCGGGTATTGAAAGTTTGGCATTATCTAGTACACCGCGTCGTAAAGAAGATTCTGTAATGCTAAATCGTCGGATTTAGCATTACACTTGATAAATGGACGAGTATGAAAATTCGAACATATCTAAATATTAATTTGCATGGAATTGGCTATGAAAAGAGTATAATCTGGCTTTATTGAGAATTTTTAACAAATGATTTTCATCGAAAAAGTAGAACAACACTTAAACACATTTAATATAAAATTTAAAAAACATATAGTTGGTTCAACCGGCGACGGTGCAAGTGTAATGTTGAAATTTGGACGAGAATCTTCTAGTCTTTATAATTTCTGTTTGAATCACACTATACACTTATCTGTTTGTGATAGTATATAAAAAGAAAAATATTACTGGCTTGCAAGATGAAGATGACCATGGTCCAGATGGTATTGATGACGATCAATATGAAAATTATTATTCTGACGAGAGCGTCTATGATGCCGAAGAATACGGACAAGTTGAATTAACTTTAGTTTAGACAATTTAGAAGGGAATCCATTTGCCTTCCGCTTTTAGCCTGTGGTGGAGTTTTGTTTTATTTACTTATTTACCATAATATTCTCAAAATTCCTTGTTTATCTAATTATCTAAGTCCCACTTAACTTAATCAGCAAGTTCACACAGTATCTTTACCATATGCGTGAACATGAAAAACCTTCCGTGTTTTTGTTTAAATTGCGAGACAGATTAGACCCGGAACCGGACCCGAAAAATCGGACTCGGACTCGCCGAGTCTAAAAAGACCGGGTATTCCCAAACCCAAACTACACTACGGCAGAATTCTTCGGTGATCACTAGTTTTTGGACTGCAAACACACCTATTAGCCTCAGCTAGCCTCACTCAACGAGTAAAAATTCTTTACGAAATTTTACTTTAAAATTATTGTTATTTATTTAATTGCTTATTTATTTATTTTTTTTACGATATGTATGTATTTATGTATGTATGTACTTTTTTGATATGTTCTGTTTTAGTTTTTAAGTGACTTATTTATTTATTTTACCTGTGCTTTGTCCACAGAAATCATGTATTTCTATTGACAATAAAGCAATATATTATTATTATTATTATTATTACATGTATGCCAGTGTAAACGTATCTTTAGTGAGTGTCGCATTTCTCTTTAGATACTTGTCTCTGACATCTTAATACTACCTGGAACGAGCGCTGGCCTCCTGTCTCTCGTATCGCTCTGTCTTCGTATAGTACAGTCCAAAAGGAAAACTAAATGTTTACCATTGTCTTTTTGAAAACAACTTTCATTAAAATATATTAACTTAATAATATGCTCACCGATTGAACGATCTCACTCTCTTTCTTGATACAACTCAATACAACTTGCTTTTCGCTCTGACAGTATCACATCCTCCCACTCTCGACTACACGGTTGGCTAGACAAGGATGAATGGAGGTCCTTGGGACCTCTCTGACGGCCCGCACAAGCCAAGAGGCCAGCGCTCGTTAGGAGACCTGGCCAGCCAGGTAGTATATATTTCAGTGGTGTCGCATCTCTCTTTAGATGCTTGTCTCTGACTGAGCGACGACAGAATATTAACACCGATGTCATTAATGTCAAATACCTAACAGATATCTATTTTCAGACATTCCAAATTTTAGATTTGAATCTGAATAATTCTTTACGTGCCTTGAAATTTGAAATCTGTAAAAAAATCTGTTAAAACCTGTAGTTTGGGTTGTCTAATCTTGTCTGTCTAGTCCTATCTGTCTAGTCCTGTCTGTCTAGTCTTGTTTGTCTAGTCTTGTTTGCCCAGTGTTGTCTGTCTAGTCTTGTCTGTCTAGTCTCGTCTGTCTAATCTTGTCTATCTTGTTTTGTCTGTCTGGTCTTTTTAGTCTTGTTTGTCTAGACTTGTCTGGTAAGTTTTCTCTGTCTAGTCTTGCCTGTCTAGTCTTGCCTGTCTTGTCCTGTCTGTTATATCACAGCGCCTCCGTGGAAAATAAAGGAACTTAATACCACAGAGGCACTCAAACATTTAAATTTCTATGATGTAATTAAAATGTAATTAAACGAGCAACTATTTCCTCATACGATTTTAGTCCTTCCGTTTATTTGAATTGAAGCAACGTATAATTTTTTGAAATGTTGTCAAACCTACATTAAATAAACAACATAACCTATATACAGTATTCGCTCCAGCAATGCAATTGCGAAGGAGCTTCTTTCCAAGGCGATGGCAAGACTGGGTCATCTTCGCGTTCCTGATCACGATCATCCCCACTGTCTACTGGTTTGAAGTCTTCAAAGTGATCCCTCACTTCTTCGAAACTGGAAGTTTCTTGCATGTGTTCCACTTCCTCGGTGGCACATTCGTTTTATTCAACATCGTGTCCAACTTGGTGGCGGTAGTTCTGGTCAACACCAGCATCAAGGGATACATCTTACCCGCCACCTTGGAAGAAAATTGGAAGTTTTGTTCGGTGTGTGAATGCATTACCCCACCGAGGTCTCATCACTGCAAGGTTTGCGATACATGCATATTGAAACGGGATCACCACTGCATCTTTACAGCATGTTGTGTTGGACACTATAATACCAGATACTTTATATTATTCCTTTTTTATATGTTTATAGCTACATTTTACATGAGTTTCTACAATGTCTGCTACATGCACAGTGTAGTAACGTTTTCTTGGATTTCAATTTTCTGTCTAGTATTCCCACTAGCTATGGTTTTCATCCGTTTCACGTTTACCCAAGTTTACATTTTCCTAGTTTTAATTGTGCTGTTCGGGAGTATTTTCTTAGGAGCAATGTTGTACAATCAGGTTACGATGTTGTGTAATGGTACAGTTTCATATGAGTCGAGATTTAAGAAGAGACTGTATGATTACGGAACTGACCAAAATGTTAAAAACGTTTTGGGAGAAAGGTGGCACTTGACGTGGATTTCTCCGTTTATTAAAAGTGAGTTGCCACATGACGGAGTGCATTGGGTGACATCAGATTTTGATAAAATGGAATAATTTATATAAAATAACTCTAGTCTACATGTTTATTAACAATTGTTTAAGTTTAAATATTTTTGTTTTGTTTATAACTGTTCGGGACCATTTGTAAAGCACCAAATGTCACTTTATTTTCCTTTTTACAAAAAAAGAAAACATATCGTCTTAAATATATTTATATACATCTTTATACACGCTCTGTAAATATAGATCACAACCTGTGATTAGTCATCTTTATAAAAAAAAATCTTGTAGTTTCTCATTGGTAACATGCAAAACTTATTCAAATTCTTTAAAAAATAAAGAAATTTCCTTTGTAATCACATCTGTTTTCTCAATAAAGCTGAAGTTAAAACACTGCCTCCTCTTGACTGTTTCTGTTCGGAGGCCTCGTTTGCAGTAATTCACGAATTAAACTAGCCTTCTCCCGTTCTAGTATCGAGATCCTTTCACTTTTCTTACTAACTTCCTAAAAAAAAAAAAAAAACATTAATATTAAGAATTGGAAGGATACAATCACAGTCAAAGAATCTGTTTCAATATTCCAGCATTGATCAAGAGGATACATTCTTTAACATTAATTTTGTTTTTCCATGAATGGTGACTAACAAAGTTGTCATGATTTTAAAAACAATAGATATTTATTAAATTAGGTAGCTGTCTTATTGTTACTATGGTGTTGTTTACAAACATTGGAAATTGTAATTGTTTTGTACTTTTTTAAGGCAAATCATGTTAGTCATCATGATTTTCCTTAAAAAAAGTACAAAACAATTACAATTTCCAATGTTTGTAAACAAATCAAAAATATGTTAATTCATGGTCTTTGGTAACCATGAGCTGGCAAAGGAAGAAACACACAATACAGGGGGCTTCCCCAGTCATCAACCAATGAAACCCTGTGAAAAATAAGAAACCAAGAATAATAATATGAGTTGCATGTGTATAGAAAGGGAAGGAGGGAATTAATGCCATATCTTCTAAAAATCTTTAGAAGTAGCTTAGCGCTGGGATACATAGCAGAACTATGGAGAAGCGCTAAGGTGGTACTCATACCAAAGGTAGGGAAAAAAGACATTTTTAGAAAAATGTAGTCTTCCAATTAGTCTTCCAGATAGACCCATAATATCTTTCATGTTAAAGTCAATTGACAATTACCTTAGGACAACAGTGCGGGTAGGTGCACCACTACACAACTGTCAACATGCATACAGAGCCAGAAAATCCACAGAGGCTGCCTTGTATCAGCTGACAAATGAAATAGAAGCAGATACAAAGGAAGTAGCAATATGTGCCTTCTTAGATATTGAAGGAGCCTTTGACAACACCTCACATGAGGCTGCCAAATTAGCTCTTGAAAGAAGGAGTATCAACAGAATTACCTCAAAGTGGATGGAAGAAATGCTGAAAACTAGAATAGCGGGGCACACGTGGGAAAAGACACCATCAAGATATCCAACTCGAGTTCAGAAATGCGACAGCGACCCAGGAATCGATGGTGAAATGGCTTATGCAAGTGGGCTTGGTTGCAAACCATTATATTTGTCCTGTGAGTGTGGCAAATATGAAATTGAACAAAGTGACAAAAAAACGATGTTTATCGGTGAAGGTCCAAAAAGGAGTTTCAGCAGAGAAACATGACATTATTAGAAGCCTTCTGAAGGGAAGTTGGTTTGAGTTGACTCTCCTGTACACAAATTCTGATGGTAACAAAAAGCTGGGTAGAGAGGGTAGCCTTAAAAATTATTACAAATAATGTTAAGGTTTGTCCAAAATACATTAGAAACTAGTGGCATTTCTGCAGGGAGGTTTGCACAGAAATGTGTATAAGGAACAATGAAATGCTTGACTGACCAAAAATAACTGTGGAAATTGAGAAAAGTAAATTTGGAAAGAGGAAATACTACAGAAGGACTAATAAGGATCGAGACAGGGACTAACAAATGTTTCACGGAAGTGGTTGGCTCGCAGTGAGGCGATTTTGCTAGAAATATATTGGCAATATATTAAACCCGGAACAACAATTGAGGGGTGCCAAACCATAACGTTTTAAGTGCCAAAAAAATAAGTTTTCAGTAGACACAAAAAACTGTTTTAATTGTTAAATAAAAAACGAATTCTTTATTACAGTTTTTTTTAATAAACTGGCATTCCATACACGTAATTAACATATGAATGTTTAATCTTCCGAAACACAGAAATAATTTTAATATTTAAAAAAAAATAATGAAAACGACAAAACGTTTTAAGTGCCATTATTTATGCAAGTCATAACGTTCTAAGCGTGTTTTTGATTGCACTTACTAAAACTTAACTTAAACCTTTAAGATTACTTATTTAATAAGGTTTTCATAAAACAATTTATTTTCTCCTGCTAAATACGGCAACATGGCATTAATGTATTTTTTTTTCTCGGCAGATAAAGGCACAGGTATTTCCTTCATCTCAATTTCCAAGCTCTCAAAATTGCCATAGTAATCCCAGGTTTAAGCACTGATGTTGCGATCCATGGATCATATTCGTGGTAACTTTTCTTTGTATAAATTACACCAGAATTTTTAAATGTGACTCGAATCATAGTAGCCGAAGATATCTGCAGGTTTTTAGTATTAATCATCGTTCTGGCAAGATTCATCCAATGAAAAAACGTTTTAGTATCCACTACTAAGAATGGATTTTTCTTTCCAGCATTCGCAACAAGCTCAATGAGGTCTTTTGGAATAAGTTGCTTTGAATTCTTTTTTGCTTTTTCTATAATAGCAAAATCATGATCACACACGAGAAAGGGATGTCCCTTCACGGGAAATTTATGAGTAACTTCCGTGAAAAACCCTTTCGCAATCAAAACGAGGTACATAACAAGTACAGCCTAGTTCTTGTTTTGCCCACCACAATTATCTGATCAAAGAATTAATTTTTGTTTACTTGTAGTGTGTCCTATTTCACTAGCTGTGAAAAACTTGTAGAGACAAGAAGCTATTTCGTTGGATCCCCTTTGCCCGACAGTTTCATTCCAGAGAAACATGATACCCTTTCCTTCATCTTCCAAATGAATTCCCATATTGACGCAGGCAAGCTGCCGACTATAGTACATCTGTGTATGGGTTAATGTTGGAAGTTACATCTGTTGCTGGAGATCAAATTGTACCACTCGAATATCTGAATCATGGCTTCTGGATTCTATCATCTTTACTCATTTGTTCTCTTGCCATGTCAGCTTGTTTGTGATGAATATTCAATCTTTGCTTAGCAAGGGTTTTTACTTCTTCAGTTGGGGCAGTATCTATTTTGACTTTAAAAGAGTCACACGTCGGGCATGTGTCAACACGCGGAAGCTTGAAAGAGATTAAACTCAGTAAAAAATACTTCATTAAACCACTGCCGAGATACAGGTGGCTCAGTAGATCCATCACGGAGTTTTTTCAAAAAACCTTTGTACAACTTGACCACACTAAGCTCTGTTGGGAGGTATTTCGTATTGGCTGCGTCGTTTCGACTATAATGGCTTTCTTGAGCTGGTATTGACGATATGTACTCCATAATCTTGTTTTTCCATTGAGACTCCCGTCTTTGCCTTTTCCATCTCGTTTATCTTTTACAGATTCGTCATTGCTGTCAATTTTCTCGGACAAAAGCTACACACGGCGTTGACTGGCACCAAAAGTTTCACAGAAGGTTTTTTTACAAACCTGAATTTCAGACATGCCTCTGATTATAAGAACGTATTTTAATGTGCGTTGTCGCCTGCTCTTGGTTGCATCATCATAACTGCCATGTCTCCTTCGGTTTATTAAGCAAATTCGGATCAGATTTTTTAGGTAAATCCGCTGTTCATTATATTTGCCCAGATTCCAGAAGTCACGAAATAGCTTCTTACGGCAATCCAAAGTCAAACAAGTACAAGAAAACTGGCATTTACAGGATACCTAGAACGAAGTAAATATTGTTCACTGCATAATAGTCATCCATATAAACTTGAGTAGTGTAGCACGTATCAACAAAACATCGAGATAATTTAAATACCTATTATACTCTCGTAATATTATTATGGCTTGATATTGTCATCAAGCATACCTTCTGTGGCTCGCTTTTTTCGCGTACATCTTGATTTTTCGTATTCACATACTTAAAACCGTTGTTTTTTATTAACTTTTCTTAGAGTTTTTTTCTATTTAGCTTTATTTAAAACACGTTTTTTTGATAATCCCGACACTGACGTACCTCCTTCAGCGGCCTTAGTGAATAAACTGACATAAAAAGACAATTGCAGTTCACAGGGCACTTACAACGTTATGACTTTCTGTTTCGTAATATTGATAGTGGGATTGGTCACTGAGCCTGTACTTCAAGAGTGCAAGTAAACACCGGGACATACAACGCATTGCTGCAATAAAACGTATTTGAGTTCGTGTGGCACTTGCGTTATGGTAACGTTATGGTTTGGCACCCCTCAATTGTGTCTGATTGTTGGAAGACATATGATTGTTTGGAAGATGAGTGCCACAAGAGAATGATCCTGCTTTATAGGTAATTCAAATTAGTAAATTTTATTGCAAATTAAACCATCAACAATACAATGTTTTAGATGACCACGTACGTGCAGTCATGGTATGTGATCATCTGAAATTCTATTTAATTTTCTAAAACTGAATTAAATAGAATGGGTGAGAGGCCATCTCCCTGTCTCACTCCTGTCTTGATTTCAAATAGTTCCGAGACCTCTCCCATGAACTTCACTTTGGATGTTGTGTTTGTTAATGTTTCCTGGATTAGATTTCTGGTTTTGTTGTGCACCTTCATTTCTTCCAATTTATTGAAGTGTTTCTCTATCTATGAAGTTTTAGGCCTAGAATTTAGGCTTCGCGGCGGGCAACCAAAATTCGAGGCCTACGATCCTTCAACTCTCGATCCAAATATAGCACAATTTGGCAAGGACCGTTGGTTTAACCCCGATTAGATTAGGTTGCCCGCCGAGAAGATGGCAAATAAATCAAGACAACATACGCGCGGCAGCGCGAATTCTGGATCCAATATAGGACAATTTGGCAAGGACCGTTGGTTTAAGTCCGGTTAGATCAGGTTGCCCGCCGCGAAGCGGACAGATAAATCAAGACAACATACGCGCGGCAGCGCGAACTCTCAACCCAATATAGGACAATTTGGCATGGACCGTTGGTTTAACCCCGGTTGGATTAGGTTGCCCGCTGCGAAGCGGACAGATAAATCAAGACAGCATTCGCAGCGCGAACTCTCGATCCAATATAGTACAATGTATAAGGACCGCTGGTTTAACCAGCGGTAGATTTAATGTCATTTTTCCTGTCGTCTTCTTTCTTCTCAGATACCTCTCATATAGTCACTGTGTTTCTTTTTCCTCTTTTCTGTCCACTTCTTTTCTGATTTCTTCTCTTTGGGAGTTTGTTCAAACTTCTGTTTTCTGATTTTTTTCTCTGTATTTTTTTCTTTCTGTCATGTGTTCTGTGGAAATGTTGACTTTCTTGATGTCTTCCAAGGATTCCTTTACCCATTTGGTTTTGACTGTATTAGTCGTCACTATGTTAAAAATTCATTCTTCTTGGTCAGTCTGTTTTCATACATCATATGTATGTGTCCATAGAACTTTGCCCTTCTTTTTCTGATGTTGTTTGTAATCGTCTCTGTCTGTTCTTACAGTTCTTTTGTTGGTTTTTTTATCCAGATCCCCTCTTTCCGAAGCGGCCCGTAGATCTTTCTTAGTATTTTCCTCTCTTGTTTTTCTATGTCCTTGAATTTCGTTTGTCCCTTGATTACCGTTGTTTCTGAGGCGTACAAGGCCTCTGGTAAAACTGCTGTATTATTTAGTGTCTTAATTTGACATTGATGGAGATACTCCTTTTTGTTGTATAATATATAATAATCCTTTATTGGCATAAATGTAAATACACGACCGTTCGTACATTAGTGTTGTGACAAGTATAGAACAAAAAATAACAACAAAGAAAACAAAAAAAAAGACACCAGAATGAAACGGAAAATAAAAATATCCAAATTAATACAGCAAAAACTAAACAGTTCAAAAGTTCTTAGATCAAAAAAACAAACAAAAAAAAACAAAAAAAGGAAGCCTTTAACCCTGTCCTTTGCACTTCAATATTTTTTTCATGTACACAAAACCGGAGCCACTCTCATCCATAACCTTCTTCCAGTTTTTCGCCACTGACTTTTCCTCTTCGCACCATTCACATTTCTTACAGCTTAACACCCAATGTTCCCAGAGCTCCTCTCCTTCTCCACATACTCGACAAGTCCTATCTGTTGCAGCCATCCAATATCTTCTACCCCTTTCCTCACTACCGCACCTAAACCGGGCAATCGCTAGTTGTGGGGCTTTAGGATTAACTAGATACTCTGGACATCTGCCAAAAACTTTGATTTTGCTGTAGTCTCTATTATAGGTACTCTCATCTATGTTTCTTTGTCTCTCTTGCAGCTCTATCTCCAGTAGTCTATCTGCCAGAATCCTTTCCACTAACATTCCCTCATTCATCATTCTCTCGATCTCTTCTTGGTTCCATCCCACTCTTTCATACATACGCTTGCGCAGACATCCCCATTTTGTTTCCTTATTACTCCCTTTACCCTCCTTTCTTACCGCTTTCAGAACGTCTTTCACTATTCTTTCTTCTACCGCACTATTCACTTTCCTTTCAAATTTAGCCACTCTCATAACCGCGGTGTTTGCCACCTTGTTAGAATTTGCTTCTTGTTGAACGAAGTACCAGGGGGTGGATTTTTCTAGCTGCAAGGCCCTCTTTATGAACTGTAACTGCACTCTCTCTATGTCGTTTTCCTCTTTCACACTCCAAATTGCTGCCCCATACATCATAATATTACGTACGCACGCCTTCCATACAATCATTTTGGCCCTAAAATTTTCCCTCCAGTATACTCTCCATGTATCCCAGAGCCTGTTAGCAGCCACCCACGCTTTTTTTACTATATACTTGATATGTGCAGCGCACGACCCATTTTGTTGGAACATAAAGGCTAGGTATTTAAAACTGCTAACTTGTTCTATCTCACTCGCTTCCCATTCAAAACTCTCTTTCCTTGATCCCTTTCTCTTCCGAAACAGCATCCACTTTGTTTTCAGCACATTTACCTTTAACATTAGTTTTTTAAAAAACTTTTCCATTCGTACCAACACCTCTATCATTTCCACTTTCGAACTTGCTAAGACAACGACGTCGTCCGCATAAGCTAGACTCCAAATCTTTTTCGTCCATATTACCACCCCTCCCGCTTGACCCAAGCTTAGCGTTCTCTCGAGGTCCGCAGTATATAGATTAAATGGTAGTGGACTTAACAGGCACCCTTGTTTTAGCCCTTTCCTAACCTCAAATCTTTCAGATAGCCTTTCACCTATCTTCACTCTACACCATGTTCTCTCATATAGATGCTCAATGTTCTCCCAGATCTCTTGCGATATACCTTTCTCCCTCATATATTCCCACATTTTCTCTCTCACTACTGAGTCATATGCAGCTTTGAGGTCAACAAATACCGCGTACAATTTCCCCTAAGGTTTAGCTATTTCTCTTTGTATGATATAATTCAATATGTATATCTGTTCAGTTGTTCCGCGTCCTTTTCTGAAGCCAGCTTGTACCTCTGGGATTAGATTCCTTTTCTCTGCTTCTTCTTGTAACTTTTTTTCCAGTATCTTTGCATAGATCTTGTATGACGTGTCCATTAGAGTTATCCCCCTATAGCTTCCTAGTTCCTCCTTGTTACCTTGCTTAAAAACTGGTACAATAATTCCTTCCCTCCAACTGTCCGTAATTTGTTTGCTACCTTTGAAAAAGCTGTTAAGTTCACCACGAAGTCTCTCCTTCACAATTGGTGTGGCTAGACACCACGCCTCACTTGGCACCGAGTCTGGGCCTGGAGCTTTCTTTCTTTTGAGTGCTGACATAACCGTTTCAACCTCTTCCTCTGTAATCTCTTGTGATTGCGATTCCACTGGTCTAAAATCTCTCCATCTTTGCTCCCTAATTTCTGTCTCTCCAGCCAGCAACTCACATAAGTGATTTTTCCACCTTTCTGTGCTAATTAATGATGAGATCTCTCTTTTTGGTTTCCTTGCAGCAATCAGTTTCCAAATATCCGACTCTCTGCTCAGCTGGCTGATTTTCTTTATTTGGCATTCCTCCCACTCTCGTTTCTTTCTCGTCTCTGCTTCTTCCATTTCTTTATTCTGTCTTTTGAGCTTTTCGAGTGTTGTTCTTCCTTCTCTGCAGGCCCTAAATTCGGCTCTAGTTCTTTTCTTTATACCTATTAGTTCCTCGTCTATCCAAGCATTTCCGCAATTTTTCTTTTGGTGTGATATTTTAACAAATAGTGCTTTCTTTATCATAGCAGTGAGTTTCGGTAGTAAGTTTCCGCATATTCCACTCCATCCATCCTGTCTAAGTTTTCCTGGTATCGCGTAATAGCCGACTCATTCCACATCACCGTTTGTTTAACCACACCCTTGCTTTCCCCCCAGCTGTCTATCTCACCATACAGGGTAATTTCTAGTGGTAGATGGTCCGATTCCAGCCTTTCTCCTATTTTGAAAACATCGATACATCTTATGGCGTCTTTGTTGGCGATCCCGAAGTCAATGACCGAGGTACCGCCTCCACCAATATACATTAACTCCCCTTTCCAATCGCCATTTGTGCACCCATTTAGCACATACCAGTTATGGTTGTCAACCCAGTCTAACCATTTTTTCCCTCCTTGTTAACTATTTTGTCTTTCGAAAGTCTAGCTATTTCCACCCCTTCTGCATCGAGACTTCCAGCTTGTAGTTCCCCGATCCTCACATTCCAGTCTCCGATGATCAGTACTTTCTCTCCTGAATCCCTTGCCAGGCTTTTCTCAATGTATTTATTTCATAATGCTCTCTAGGTTCTTGTTGTTATAGACAGTAATTACTCTCCACTTATCTTCGCCTACTCGTACTGCTCTCTCTTGTACCCCTTCGATATTCTCCATATCCATATTATATTCTTTCTCCGCTACAAGCTTTATACCGGTAATTATCCCTCCCTTTGCTCTTCCCCTGTTGGAGATCCTCTTTGCAGACTCCTTTTTGTTGTAGTGGTTCCATGTAAGTCTGTAAGCTTTTTGTAGTTTTGTGATCCTTTCTTCATTGGATTTTGAGTTCAGTCCTGTTTTCTGTATAATCTCTTCCAGGTATTTGAAATTTTCTAATTGTGTTGTCTTTCCATACTTAGTTATCAGTGGGTGTCTGTCTGTGGATTTTGTGTCTATGTACTGTGTTTTTTGTATGAAATTTGTAGCCCTGCTTTTGCTGAGATTTCGTGTAGTTTCTCTAGAGCTTCTTTGGCTTCTTTTCTACTATTTGTTATGATCGCTATATCATAAACGAATGCCAAACATTTTATGTTTATGGTTCTATCCTTGTGTCTCCAAATCTCTGCCCCATGGACTCCTTTTTCCCATGTCCTGATTATTTTCTCTAAAACTGAATTAAACAGAATGGGTGAGAGGCCATCTCCCTGTTTCACTCCTGTCTTGATTTCAAATGTTTCCGAGACCTCTCCCATAAACTTCACTTTGGATGTTGTATTTGTTAATGTTTCCTGGATTAGATTTCTGGTCTTGTTGTCCACCTTCATTTCTTCCAATTTGCTGAAGACTGTTTATCTATGGAGTCGTAGGCCTTCTTGAAGTCGACGAATGGTATTGTGATGTTCCTGGTCTTTGTCATTGTTAATATTGTTCTCAAGCACCAGATCTGTTCACTGCTTGATCTTCCCTTCCTGAACCCTCCTTTTCCCCCCTATTCTACTATCTGTGGATCTATCTGAGGTTCTAGCCGATTTATCAGGACAATTCCTGATAAATTCCTCTGTACTTATTAGGGTTCGTTTTGTCTCCTTTCTTGTGGAGGAGGTGTATTAGTTCACAGAGCCAACAGACGCTGACCACAGTACCGGTGGTTCCCACACAGACGTGTGGATTTTCACCTATAACCTCAGGCAGGGGCCCTCACCGGGTGCTACCATCCTGTTCCTCTCCTCTGTCTACTTTGGTCTGTTGGTTCCTGTGCTGTTTTTGCTGGGAAGGGCCACTGGGGCCTCCTTTTCGAATGGTCTGCCGGAGTTGGGACTGATCCTCTATGGTTTCTGGTGAAATTTTAAGTAGCTCCAGGCCTGATTTTACTGTGGTGATCTTTTTCCCTTTCCCTCTACCTGTCGTGGTGAGTCTCCTTTTCCTGAGTAGTGGACATTCATGCGGGTTAAAGGTTAGGCGCCTTTTCCTATTATGTTAATATTTCCCTTCATGCTGAGTCCTACCAGAGTATGTATATAGGGATACCCTAATGGGTGACGAGTTGTTTACTCTCAAGGTTGTCAGACCTGGAGATATATATATATATATATATATATATATATATATATATATATATATATAGAGAGAGAGAGAGAGATCGGATTTTAGGCAAAACACCTATCGTTAGTTTTTCAGGCATCGACTTTCTAATAATACACAAATTTGTTTTAGTAAATTCTGAATCATTAGAGCTCTATTTGATTTTGCCTTTTTTAGCCTTTTTTGTACTATTTTTTTATCACTTATTTTACCAGGTAAAATTTTCGTTTTTTTACCTGTATTTGCCTATTTCTGTGTCTATTTTGTATTGTTGGCATTTTCTTATGCAATTTAGGTCTATTTATCATAAATTAGATTTTTGACCTGTCTTTGAGAAGCCATCCTGCCTTCACCAGACGAAATTGTTTTTTTTTTGCTTTTAGCGGTGTCACGGACCGATTTGTTTGATCATCCATCCCCTTTCTTTTGTTAAAATACCGCGAAACTTACGCAACCAACTATTCCCTCCACTCTTTAATTTTCTCAGCCAATCCTTCAAAACCTAGCCCTTCTACAGATCGTGAATAACTAACGTAATATTTGAAAGTTCCCTTCTCACTGTAGTCATTGCCGTTATATCAGTTGTTTCCGCTGTTTGTTTGGCCCTTGTAGTCTTGTGTTGTAGTTGAGCAAAAGTGAATTTGAACGTTTTTTTTATCAAAATGCCAAAACAAAAGACACCCCTTAATATAAAAGTAAAAGAATGGATATCAGGTATATCCGAACTGAAATTGGATGGGGACGGTGTATTTTGCAGCGCCTGCAGTAAAATAGTAAGTTCTACAATTTTTCACCATTAAACAAACTGAAACATTACTGATGTTAAATGTATAATTGTAGGTGGTATTTAAAAAGAGTAGCCATGTTGAGCAGCATTTAAAAACATCTCTCCATAAAGAAAATAAAACCAAAAATTTGAGGCAATCACTATTAACTCAAAGTACTTTAAATGAGCAAACTCAGGTGAAAAATTAGTTTTATTTAGATTTATGTACAGCTTTAGTGGCCGCATATACCTTTTTTAAATTGGAAATCACTGAATTTAAGGGATTCTTGGAGAAATATTGCAAAAAGAATGTACCCAGTGAATCTACACTACGAAAAAACTATTTGTCTAAATGTTACGACAAGGTATGCAAATTAATTTAACTAAATCATAGGATACTTACATAAATCTTGATTTCTACTTTAATGAAATTAAATTATCTGCTGTTAGGGACAATTCTGTGTTTTTTAACTGTAGGTACCTTTAAAGTTTAAAAAAGACAAAATTGCTCCTAATATAAAAAAATTATAAATATTTTAAATTTTTAGTCTATTGAAAACATACGAACTGCTATTGGTCTTCATGATATATACATATGCGTAGACGAAACAACTGATGCCATGGGACGATATGTTGCAAAGTTGATAGTAGGTAAACTAACCGATGAAGGCCCTTCAAAAGCTCATTTATTGGCCTGCAAAATTTTAGAAAAAGCAAATCATGCTACAATATCACGTTTTATTAACGATAATTTAAGTAGATACGAGTCTAAATTTTGTCTACAGGTAGTTACCTACATTTTTTTAGCATTATTATGGCACATGTCATATACATGTGACATATACATGTCACTTGCTTAGCTCACGCATTGCATTTGGTATGTGAAGTAATACGTAACGAATATGAAAACGTGAACGAACTAATTGCCAGCACAAAAAAGGTATTTCTGAAATCTCCGTTAAGAATTCAAGTATATAGAGACCATTTACATGGCCTACCGCTGCCTCCTGAGCCAATAATAACACGATGGGGCACTTGGCTGAAAGCTGCCTTCTTTTATTGCGACAATTTTGAATCAATTAAACAGGTAAAGACTTGATTCTCTATTTGTTGAAAATATTCCTACTAGTAAATTTCAAATGTTTAAGGTAATACAAGATTTTGATTCTGATGCGGCTAGGGCTATAAAAGATGCAAAAATGTACTTTGCGAAACCGAACATCAAAAACGATTTAATTTATATCAAGAGTAATTTCAAAATTCTTGTTGATGGTATAAAGCTACTTGAAACAAATACCTTACCTTTGGTGGAAACAATTGGCATTATCAATAATGTAACGGAGTCCCTGATGTCAACCCCAGGACAAGTGGGTCGAAAAGCATACGAAAAATTGACAAAAGTAATAAATAAAAACACTGGATTTGCTTTTCTGAATAATATTTCAAAATTATTGGCTGGCGAAAATGCTGAAATGCCAGAAAAAAATGACCATATCACACATCCCAAATTATAAATTTGCACCACTAACATGTGGAGAGGTCATTTTCCATCTACAAGACCATATTATCTGACCGTCGTCAAAGGCTGACGGAAGATAATTTAGAAAAACTGATGGTGTGCTACACAAATAACAATTAATGAAAATTAAAATTTATAATGTTTTCAGGTTCTCGTTCAATTTTTTTTTAAATCTAGGTCAGTTCTTGGGTATTTGAAACAATGATTAATACTCTTAGTCTTTTTTCCGACGTTTCGTCCTTTATTTTCGGACTTCTTCAAGGAAGCTACAATATTACATATTCACAATAAATAAATTATTTAAATGTCACCGTCATAAAATTTAATAATTTGAATTTTATGACGGTGAATTTAATTTTATAGAAATAATTCGGTAAGTGGAAGATAATGTAATGTTGTAGCTTCTTAATGTTGTAGCTTCTTTGGAGAAGTCCGAAAATAATGGACGAAACCTTGTAAAAAAGACTAAGAATATTAATCATTCTTCCAAATACCCAAGAACTGACCTAGATTCCAAGAAAAATTAAAATTTATAAGTAAGTAATGGCCTTTTTAGCGACCCAAAACTGTAAATTTAAAGCCTTTTTTCATTAATTTATTTGCCTACCTTTTCTGATAGTTTTTGCGACCTTAAAGTACGACCTCTATATATATATATATATATATATATATATATATACATATCCTTATCCTTGAAAACAACATTTTTACTACTACTGCTATGCGTCATTTTAGTTTCAAAAACTGCCACCCGAGTGTGACCTAAAAGCAAAGTCAAGGTTACGCCGTTGACAAATTCATAGTAGCATTCATCATAGCTTTTGAGGGAACGCTCTGCGAAATTGTACAAAGTAACTAATGGATGGTATCAAACAGTGGGACTAATACTCAACCCAAGAAAAACCAAGGTGATACCCTTCATGAGGAACAGAAGACTACACTGCCTACAGCCCATACTGTTAGATGAAACGGCAGTAGAATATAAACAAGAGATACACGCTGAGGAAGTGATGAAAGGAAAAGCCAAACGCGCTCTAATAGTGTACAGAAATCTTGCAGAGAAGGTAAGGTTTAGTCATATCTATATAACGGGTTGGCCATATTCGACGAAAAGATCGGACAACATTGTAACTTTTGACAGAGATCGACTAATAACATACCGCGTTTGAAGCGTCAGTCTAAGGAGATTTGCGTCATAGAACAGTACACGCCACGCGAACGCTCTAAGATTGTTGAATTTTACATTCAACAAAACAAGTCAATTGTGAAAACGCAACGTGCATGGAGGAAAATTAATAAAGTGAAAAGTGCGCCTTCTGCAATCACATTGTATCGTTTGTATGATAGCTGTACAACTGGTGCGGCACTTACTGACCCCAAGCGTCCAAATAAAAAGCGACGAAGGCGATCAGATGATAATATCGCACTCGTACAGGCCAGTGTTGGGCAGCAACATCTCAAAAACGTCGTTCTGCTAGCAGTTGGGCATAAAATGATCCACTTTACGTCGCATTTTACGTGTCGATTTGCATTTGTTCCCGCATAAAATTCAATTGACACAAAAACTGTTGCCTCCTGATAAGCCACGTCGATTGGAATGGGCTCAAAAAGTCATTGAAATGGCTGAAGATGACGAGCATTTTTGGCAAATTATCATCAGCGACGAAGCGCATTTCACGTTAGACAAAACCATAAACATACAAAATTGCCGTTTGTACGCCACCAAAAATCCTCAAATTATTCATGAGGAGCCTCTCTACGACCAAAAAGTTACTGTTTGGTGCGGTATTTGTGCTAATATGGTCATCGGGCCGTACTTTTTCGAAGATGATGAAGGCCGAACAGAAACCGTCAATCAGGTGCTTTATCGGACAATGATAACCGATTTTTTCATGTGGGTGATAATGGCATGGATGTATTCTGGTTTCAGCAAGACGGCGCCCCACCGCACACTGGTCGAGCTACAATGGATTTTTTGAAGGCATTGTTCTCAGGCCGTTTGATGTCGAAAAATGCTGATTTTGACTGGCCGCCGCGTTCACCAGAATTAACGCCTGCAGATTTTTTTCTGTGGGGCTATTTGAAATCAAAAGTTTATATCAACAAGCCACGGTCCCTAGAAGAGCTAAAGAACAACATTCGGCAGGAAATAGCCGCCATTTCGGCCGAAAACTTGACTAAAACTATGGAAAATGCTGAAAAACGTGCTCCAAATGCCGTAGACGCTCAAGGCGGCCATTTACGAGATCATATACTCATATACAAAAACTGATAAACAAATCTCCTTCAATCCAATGAAATGATTTTTAACATGAACAGCAAAAAATGTGTTTAATTCCATGATTTAAAAAAATATATATCTTTTCTTGGAATATAGGCAATCCCGTAGATAGATATCTCAATAACAGTCCCAATATTTTGATATTTCTCAACATTAAAAAGCTGAAGTAAAATTACTTTTGCGCGACTTGAGAGTGACTCAGACCTTTTTTCTGACGGAAATTACGTTGAGTAAAGTCTTTTTGATGTAGAATTAAAATTTTTAAAGTAAAACTTCTTCGTGGACTGACTATGGAAAATCTAGAGTGTTATATACACATATTTCGTGGGTGTACTGCCAAAAGTGTCCAAGTCAAAAATTGGCAAAAATGACTAACTACACATGTACACTATCTATTGTAAAGATTTTGATCTAAAAGACTTGGTCATTTTTGGCTCATGTTAGAAGGTTATGATGTAGCAGGCGTTAAATGATTTCCGCATATTGTATCGTTTTTAATACTAGTCCGTTAAGTACTTCTTGACGCACGATTTTTAATACGAAAAATTCCACTTCTCGTTGTATTTTCACATAACCGGGGTAACGCACGCAAATATTCAATATCGCTAGGTTACATTAAAAAAGATCTAATAAATAAATAAACACAATCAAGACCTCAATATTCAAAAAGTGACGTGAAAGTGTCAGACATTTTTTTCATTACAAAATAATAATAACAATTAAAGAAAACGTTTTAAAATGAGCGTAAATTATATGGTGATACCGGAGACAATTGAAAAAGCAAATTCTTAATTTTTGATTTTTGGGTGGATTCCCTTGATCCCAAATTGGTAAGATATATCCCCTCGCATGAGTAATATAAAATATTGTTTGTAACACGGGCGCCAAAACCACGGGCGTATTGCCAATTGCCCTCTCGAGCGAATGTGCGCACTCACATCGTTCGTGCGCCCAATTTCGCTCTTACGTCTAATTGACAACTTACCGCCCTAGTTAAAAATTATATTATTTTACTAATTTTTGACTTGATCACTTTTGGCAGTACACCCACAATATGCTTGAATGTATTCCCATTCTGTTTTTATAAAAGTTTAATACTTGGTTTACAAAATTTGGCCCTCAAAAGACTCTCCACATAATATATAATGTGGAGAATCTCCACAGATTATCACAGCTCGACAATATATCATATATCAGGTATCGATTTTGGTGTTTCTGGTAAAGGAACATGTCATACCTAATGACCCCATATAATTTATAGCTTGTACTGTATTTGAAACAATCAGTAGTTTTTGTAACGTATGATCTGTAACGAATTCAAAGTTTTATTTACTTTCTTTACTAATTTATTTATCATTTGTCACAAAAGCATCTACTTTCTTCTCTAAATTGAGCCACGGAAAAATCATTATCACATTCCACGTTAATTACAAAATTAAATTTCCCTATTTTCAGAAGACATTGAATTTTTATTTGTTTACCTCGGTAAGTAAATGGTTTTGCTGCTTTAAACGCGTAGTGAGATCCTGGGGCTGGGCGTAGTGGTTTACGGCCAAATTCATGTGAAGTGGTAAGCCTCCTCGCTCCCAACTGTCGGTTAACGCGGCCAGGTGTCTATTCACTTCCAGCACTCTCGCTCTTTGTAATTCCAATTTCTCTTGCTGGGATTCCGACCAAGGTTCCTAAAACATTCAAATTTAAATATCATTCTATTTATTTTGCTGACGGAAAAGTAAGAGCAAGTTTTACATCAATCGCGTTAAAGTTACAAACTTATTTCTTTATTACATGTTTTTTTCAAGCATTCGTTTGGTTATGTTGTTGTGAAAGTCAAGCTAATAAATTATTCAAGATGTTCGAATTAAATTATTATTTACTTTGCCTAGACAATCACGTAATCTATACAACTATACACATTCATTATTACGACATCAATTTAAAGAAAGAAAATAAAAAAGATACGGCAATCTACTAGGTTTTTATTGCTTCTTTTCTTTAATTTGCATGAGAATAATGTGAATACATTCCATGGGAAAAACACTATACCAAATCTAGGTTACTAGAAAATATAAATCTGAATAGATAACATTGCAATGAACATTTTCTTATGTTAAATTATTTATATAAGCGTTTGTAACTTCATTTTGTCTACATAGTGGCTTTAGATATTTCTTTCTAATTTTGTCGGTATTCACTAGTCATAGTTCTAGATTTATAAGATAATAAAAGATATAATCCCTCCGTTTCAAATTAGTTGCCAAATTTGGTATATTCATCCATCCCTCGATTCACACGGTACTCAATTTAGACGGATTTCGATAACATTTGCATGTTATTACTAGTCCCAGTACATTTTAATGTCACAACAGCACTAGACAAATAACATTGTTTTCAAAATCATTTGTTTCTATTTAAATGAAGTGAATAGCCGTCTCACAATCAGACGCGTTTCAAGATCGATAGCTCATCAGTACAGTTTTGCTTTTTTGAATTATAAATTGGAATACACTCATATTAGCTTGTACACCTCGTGCAGTAACAACCTCGCCTTTCATGCACGGGGTGTTCAAGCTAATGTTCAAGCAAAGTGTATTCCAATTTATAATTCAAAAAAGCAAAACTGTACTGATGAGCGATAGATCTTGAAACGCGTCTGATTGGGAGATGGCTATTCACTTCATTTAAATAGAAAGAAATGATTTTGAAAACAATGTTATTTGTCTAGTGCTGTTGTGACATGAAAATGTACTGGGACTAGTAATAACATGCAAATGTCTGTTGTATAATTCAATGTCCTCGGTGATATTAGCCAGGAAGTAGTTGTTTCAACATGAGATTTCTACATAGCCATAATAAGACTTAATAGTATAGAACTACGAACAGGTTGAATATATTTATATATTTAAGCTATATTTCGTCTGATAAGTTTGTTGAAGTCATATTTTTATATTTCAGTTCTAATGTAATCACAGAGTGAAAGAAAACGAAATAAACCTACTAAATGCTGGATTTATCTAACAATAAGAACGTATATGCCGTGTAAATCGAGGGACGAGTGTATATTTTGTCCCAAAATATTTGTTACATATGGAAAAAAGCAGGTAAAAATTAGATGCAATGAATTTTTGAATAAATTTAAAACCCAATAATAAATAAATATTTACTAATAAGCAATATTTAAACAATTTCAATAATCAGCACAAAAATATACAAATGTGACATAATTTGAGACAGAGTAATATTTAGTATAAATAAATAGATTTACCATGTGTCCCATCCTCCCTAAATATTTCATTTTCTCTTGTACAGCCGCCACTTGTTTCATATACCACTCCCTCGCCTTCTCTATGGCATTGAGTCCTTGCATTAAAACGTCCTTCTCCTGTTCGATTTGTTTCATCCTTTTCAACATATTATAATCGATGCCGTTTTGCAGGGTGTGTCGCCTCGGTTCCCGTCTTCTAATGTTGGTCTTTTTCTGATAAACTCCTGTGTTGGCGTCGGTTTGGGCGGCTTTGCCGTCGCCTAGGGATCGCCCTGTTCGCAGTAAGTTCGGGTTGTATTGGTTTCGTTTTTCTTTATTGTCTTCGTTCATCATGAGTCCGAGCTGCCAGTTTTGTAGGGCCGTGCGTATTTCGGCTCGGTCTATGTTTGTAGGAAGTCTGTCTATACCCAAGGCAGTCCGCGGGGGTTTCGGGGGACCGTAAAGCGTGGGTTTGTTTATGTTTGGAACGGGTTTCTCGTTGAAGTTGACGGGTATTTCTGGATTTTCTTTGGCTCGCTCTACGAGAAGCTGCGGCATGGATAACGTTCTTTGTTGGGAGATAACGTTCGGCCGGATCGCCGCCGTGTTTGGATTCCAATTGGGCTTCTGTTGGTCTAAGTCTAATAAAGGTGCGCTTGGCGGCCGCTGTTCCGGATTTCGGTTCTTCTGTTCGACTTGGTTTCTTAATAAACAAATTTTTAAACCGGCACAAAACCGCTCGAACGATAACAAACCGTTCGGCGGAGTAACTTTCCTTAAACTTTCAATCACACCTTTGGGTAAGCCTTTCGATCCATCGTCTTGCCATCTGTTTTCTATATCCGCAAAATTGACGAATCCCGACCGCTTGTCGTCCATGATATCAAACAGAGTTCGCATCGCGTTTACAAACTGTTTCGGCAGACCATCGAGAGTTGAAGAAGGTGAGGTCATCGTTTTTTATCCCCGTATTTAGTATGTGTTCGCTTCGAGTGACGGAGGTATACTAAATCGTGGCCGTTGCAGGTAAACTGTACAGGTATGCTCAGTCGCTCGCTCGCCCGTCTAACTGTAAACGACCTTGTCTTTCCGGCGGCAAACTCTCAATTCAACAATCCTTATTTCGACGACCTAAATGTCCTCATTTTTGTTAACAATTACACACTTTTGACATCAACCTCATTTTTACAGTTCCATACAAACATCAGTTACAAGATAAGGCAGAAAATAATATATTTCAAACAACCCAAATTAGGTGAACTTATTTCAAAGTGAAAATAACAATTTCAAAATTGATAATACGTTCGGAAATAAAAAAGAAAGTTAGAATTTACAAATGATGTATAATTTCTTGATAAAACACTACAGTGATAATAGATTAGAATAGAAAAATGAGTATGTAACCTTAAAGCGCAGTTGAATTTGTACCATCATACTATGAAAGTTATACCATCGTGAAATCGGCGAAAAATTGATTTCGGTAAAATCGTTATTCACCGGTTTATTGCTAAATTTCAAAACGTTTCCGAAATTGTTTTTCCTGCTGGTTACAAATATGCTAATTACATTTTACTATACTCGGACCGGCGAGAGAATGCAGTTGTACTGCGCCGAGGGCGCGTACCTCGGCGCAGGTTAGTTTGAGTTAAGAAATATGCGTCAGTTTTTCAAACACGGACAACTAAACACCGTGTACTCGTAATAATGTGTGGGTATGTGCAGAACAATGCTAAACTCGTCGAGATGAGATGCATTCTCTCGTCGGTACCAGAGTAGATGCTTCTGATTGCGAGATACGACTAGATATAATTGGTGTGTTCGCCGTCGCAATTTGCGCATTTTTGCTGCACAGTCAGCGGTTTCTCACACGTGTGTGTGTGCTGTGGTTCTGTTTGCATTTCATTCATCTATATCTTGCGTTACAGTGTCTCTGTAAGTGGCCTAGTGACATTTGGCATCTGTGACATTGGACTGTTCTTCGGGATTTAAGTGGCTCGATTGTAGTCCTCTGAAGTTAGGAAACGAATTTGCAAAAATATAATATTCCATCAGAGTTCCTGGTAGATATTAAATATTTCTAGAATACAATGTGGGAAATTTCAATGGTTCTGCAGAATATCGCGAAAAAAAAGTAAACCTGTTAGCACATTAAGAGTTTCGTCCGTTGACATTTTTTGATTAAAACCTTAGTTCAAAAGATATTTGCAATAATAAGGGACCTATTAATTTGAATGAATATCGCAGTTCAAACAGTTCTGTTTGCAGTTCCCGGCAGAACTCTAAGAGTTCTATCTAAAATCCTTATAACATTTTTGGTATTTTTTCTACCTCCGAGCGGTTAAATGAATTTTGATTTATACTCACCTGCTTTCCTGAGGTGTTTGCCTTGGAGAGCTTTGACTTTTTCTTTGAAAAGAGCTTGGAGGGTTCCTCGGTCTCCGCATTGGGCTTCCTCTTGGGGGAGGATTCCTGCGACTTTCATGGCGGTTCTTCTCTTGGGAGCGGCTTCCAGGGCTTTTTCATGTCCATGGTGGTGGTCTTTTCTTGGGGATCATGCTTCTTTGTTGATAATTCCGACTTCCGGCCAAGGAGGTATTGAAGGACACACGGTGCATTTGTTCGAAACTCAACAGGGGCGCGTTTACATTACTTGTGGTCCTAGGCACAAGGTGACTATGTGGCCCCAGTCTAGGAAGTACCAATTCTCAATATGTGAGATTATAGTAAAACCACATTAAAAAATAACAATTAGGTACGTAAGAGTATTTTACGATACATGAATCGTACAAAGTTTTACCTACAATATAAATTCATAATTTACTTAAATCTGTAAAAAAAGTACGTTTCAATCGCGAATTGTTATAACATTTTTTCTATTTTGCATCTGTAATGGAACAGCACTCATATGAACTACATTCAACTACATTCTTTGGGCTTGAATCCTCTGTAAGATTTTGTGTGTGTCCTTTTAGTAAAAACAGCCATGCGATTAATTTTCAATAACAATACAAAAAAATAACAACAATGCAATGATACTTCTTTCGTTTTTTTTTTCTGAATATTTTTTTCACTATTAATCATCGCAAAGTACCAATTTATTCACCACACTTTGACAAATTTTGCCGCTTATTGTCGTCAACCGCCAAAAGTTGGTTTGACCTTGCTTAGTTAGCAATGTGTGGCCCCCTAAAATCGGAGGCCTGTGTCTAAAAGCGCCGCTGAAACTCAAGTAATCTAATTATGTGTTGCGCGCAGCAATTCAGAAACTGAGTTCATCTTATTCCTTGTTCAATAACTTAATTGAATTTATTGCAAAATATGAAACAAAAACCCCAAACGAAAATGAACTCACTTTCTGAATTATTAACAATTGTTGTTTCTTACGAAGGTCGTTTAGACTATATATTAGTACTATAAATTAGTTTTACTTCAATTATTCAATGTTCACAAATGTTGGAACTGTTAAAGAATGACGTCTATGCAGATATGACTATATATTCATCATACAGTCCTCTGCGTAAACTGGTGGACAAAGGCTTACCTAATTTCTGCCATTTCTTCCTGTCTTGGGCCTCTCGCATCCAAACCGCTCCTGTTTTCTTGATATCATCAGTCCACCTTGTGGGGGTCTACCTCTTTTTCGCCTATCAGCTCTTGGTCTTCACTCCAGGAGTCTCTTGGTCCATCTCCCATCTTACATTCGTGCCCCGCCCAGTTCCATTTTAACCTTGCAAAGCGCACTACCACACTATTTTGATATGGTCTTGTAGCCACACGCCGAGCATCGATCTTTGATATGAAGATATGACTTAACCTAACCTTATTATGTTAAACACAAAGTGCAAAACAATTTGAATAATAATGTAATGCAAGTTGATAAAAATGGAATTTATTATTTACAATAGAATCAATAATAATATTATTCATAATAATAAACTATATTAATCTATAACAACAATATTTACATCTTGAATCACATAAAAATATACATATATTATAAGAATAAATAAATTGAGTTAACAGCTACAGGTCAAAGACGTGGACGAAAAGCTGACCCAGCAGCAAAAAACTTTATTTGTTTCAAATCTTCAGGTAAACAGAAATCACAGAACTATCGCAAATTTTCTAATCGCATTCAATTACTCCAGTCCAGTCATGTTCAGTCTTATCTAGGCAACGTTTGCTTGCCAACTCTTATGTCTTATTTAGTTTTTTGTTGAGTTTATTTTGTATTCCTTACTGAAAAAGTTTTTAAAATATTTGGAATGTTTAATAAGTATATTGCCAACTCTTATGTCTTACTTAGTTTGTTTGGGTCTTGTTTAGTATATTTTGTATTCCTTATTGAACTCTGCGAAGTATGCAATAATTAAATTATTTGGAATGTATTAATCTTAATAAGTATATTAGTATATTACTACTCCTAGTAGTTTTGTAGTTGTGTGATTTCATGTTTTAGTTTTATCAAGGATAGAAGTGGTAACTGGCGTAGTCTCTTTGAGGGATGAGATTTCTCACGCCATTAAATTCTTTACTCGGTTTCAGTCCAAGGGGTACCAAGTTGCTGTTGGACTCGTTGCTCGATTTGCTAAAATTTATCAAAAATTAGAAACAACTTTGTATATTAAAAAAAAAAACGCAAAATAATGTATATTGTACCACAGCAATTTTATTACTGAAAATTATATAATAATTCCTAAACAGGTTCAGGGTAAACGAAACTCGTCTCAGATCTGTCCGATGTTGTCTCAGATCTATTATAAGAAAAGTAAAAACGAAATCTGAAAAGAGGTTCTTAAATGAGTCCTTGAGACTTCTCTCACTGAAGCCTCACAAAACATTTCTCTAGATCAGGGGTGAGTAGACTTTTCCAGCGTGCGTCCTACTTCTAATTTATTTTAGTGTTGCGTTCCACCCAGTGGCGTAGGGTGTGGTGAGCAAAAAAAGGTATTCGACAATGTCTAGACAGGTGAGCTTAAATTACTCTCACTATGCCACTGAGTCCACCAGACTATTAAAACTTAATATATGTACTTACCTAAATAACAAAATAATAATAGTTTCAAATATAATAATTTTAAATGATAAAATTTCAATTCATCTGAAGTTAGTTCTCTTAGTTATAGTTAGAAGAAGACTTAGTCTGCATACTGTCCGCTAATCTTGAATATCTCGGTATGAAGGGTACGTTCACAAAGCTTTAAGACAGATTTTTTCCTGAGTAGGGGTGGGTGCGCAGATCGGTCCAACAGGGTACAGTAGTCGGGGGTGTCAGCTAACGAACTGTACCAGCGGCCGTTGCCTCCGAGAGCATACATTAATTTCAACACCTAGACCTGACCATTTATAACATTGAGAAACGAAATTCAAAAAGGGACCCATTGAAAAATATTTTGCATTTCATTTTTTTTAACTTTTGTGGCTACACCACAGTTATGTAACCATTAGTTATAGTAACAGTAACCATTAGTTATTTTAGTTAAAATGATTTAACTAAATTTTCAAAGAATACTTTTTTGTAGACATCGACGTCTTAGATACGTCTATCCGGGTTACAATTTTATATTTTGAAGTATAGACGAGATATTTGCAAAACAACCTTTTTCTACTGATATATGTGAAAATGGCATTTTTTCCACGGCTTACCCTACATGAAAGTGACATTTTTTCCACGGCTTACCCTACATGAAAGTGACATTTTTTCATTCTAGGGATGAAAATATTTTCACGTCTAGAGACGTAAATGAGCATTTTAAATTTATGATTTTCTCGATTAAAACACTAAACTAACCAAATTTGCATGGATATTCTTATTAATTTCACAAATTTCAATGGAATATTTTATGTACAAACGTAAAACGAGCCTGAAACTATTTAAAAAACCGAAATAAAATTAGGACATTTGACTTGAAAAGTATCACCTTCTATGAGAATGCAATATGTTACCATGGAAACGACCAAACCAACAATTAAATTTGTATTGACAGTTCTGGCAGTTCGCTTCGAATTGGATTTATTAAAGTCGAATTATGGATTCTACAACCGAAACCAGTAGAAAAAAATGCATTTACTACTCTAGATGAAAGTGTTTTTTTTTTGGTTCGGTGTGATCGCTAACTCGCTGGCGCTCGTGAGCAAACTCCCACCTCACCAAAAAAGCGCCACTTTCATCTCTTGCTGTAAAATATACTATTAAAAAAAGCAAAAATAATTCTCCACGCCGCCTTCATCGAAGGTGGAGCGTTGAAATTTGGTCAAAGGGTACTTCTTATGGATTCTCACATACAGTAAAAATTGCCTTGAAATCCATCTAGGGTTATTTTATTTTCTTAGTATTTTTTAATATTTTGAAATTTTCCTGTTCCGTTTTGATCGGAATTCGTGATGTTGAACTGGCCAGGTCTAGGTGTTGAAATTAATATATGCTGCCTCCAAGAGTCGAGACGCTGCAGTGAGTAGATCCCTAGTGGCGTGAGTGCGTGACAGTGGCCTCTGTCTAAAATTCGGAGAGTCGAAAATACAGCGTCATTTGGAGTAGCGTTATTTGATAAAGTTCTGTGCGAAACGACAAAACCGCTACAGAAACGATCTACGAATAAGAGTATGATCCTGAAACAAAGCGACAAAGTGCGAAGTGGCACACGGCCTCATCTCCAAATCCCAAGAAAGCTTGCATGAGCAAGTCATTAATGTCAAAGGAGTTTTCTTTAATGTCAAAGGAGTTTTTCTTTGTCAAGATGTCAAGAGGACACAGACTATCATAGGTCGGTTTTACGTTGAAGTGCTGAGCCGTTTGAACGATCGAGTCCAGTTTTGGCCAAGTTCAACGTGACAATACTGCCGCAGCTACCCTACATAGCGCCCAGCGACTTCTTTTTGTTCCTCCGAATCAAGAGATACCTGAAAGGGAAGCGATTGGATACGATTCCAGCAGTCCAGGCAGCGTCGACGAGGTCCCCTGACACCATTCCGCGCGAAGAGTTCCAAGGAGCCCTATGAACAATGAAAAAAAACCCTGGCAGCGGTGTTTTGATGCTCGCGGGTCTTATTTCGAACACTTTTAGTTTGCTGTACAAAATGTTTCTGTTCTGAGGCTAGTCTTGAGGCTTTATAATTATTAGCTGCTAGTCTTGAAATGGATTCTGTGGTCGTGAGACTGGTGTGAGACTTGTGTGAGACTGGACCGCTATTGTCTCAATTACATCCATGAATGTTGAATGAAATAACTTAATGTTATTCTTAGGTCCTGACCTACGTGCTTTTAAAATTATGGATTTTTTTTTCTTTTCAAAATTTGTTTTGAAAAAATTGCTCTTTCAAAATATGCCAAAATATAGATATGTTTATGGGAAAACGAGAAATTCGGTTTGGAAATTCGGCTTAAAATAGACCATTTTAAAAATCTCTTTATCGTTTTTCCTTTCCTTATAATAGAGCCTAATAGAGACATTGAAGTTTCCCACACCCCGTACATAATTTACAAAGAAGTATAAATAGCATAAGGATATGTATACAAAACTACTTAAATCTAATTTAATATAAAAGCCAAAGCCATGAATATGTTAATAGTTAAAAGAGGCTTAAAATAAGAGAGTAAAGCGAGATAGGACAGGACAAATATTTTACCCAAAAACATTATTAGCGACCAATATTATTTTACCGAAAACCCACCAACACCGAAGAGAGCTCAAAAAAGACTCCTCTTCATTTACGAATGCAAAAAATTGAAAGCTTACCCTTTGAATGTCTTTATTTCTTTGATGTCTAGCGAGCAACTCGAGCTCAGTGAGATACGCCAAACTCTCAGATTTAACAATAGCCCCCTCTAATTCAGGGCAAAGTTTTGGCAAATTCTGTTTCTTCTTGCGAAGCAAAGATTTGACACTCCATCCATTATTAGCAACAGAGATTGCACTCGAAGATTTCGAATCGTTTTGGCTGTAATAAGTATTATCGGACGGAGGAGAAATGAGGTTTGCAGAGGGAGTAATTGCAGTTTGAGGGATGTCAACGGGTAGATTATCTCCGGAGATATTGACTAGTGTGATTGATTTAGATTTAGATTTCAAGGTGTCTGAGCCGTAAAGGGAGATGACCGCGGTAGATTTGGAGTTGTGAATGGCGTAGGATAAGGGTTTGAGGTCCTGACTTCCGTTTAATGAGGAGGTGGTTGACCAACTTTTGTGTGTTTTGTTATGTGTGGGTGAACTATAGCCAGATGTGCTTTGCGACTCGGAATAGTTTACAAGAATCGTTGCACTCTTACCGTTGTTGATCGGTTGTTGCGGCTTGAAAGTGTGAAGATCTTGGTGGGTTTCATTCAAAGGGGACGTGATTTCTGCTAGGGAACCCACTGCACTCAAAGTCTTTTCACTGTCACTTCTGCTGTTCCAGACAACCAGAGGTTTGTCCCTATCGCAACTTTTCGTTTCTGAGGGAGTCTCGATGGTGTTAGGACTTTCCAAGTCTTGGATTAATTGCAAGGCGGCTTCCAGTTCTTTGGAAAACTCGGCGTCGCTGTTTTTATCGGATCGCGAAGAATCGTGTCGACTACTCGATTTGGAATTAGTTTGGGTATCGACATTACTAGGCGGGCTGAAGCTATCCTTTTTCGGCCCGATAGCCTTCTGTAGTTCTTTCATCAACGAAGCGTATTGAACCTGTTCAACTTGAGGGCTTGTTGATCTGACCGATTCCCGGACCATGATTTGAGGCGTTTGATACTGCGGCTCTTCTCTGCTGCTGAGTGCGCTGTTTAGTCTGGATCTAAACGTGTCCGGTTGTGTTAGCTTCTCCAAACACTCGTATATTGGAACAGAACTTTGATTTAAACTAATTTGAGAAGAACTCGCCGACAAAACACCGGGAGAGGCAGATCGCGAAAAGCTCTTCATATAACACAGTTTCCTATCACTGTTGCTGTTGCTATCGTCCGAAGCCTCCTCGATATGTACCATGGGATTATCTATTAGATAAGTGGTGTCGTTTGAGATTCCGTTTTCCAATTCAATTTTCTTCTTTGGAGATTTAACCGGTGTACCATCTTGCGGTAGCTTCAGGTACGGAGATTCTGATTTTAAATTCGAGTTCTGGTTTTGTTCCGTCTCGAACACCCAACTCTGCGAGTATGCGTTGCAAACTTGCGGCTTCGACACCGACTTGGTCTAACAAACAAAAAAAAAAACCTTATTCCATTTCTCAAACGTTTTTCGTCTAAATTGTTGTATTTAATTTTCGCAACTTACCCTGGGAATAATGTATTCTATATCGGAAACCTGTTCGTGTGAACCGCGAAGTTTCTTCTTCGAGCTCGAAGCTGTCGTTTGCATTGAGCAAAATGTTAGCTGGCTGTCCAAGAACGAGACGACTATCGCCGCAGCAGCCGCGATTCGAGTTGCGATAGATGCTGCAATAAAAACAATCGTTTAATAATTCTATTATATTCATCTTTTATTGACAAATTCAATAATCAAATTCGCTTTTAATTTAAACAAACAACTAGTTTTAATTGTGTTACATTATATGTATCTCAAATCTATTTTTACTCGGTTAATTGCTTTCGTAATTTGCGTACCTGTTTTGAGCAACGGCGTATTTCGGTTTGAAAATTTTTACTGATAAATTATTGTTTGTTTGATAGTTATATAGCGTTTAAAAATATGCGACCTTCAATGTTTACACGAAACTAATTTTGTTGCTTGCTATAGGAAAACTGCATTCAAACCAACATAACTATTATTTTTGCCGTCACGTGGAACTTGCACTAATATAAAATAATAACTCAATAATATAACTAAATTAGATCTTTTAAATCGAACTGTATCAACACAACGTTTTCGCAGACAAGATTTAATTTCTGCTTGGAGCTTTGTTCATTTTGTTTTTATTTTTCATCGGGTTTTTGTAGATTTAGTTTACCTGGAACTCATCCCGTCTGCCCGCGAGTTACGTCATTAGCTTGTTATTGCACATATGGTATTCACATTTCATAAATTCAATTTTACCCGCGGCTGAAAAATTTTGCTTATATAGAAAAAGGTTCTATGACATAACTATGCGGATCTAAAATTAAAATACAGAAAAAATGACAGCAAAGTTTTTTAATCGTTTTTCTTATAATAGAGCTGAGACATTGAGTTTAGCTCACCCTGTACAAATAAAAAGACTTTTTTGCGAGTGAATCGTGAAACTTACCGTATTGAAGCAACTTCTGATATTGATGCTTTTGTAACAGTTTCGGCAAGTCCTCGCTGTAAAATCCGTATTCGGATATTAAAGTGTTGACTGTGTTTGCCGTCAGGATGATGATGGTCATATAAAGCAGCATCTCTTGTCTCTTAGGTGATATCTGGCCACAGCAAGCCACCATTCCAATTCCTATTCCCATAAATATATTCTGAAAACGAAAATAAATACGATATTACTATTTCCTACGTTATCCTACTTTAACAAAACTTTAACAAGCGACTATAGACTTTACTGAACGTTATATCCAATAGAAAAAAACATGTGAGTTACTTTGGTGTCGCGACTAAAGAAGTTTATTTGAAATCACTGTCAATTTACATCTAATCGATGACAGAAAGATATTGTGGTCCATAGCCTTTCTTACATTTTGTGACAATAAAGGTTTAATATATAAATGGACTCTTTTCATTGTAAAGTTTTCCAGTATTCCTCTAAATCCATTTTCCTTATTTTCTGCGTGACCTACTAACCCGAAATCAACTTTACTTTACACACATTATAGATTATTTACAATCTCGTTTCGAATATTGACCCAAGTTCCTGTTTATCCAAAGGCTTATTTCGTATTTACTCCAACATTTACGCTTCTAATTATCATTAAACAAATTCATCAACTCGACTTGAACTAATTCTGAATTTAAAACGTTAATTACATATTGATTAATTGCATAATTTCCAAATAACGTGAATGTTATATAGACAACCAGATATGCAGCAACGGATTCATATAAATAATTGACTAATGAATACTATGATGATAATGAATGATATAACTCATGGACCTATGAATACTTAGTATTCATAGGTCCTATGAATACTTAGTATTCATAGGTCCATGATATAACTGCATCTACTAATTTTCGCGATTAACTGGTTGCCAGATATTACCGCGTTGAATTGAAATCGTGCAAAACGAATTTAAGTAGCAGACAAGACTAGACAGACAAGACTAGACAGACAAGACTAGACAGACAAGACTAGACAGACAAGACTAGATAGACAAGACTAGACAGACAAGACTAGACAGACAAGACTAGACAGACAAGACTAGACAGACAAGACTAGACAGACAAGACTAGACAGACAAGACTAGACAGACAAGACTAGACAGACAAGACTAGACAGACAAGACTAGACAGACAAGACTAGACAGACAAGACTAGACAGACAAGACTAGACAGACAAGACTAGACAGACAAGACTAGACAGACAAGACTAGACAGGCAAGACTAGACAGGCAAGACTAGACAGACAAGACTAGACAGACAAGACTAGACAGACAAGACTAGACAGACAAGACTAGACAGACAAGACTAGACAGACAAGACTAGACAGACAAGACTAGACAGACAAGACTAGACAGACAAGACTAGACAGACAAGACTAGACAGACAAGACTAGACAGACAAGACTAGACAGACTAGACAGACAAGACTAGACAGACAAGACTAGACAGACAAGACTAGACAGACAAGACTAGACAGACAAGACTAGACAGATAAGACTGGAGAGACAAGACTGGACAGATAAGACATAGGTCCATGATATAACTGCATCTCCTAATTTGCGCGATTAACTGGTTGCCAGATATTACCGCGTTGAATTGAAATCGTGCAAAACGAATTTAAGTAGGTTCGAGCGAATCCCATGTTAAATATTTTTAAGTGTAAGCTTTGAAACTTTTTGTACATGCAGATCAATACTTTATTTATGTCCTCTCAAAATTTGAAAGTGATCCTCCGTTTAGTTTATCCGGAAAAAAAATTCAAAAATGATGTTTTTTCGAATCTTATACACAGGTTCCTATGGCCGACAAGCTTACGTCGCGTCTTTATTTATTTTTTTCGATATCAATTTCCCAACTTTAAGGAATAAAAAACTTTGTACAATAAACTTAGATAATATTAAAACACGATGACATTAAAAAAATATGATGTTCTCGATGTAATTATTTAAATAATTGAAGTTATTTTTTTTTATTATTATTTTTTGTTTTGAATCTTGTTTATCGACAGTAATTCACATGACAAATGGTTTGGCAACGTCGCGATAACAGCTGATTGTGAGAGAAAAGAAAAACATGGAAACATTTTGAACTTTTGAACGTCTGTTGAACTATTTGATAGAATACACTCCAGATTTTTACATAGATTATCTATATTTTTTTGTCTTTTGGTAATTCGAGGTTTTCGGCCAACATCTTGGGCTAATAAAATTCTGATCCCTTTACAACCAGTCGACTCATAACACTGATGTTGCCAGATCTTTTTATGTCACTTTATAAGTCAGAAATAACGAAGTCATTTAATAAATTTATTTTATTAAATAAATAGTAATTACCAATTTTAAAATTTGTTATGTTATTATAAATAAAAATAATGAATTTTAACAACTATTAGGATAATTGAAAATGTAGAAAAAATCAAGCACTATTTTGACTCATTAGTTTCGCTCGAACCTCCTTAATAAACAATATAAAACACCCTAATGCATTATTAAACATTAAAAACAGTAAATAAAATTTTGAATTCAACATGTACTAGTTTAAAAACAAATGATTAAATGTAATATTAAGTTTATTAAATAGTTATAAGTACGTACCAATATTCCTGTTAATAAGTTGCAGGCGAGTATGAAGGATGGAAGCGCCAGAAGGAAGAAAATACCCGCAACCAGCTGAGCAGCCCCGCTTGAGACGTAAATCGAGCTCCATAGTACGTGCAGTATTGACCACACGCGTTCACAACCTGAGCACATCACAGACCCTACAAAAATAGATTCATTAACACATTTTATTTATTTCTTCATACTAAGATTGTTTGTTCGTCTAGGCTTGTCTATCCAGTCATGTCTGTAATCTTGATCTCTATATATATATATATATATATATATATATATATATATATATATATATATATATATATATATATATATATATATATCTATACTGGTAGACTGACAAGAGTATACAGAAAAGACTCTACAGACAAGGCTAGACGGACAAGGCTGGATACACAAGGCTAGACAGACAAGACCAGACAGACAAGGGTAGACAGACAAGGGTAGACAGACAAGGTTAGACAAAGAAGGCTAGACAGACAAGGCTAAATAGACCAGACTAAACAGACAAGACTAAACAGACAAGACTAAACAGACAAGACTGGACAGACAAGAGTCACAGACAAGATTGGACAGGCAAGACTAGACAGACATGGCTAGACTAACAATACCAGACAGACAAGGTTAGACAGACAAGGCTAGACAAATTACACTAAACGGACAAGACTACACAGACAAGACTAGACAGTCAGACAAGACAGACAGACAAGACTGACAGACAAGACTGGACAGACAAGACTGGACAGACAAGACTGGACAAACAAGACTAGACAAACAAGACTAGACAGACAAGGCTAAACAGACAAGGCTAACAGACAAGGCTTAGACAGACAAGGCTAGACAAATAAGACTTGACAGACAAGACTAGACAGACACGACTAGATATATAAGACTAGACAAACAAGATAACTAGACAGATAAACCTAGACAGACAAGACTGGACAGACATGACTGGACTGACAATACTAGACAGACAAGACTAGACAGACAAGACTAGACAGATAAGACTGCAGAGACAAGACTGGACAGATAAGATTGAACAGACAAAACTGGACAGATAAGATTGGGCAAACAAGACAAAACTGTAATACCAAATAGACACGGTAATATATTTCATAAATAAATAACTAAATATTTTCATGACCTTCTCGTAGTCTAATAATTACAATTAAACTTTGTTGACCTTCCTTGGTTAACCCAATATCGTCGCATAAAATCTTAATAAACAATTAGGACTCCACCTGACTGCTTACTCATCTATTAATGGCGAGGGGAAGTTTGAGAAACTTGAGCATGTGAAGTGCACGAGATGCAAAGAACATTAATTTTACTTCTAGCAAGAATTTGTGAATTGTAATTGCACTCGGTAAACATTTGTGAAATGAAGTGTGTGTACTCGTACAGTCGAGAATGCGTTTAGAGTTTCCTTTGATATTTGAAATATTTAATTAACACACGTATATGTAGACAACGTTGCAAAAATACTTTCTCTGCTTAAAGGTTTTCTTTGCATAACATCCACCTGTGCGATGCATCGTTTAAATCAGCACCGTTTAAACTTTTCCCAGGGAAACACCTTGGACAAATAAAACATTTCAAGGAACCGTAACGACAATATTTACATGCGAATAGTCTTAATTGAGTCTATGTATTTGGCGAATAAACAATGATAAATGCAAATAATTCAATATTGGTGAAACCATACTAATTATAGATACAATCATATAAACTTATTAAAGGCGAAATGTTACATTTAATTTAATGCTACATTTCATTTTAATAAGCAAATAATTCAGTTTGTAAGTTCAGTTTGTAATTTGTTGTTCAGTTGGTTAATCTTGATATTTTAGACTCTAGTCTTATTTGCCTTGTTCTAAACAGCCAAGACTAGACCGACCAAACAAGATAGACCAGACTAGACAGAGTTAGACTAGCAAAAGTTAGGCAAGAGGCAAGACTGAACAATCTTCTTAGTTAGACATATATTTATGTTTTAGAACAATTTAATTTTTAAGTTTGTTTTTAATCTTGAAATTAACACCGCGATATTATCTCTGGAAATTCAAATTTAATTGACATTTAACCACTTTGTTATTCATTTTCTTTGCAAAAAAGTAATCGTAATATATTTTTAATACTCGTCATTAGTTTGCAGCAAAAAAGAGAAGCTTGCCGGAATTGGTTTAAAATTTGTGTGAGGAATCAAAATGGCACCGTAATAATCCTCCAGTTTAAGACATATGCAAACATAATGACAGGAAACGTATAATTTTATGTCTAATAGGTTCATCGTAACATTCTTTGAAAAAGTCTTATAAAATTTTGTTATATCGTACCGAGCTTGGAATAAAAGAATTCCGGCCGTTCTATGCAATTAGATTCCATTTCCATTAAGCAATTTTATACAAAAATATCAATTTATTGTTTTTATTTTATTTCAAAATCATTTTATTTAATTGTCTAATTACAACTTATATTTTTCAATATTCAGACATTTTTTTTTCCCTTCACAGTTTCATATTTTCAAAGCTAAATAAATCATTGCAAGCGCAAATTTGATATTTCAAGAATAATTAGTTAAAATTGACCTAAAGATTATTTATAAATTCTTGCACAATTTTCTTTCACGATTTGATATTTATTCACCAATTTCGATGCCTTCACAGATACTCACAAGGCGTGCCCAACAATATTTACGATTGTACAAGAATTCTACAACATTCACTAATACCGTCTATTATTTTATACTCTAGTATCTCTCGTCTTGAACTATAATTATATTAGTCAGACAAGAGTTGACACATTGGAGCAAACAGACAAATCTAGTTTTGTCTGTCTAGCCTTGTCTATTTATACTTGCTTGTCTAGCCTTGTCTGCCTAGTCTATCTAGACTTGCTGTCTAGCCTTGCCTGTCTAATCTCGTTTGTTTAGCCTTGTCTGTCCCAGAACTGCAACGCAGCTGAGTTTTGCCCTATATGCAACGTAAAGGGCCACAGAGTAGATTCGGGAATGTGCCCGATTTTCCAGAAGGCGCTATCGGAAGCTAGGCGTAAAATTAAGGCACAGAAATGACTGCAACGCAGCTGAGTTTTGCCCTATATGCAACGTAAAGGGCCACACAGTAGATTCGGGAATGTGCCCGATTTTCCAGAAGGCGCTATCGGAGGCTAGGCGTAAAATTAAGACACAGACTATACAGTTCACACAAATAAATACTATGAGATACCGAGCAGCATACGACCTCTTAATCGCAACGGCATTAGAACTTAAAGCGGACATATTACTGGTAAGTGAACCCAATAAGAAGTTTAGACTGGTTCACGGACAATAGAAAGGACGCAGCCATCAGAGTTTTAAATCGCAAGATACCGGTGATTAAGACAGGAAGTGGTCCTGGTTTCGTATGGATAGAGCTGCAGAAATATATTATATACTGCTGTTACTTCTCACCAAATGAAAATATAGAGAAGCTGAATGAATCGCTAGAAGCATTAAATCATGAAATAAGGGGTCAAAATAAAAAGGCACTAATTGCTGGTGATTTCAACGCCATATCTCCCTACTGGGGTTTTCCAAAGGTAGACAAGAGAGGTGATCTAGTTATGGACTGGGCAGCCGAACTAGAACTCGTCGTTCAAAATAAAGGAGCTACGCATACTCTCGTCAGGGGAAACGCTCAATCCATAATAGACCTTACTTTTATGACAGTCGACTTATCTAACATGATCATAGATTGGAGTGTGCTCGAGAGAGAGAGTTTAAGCGACCATCGCTACATCCTATTTAAAATAGAAGATGCCAGAAAGCAGATAAGCCATGGAAGAACTAACGGCTGGAATCTAAAGGCATTCGATAAATTAAAAATCAAAAGCAGCCTGGCAATGCAAATAGCATGGACGTACACAAGGAACGCGGATACGTTCGTAGAAGTGATGAAAAAGGCGTGTGACGAAACCCTAAAAAAGAATAGAGGACCACCAAGGCGAAAACTAGTATATTGGTGGAACGACGAAATCGCCACCATGAGGGCTGAATGTATTGCAGCCAGAAGAAAATATCAGCGACACCGTACTAAAAAAGGAGGGGCTGACAAGGTCTTGAAATCACTTCATTCACTTTACAAAAAAAGCTAAAAAGGATCTTCGATACCTAATTAACCAAGCTAAGCGGGATCACTGGAGAAAACTGTGTGAAGATCTCGACGACGATATTTGGGGAGATGCGTTTCAAACGTGCAAAAGAAGGCTCAAATCCAACATCCAAACGTGCAAATGACGATGGAGGGAATGCTACAGGTAGTCGAAGTCCTTTTCCCACGGCAAAAACCCTTTCTTTGGCAACAACCTAAAGTTGTTGAAATTACATTGTTTACCGAGGAGGAACTAGCTTAAAGTGACCACACGTCCCGATTTTGGCGGGACAGTGCCGCTTTTTGGAAGACAGTCCCGCGTTCCGCCGATTTTTAAAAATGTCCCGCTTTCTATAAAATATATGCATTTCTTATTATGCATGTTAAATGTACTGTAATATATAAAATAAAATTTTTCCACATATTCTCCCAAATGAAATTTCCCCCAATGAAATTTTTGAATATCCTCGAATTTGATTTCGTTCCAATTTCCTTCGAATAACTGCTATCTTCAAGGGAAAAGGTAGACCTAACGACACATAACCTAACTGTTATCTCCAAGAAAACAGTTAGACCTAACATAACCTAATCTAAGTGTTATCTTCAGTGGTGTGCTGGGAAACTGTTAACAATGGGCTGTCCATGAGTTGCGAAGTTTAAAGCACGAGCCGAAGGCGAGTGGTTTTATCGCAATAAGTAGATTTAATCTAGATTAGGTTATGGTTAGGTTAAGTTATATTAGAGCCAGATAAATTCAGATTGAGAGGCCGAGACTTTTGGATTCAAAATAATAAAAATTAATTCAATTTTAATATACGTCACAAAATTTATTTTAACTACGTTTCTTTTTGTTTAGTGACGCAAGTTGTTGCCGTAGAAACAACAAACAGAATTGGTTTAATAATGAAACTCTATTTGATTTACATTGGATTTTTACGCACGATTTGGATACTATTACACACGGTTATAATAATGGCATCCTTCACATACAATAATGTATTTTTTAATGTGTTCATTTTGGTGTGTGAGTAGATAAAATATATATTTTTTGAATTATTGGTCTGCTTTCATAACTAAGTTATAATTCTCATTTCATCCCATTTGTCCCGCTTTGTTTCAATGAAAATGTGGTCACTTTAAACTAGCTAATGAGACAAATCGCATCCAAGATGGAAAATCCCCGTGACTAGACGGTGTGCCACCAGAAGTAGTTAAGACCATCGCTCAGCAAGAACATAAGTTCACTCTGGAGGTAATGAATGCTCTCCTAACTGCTGGAAACTTTCCAGACAAGTGGAAGCCAGTTGGAGCACCTTCATCTTATAAGCCCCTATGCCTTCTAGATGTGCCGGGGAAACTGCTAGAGAGTCTACTACTGAGGAGATTACAGAAGGAGCTTGACGCCGGACTGGGTTTATCCGATAAGCAATATGGGTTCCGTAAAGGTAGATCTATCATGGGTGCAATAGAGGAAGTAAAAAAAATAGCAGAGAAAGCTAAAGCCGGCACACAAAGAACCAAAAAAATGTGTGCAACACTGCCAACTGGGCGAAACTAATGGGCGAACTTACAAGAAGACGTATACCACCTTACCTACTACGGATGTTAAGAAGTTACCTTACCAACAGAAAACTAGTACTACAGGCCCTAAATAAGACGGTAGAAGTAGAGGTGAACTGTGGTGTCCCACAGGGCTCTATATTTGGTCCCACACTATGGAACGTCTTATACGACGAAATTTTTAAAATGAAGCTGCCTGAATGCGCAACGCTAATTTGTTTCGCGGACGACTTAGCCTTAAAATGAACAAGGAATAGTGCGTACTGCAAACCACGGAATCTGTATGGTAACCCAGTGGATTACAACGAGGAAACTGAAGCTAGCACCCGACAAAACCGAGGCAGTCAGTGTTGACAGGACAAAGGAAACTTATAACTTATGCCAATCAAATTTAAAGTGGGAACCACGGAAATAATCCCAAAACTACAAATAAAATACCTGGGCATTTTAATAGATAGAGGACTTACATTCTCTGTACACCTCACAGATGCTGCAGGAAAAGGATTAAAGACACTGGGAGCAATCGAAAAAATAATGCCAAACGTTGGTGGACCCAGAAGCTCCAAGTGTAAGCTCTTAGGTATGGTAGCACAATCCGTTATGTTATTTGGAGCTCCACTCTGAGCAGAAAAAATGAATACAAGAAGCTGCGCAGAAAAATTTGGAATCAGTACAACGTAAAATTGCACTTCGGATATGCAGTGCATACCGTACAGTATCCGGAGAGGCAGCATTAGTAATCGCCGCTATTGCACCCATCCATTTGCTCGCAAAAGAAAGAAGAGACATAAGCAAGACAAGCCACAACAATCCCAGGCAGAAAGCCAGAGTGAATCTCCTCAACGAATGGCAGCAAAGATGGTCACATACAGAGAAAGGTCAGTAGACTAGGCTACTGATACCAGACTTAACTGTATGGACCAACAGGAAACACGGAGAAGTTAGTTACCACATTACGCAATTTCTAAATAGTCACGGTTGCTTCAATGACTTTCTACACCACATTGGTAGATCATCGGAAAATTCTTGTGTATACTGTGGTGAAATAGACACAGTAAACCACACAATATTTGAATGCTACAGATGGGAAAGTGATAGAGATGAAGCTGTAAAGAATATGGGTACACCTTTCGACGTACAAACAGTCATAGCCTACATGTTAGAAAGTAAAGAAAATTGGGACAAGATACACAGACTTATCCGAACAATAATATCGACAAAAGAAACAGACGAGAGAAAGAGACGAGAGACCAAGTATAACGAAAACTAACTACAGTAACTAAATGACAACAACCAGCACTCTGAAGCCATGCGATAAGCGTTTCTGGAGAGCTTGGTTGGGTTCCTGGGGACCACTTGTCTGTATAAAGTACAGCTACGCCCAAAAAAAAGCCTTGTCTGTCTAGCCGCGACCGGTCTCGCCTTGATTGTTTATTCTTGCCTGTCTAGTCTTGTCTGTCTAATATTCTCTGTCTAGTCTGTTTGTCTAGTTTTGTCTGTCTATTCCTGTCTGTATAGTATTGTCTGTCAAGTCTTCTCTGTCTTGTCTTGTCTCTAGTCTTGTTTGTCTGATCTGGTCTGTCTAGTCTTGTCTGCCTAGTTTTAACTCTCTAGTCTTGTCCGTCTAGTCTTCTCTGTCTAGTTTTGTTTGTCTAGTCTTGTTTGTCTAGTCTTCAGGAAGACCCCATCCTGTGTTGAACAGATCCTTAATCTTAAGACTGTACTTGCATACTTGAAGATGAGAAACCGCAAGGTGGTCTTCATCTTTGTTGATTTTAGGAAGGCCTACGATTCCATTGATAGAGAAACGCTTAACAAAGTACTCCAGGAACTACGGCTAGACAACGAAACCCATCTCATCTTAGAAACTTTGACCAACGCCCATTCCAAAGTTAAATTTAGAGGCGAGATAACAGAAATCTTAGAAATAAAAACTGGAGTGAGACAAGGAGATGGGCTTTCCCCACTTCTCTTCAACTGTGTCCTTGAAAAGGTTATGAGAGAATCGCCCAAGGAACTGATCAACCTTGGTGTTCAGAGTGGTATTTACCTGGGACGACTGGTTGTAGATTGCCTGGCCTTTGCAGATGACATGGCACTGATTCTCTTGAGATGGCAACAATGCAGGTAAATTGCCTCAGAAAACAGGCTGCCAACGTGGGTATTCGAGTGTCGCTGGAGTAAACAGAATTCTTCACCAACATCAAAGAAGCAAACAGCGAGATGTTACTAGAGCAGGGAAGCAAGAGTACTGAGAAATTTAAGTATCTCGGCGACTGGATTGAACCAAACTTATCAGAAAGAGCATCATTATCCAAGAGAGTCAACAAGTTAGAACTAGCCTATCGACTGACTAAGAAAACCTACAAAAACAAATGCATGTCACGCAACCTGAAACTTAAGCACTACACATCAGTCTTATGACCAGAAGCCCTGTATGCCATGGAGTGTCTTTCCTTGAACCGAAGAGGTCTGGTAGAGAAATTGGAAATCAGAGAGAGGAAGATCCTAGGCACAGTAAAGGAAGATGGGGAATTCTGAAGGCGACATAACTCTGAGCTCTACCAACATATTGAGAGGCTCTATGACTGTGCGAGGAAAAAAGGGTAGCTTTCTATGGCCACGTTGCATGATTGCCTCCAAACCATCGCCTTCTTGCAAAACAAGAAGGTTCGTACCACTTGGTTGACAGAAACTGAGAAGGATATTAAAGCACTGGGAATAACAGATCTCCAAAACAGACAGTCTGTGAGACGCACCCTAAAGGAAGTCCGTGGATTTCAGGAAAAATCCCGAAGAAAAGGTACCCCCTGGAAAGAAGAGAGAAAGGAGTTACACCGGCAAAAGATGTGTCAATACTAGGCAAAGATCAAAACGCAATAGTTGAACAAGCGTGGTCCAAAGTAGGCCTATTCTAAACAAGAAGAAGAAATAATATTATGTATGTAGGGTATCTACTGTTATGTAAAGCGAAGTTATGTAATAAATTTTTACACATATTTGATAAAATAGAACGTTTAATCTAATTAGTTTAATTAATGTTTTAAATTCTTGAGTGAAATGCAAACGCGAGTTTGTGTGTGCAACTGTAAACAAACAAATTGTGTCAACAGTAAAAATATTGTAACAAATTCTGTTGAATTTTTAAACGAAATTTCAACAATTGTTATATTCTCAATACGATACTTACACTTATCACGTCAAGATGAGTTGACAGAATATGCTTATATTCTTATTACGAATAAAACTTGACAGGTTTTCAAAATGACATTTGACAGAATATAATCTTACACTTATATTCTTATGACGAGTAAAATTAGATAGCTTGTCGAAATGACATTGACAGAATATAACCTTACACTCACGATCATTATTATCCATAAGGCAAACTAGGCACTGGCCTAGGAGCGCGAGTTTACAAAGTGGCGCGCAGGCGCGCTCCTAAAAAGCGCGCCGGCGCTTCTGACATTGACAGAATATAATCTTAGACTTATATTCTTATTACAAGTAAAATTGGACAAGTTGTCAAAATTACAATTGACAGAATATTATCTTACACTTATATGCTTGTTACGAGTAAAATTTCTCAGGTTGTCAAAATGACATTGACAGAATATAATCTTACACTTATATTTTTATTACGAGTAAAATTTGACAGGTTGTCAAATTGATATTGACAGAATATAACAATAGCTTAATAATAACTTAATTAATAATGGTTAGAGATTGTGCAAATAAATTGCAAGATAACTTATTAAGATAATTATATACTTTAATAGATATCAAATTGATTGGAATATTATATTGTAATAATTATTAACGAAATTATGGAAATGAGTTGCAACATTGTCATATTCGTTGTATGCTGTAATTTGCTATAAGATTTACAAATAAATTACAACAAAATTGCACAAATGAAATTGTGTCACTATATAGGGATATTTAGACAAATATAATATTTGGTTTAACAAATTGACAGCAACAAATTATATCAACTGATCAAATTGTCACTATGTATTGATATTTTCATTGACAGTGACAATAAATATTGAGAGTGACAAATTAAAACAAATTATTTATTCTGAAAGGTTTGAACATTTTTGATTTGCAATAAAATTGACAATATCAACTTAAAACTTTTTTGTGAAAACGTATTTAACAATGCTATAAATTTATGCAAATCCATTATCATTTTTTTGAATAATTGTCATTACTAACATGACAATCTTAAACATTGGCAGGTTGTCAAATTGATACTTTTTAAATCATTGTCATTACTGACATGACAATATTGATCTTTAGCAGGTTGTCAAATTGATACTTATGTTTATAAACTTTGTCAGACAAGACTAGATCGTAATCTTTAACAGGTTGTCAAATTGACACTGACAGTTGTGAACATTGACAGGTTGTCAAATTCGCACTGATAATTTTAAACTTTGACAGGTTGTCAAAGTGACACTGGCAATTTAAAACTAAATTCTAGTAATGAATTATTTATTATGTTGTGATGTTTCGAAATTCGTTTTGATTGATCTATATTTTATTCCAGCCTGTGCTAAATAATACAAAACCGGCCAACTTTGGAGACCGACAAACCGAAATTAAATGAATATGACTAGAATTGAGCCATCATTAAAATACTAGTTTATATAGCGGACTTTTAGAAAGATTTTTCGGGAAAATTCGCGAAAATCGAAAATTCGAAAAAATTAAAGCCTTGACAAGAATTTGAATCCGGTCAAAACTAGTTAAAGTTCATCGACTAATGCTTAATAGTTACGACTAGATTTGAGCCACAATTAATATACCAGTTTATAGAGCCGAAGTTTCGGAAGATTTTCCGGGAAAATTCGCGACTTTCGTCGACTTTAAAACTATGATGAGTAATTTATTTATCCTACAGATATTATTACATTAGTAATAATAATAAAATGTGTTTCCCTGAATTACGCAACAGAGCATATTAGCATATATTTATGAAATTTCCTTGAGAAGTTTTTTTTTTACCTCTTAAACACAACATTATGAAAATAACTTGTAAATATAATGTGATAAATCTCGGCGTTACAACAACTATTTCAAATCTTTATTTAGAATTACAATAATTAAAAATCATAATAACTCCAATATATAGTAAGTAATCCAATATAAGGACATAATTAAGTAATATGTATAAGAAAAATTACTGAAATAAATTGTTTCTTACACTGAATTGATAAATTCACTATATTTTAACCACATTTAATATGTAAAAATAATATATAATTTATATAAATTTAAAGACTTAACACGACCCGAGTTTCGACTTTTAAAGGTCATTTTCAAGTGCAAATAACCAGAAAATGACTTTCACTGGTCGAAACTCAAGTCGTGTTAAGTGTTTACATATCACACTCTCTCTCACAAAATTTCAAATTAAAAATATCTGACCCTAATCCTAATCTGGACCCACATGGGTTTCAAGTAAGTGGTTTTCAAATTGTTGTTCATAAAAGCAAAGCTGTACTGATGAGAGATAAATCTCGAAACGCGTCTACAGATGGCTATCCACTAAAGGTATCGGAAAGACATGATCTTAAAAAACAATGTTATTTTTCTGGTTTTTGTTGAGTGCTACGAAGGTGGAATGAAAGCTATAAAATAACTGACAAATTTCACATGAGATTTGTTTTTGGTAGTCCTAAAAAGACTTATTGGTGTTATATATTTATATATTCAGGCTGTGTTCCGACTTTATTAAGTTTATAAGTTATATAACATTTTTACATATTAAGTGTAGTTAAAATATAGTAAATTTTTCAATGCAGTGTAAGTATGGATTACCACGTAGTAACGATCGCAACCATCCTATTCATTAAATTGTCACTTGTTTATTTAAAAGTGTTTTTTTTAATATCTGGCAAGCAAATTGCGCTGTTCAAATATTTAGAAACTCAATATATCATTTATATCATTTTTCTAAAGCAAACGAAAATATTTGTTATGCAATTTTGTTAAGTAAGCGACATCAATTATGTTATCTAGATTTCAACGCCATTAATTGAAAGTTAGTTATTTTTAAAAAGGATATATTAATTAAAATTTATAGACCATACAACACTATGTCTTCGGTATATTCCTTTTATACAGCTTTGTATAACAATACGTGTCCAAATGTGACAACCCAATTTCTGTTTCTAATAAAAACTAGGTCAACATGACTAGAGAGAGTAGACAAACAATATTAGTGAGATTAAGACTAGTTTTGTCTATCTAGTCTTGTCTGACTATTCGTGTCTGTCTAGTCTTATCTGTCCTAGAAAACCTAGTCCTGTCTGTTTAGTCTGGTCTGTCTAGTCTTGTCTGTCTAGTCTTGTCTGTCTAGTCTTGTCTGTCTAGTCTTGTCTGTCTAGTCTTGTCTGTCTAGTCTTGTCTGTCTAGTCTTGTCTGTCTAGTCTTGTCTGTCTAGTCTTGTCTGTCTAGTCTTGTCTGTCTAGTCTTGTCTGTTTAGTCTTGTCTGTCTAGTCTTGTCTGTCTAGGGGCCAGTATGGCAGTAGTCACTCTTCCAGTAAGAACCATATTGGAGATAGGAAGAATAAAAGTTGTCTGGTTCATGTGCCGAGTGACCGAAGACAATAAGCCGATCAGGTGCTACAGATGCCTTGGCTTCGGGCACCTGGCGGCAGCATTCAAGTGAATAGAGTGAAAGAATGCGTGTTTGCGATGCGATGAAAGAGGGCACAAAGCACACGAGTGCACGGCCAAAGAGGCTAAGTGCTTCGTGTGCGGAGTGAGTGGGCATAGCGCGGACTCCATGGACTGCCCTGCGTACAGGAAACTGTGCAGGGAAGGTATGAAAGGGACGTCCCAAAGAAACAGAATATGCTAGTTTTGCAGACGAACTCAAATAGGAGTGCGGCTGCAATGCAGCTGGTATGGAAGACTGTGCATGATGGGAGAGCGGATGTGGCCATTGTCTCCGAATCAAATCTTAGGACTATTGGTAACGGAGCCAGGCACTTGGACCAGTGGAAGAATGTTGCTGTGAGGATTTACCAATCGGAAAATCCTATGGTTAAGTGTGGATGTGGAAATGGATATGTCTGGGTTGAGTGGGAAAACAGGGTCCTGTATGGGTGCTACATCTCGCCTAACATAACGTTAGAGCAGTTTTTATGGATGAGCTAAGGACCAGTATGAAAAGCTGGTCCAAAGAGATTGTTGTTGGGGGGATTTCAACGCCAAGTCCGCTTGGTGGGTATCCCCTAGAGAAGATGAGAGAGGGAGAATGATGGAAGAGTGGCTGGCAGCCACTCTTCCATCATTCTCAACACAACCGTGGGAATGTGCCTACCTTCGTGCGGGGCGAAAGTATGTCTTTCATAGACATCACTTTTAGCATCTCACGGATTGCAGGCAGAATGAAAGAGTAGCGTGTCAGAGAGGGAGAGAATCTGAGTGATCACCAGGATATTCTCTTTGACGTACGAGAGGATGTTTCTGAGGGACCGGTTGCAATTGGGACGAATGGATGGAGAGTGGACAAGAGTCTACTAGAAAGATTGGGAGACGTCATAAAAGAGCTGGCGGAAAGGACAGGACCCGAAAATGGATTGCGGAGCTCCTGCGAAGCAGTTCTTCACGGGGCCTGTGATGCGGTGTTTCGGAGAAAACGGAGGGGCGTCAGGGGCAGGAAGCCAGTTTACTGGTGGAATGAGTACGTAGCTGAAAAGCGTAAAACCTGTTTGCGCGAAAGGAGATGCATGGTGCAGAGTAATAGGCGAGTAAATGAGGAAGTGCGTGAGGAGTGCAGAAGGAGGTATAAGTTGGTGCGCAGGGAACTTCGCAGAGCCATCGCGAACTCCAAGCAAGACGCTTGAAGAGTGCTCTGCGAAGCGGTGAGTAATTACATCTGGGGTGACGGCTATAAGATCGTCACCAGGAAAATTGCGTAAAGGGTTAATACTCTCCGGGGGGATAGCCTAATGACGGAAGTCAAGAAGCTGTTCCCAGTACATGAGCGAATGAACTGGGTGGAACCCGTGGGATGGAGATCGGCGCCCCTTTTCACTCCGGCCGAGCTGCAGAGTGCAGTTGGCCGGATGAAGGAGGGAAAAGCGCCGGGTCATGATGGTGTTCCACCCGAAGCGGGCATGTATGCGAGGACATGTGCTTGAGCATGATGAATGAATTGTTGATGAATGGCAGTTTCCCCAAAGAGTGGAAGAGAGCGAGACTGGTGATGATTGAAAAAGAGCGAAAGGAAGGAGAGGAAGCCAATTACAGGTCAATCTGCCTACTGAATGGGACAGCGAAGATGTTTAAGAGTATGATTGAAACTAAGATAAATGAGGATCTCGAGAGGGCAGGGGATCTTTCAGAGAAACAGTATGGGTTCAGAGGCGGCCGCACTACGGTAAACGCAATGATGCGTGTGATAGAGAGAGCAAGGTTAGCCAACACGGGTCCATGGCGTACCCGTAGCTACTGCGTGCTTGTAACCCTGGACGTGAAAATTGATTTCAATTCGGTCCCATGGGGCGGAATCATGGAGGCTTTGGAACTAAACGGGGTAGCTCCCTACCTTCGTAAGATGGTGGGGAGCTACTTGAATTATAGGGAGATAGTGACTGTGGAAGGTAAAATCTTCAAAATGAGTGCGAGTGTTTCACAGGGTGCGGTTCTTGGGCTGATACTGTGGAACATATTTTATGATGAGGTTTTGAGATTGAGGCTGCCAGACGGGGTTACACTCGCAGGGTACGCTGATGACTTGCGGTGGTCGCTGTCGCAAGAACGGAAGGAAGTCAGAAAGCGATAATGAATGAGGCAATTAGTAGGATTGATCGGTGGATGGGGGAAAAGGGCTTTCTCTGGCTCCCCACAAAACCGAGGTGGTCCTACTAATTGGGAGAAGAAAGCTACGTGAACTAACCGTGCGAATGGGGACAGTTGACGTACTGACTCGGGAATCTGTAAGATACCTTGGGGTAGAGCTTCAGCGAAATCTCAGGGTGTCTGATCAGGTCACCCGGGTGGTGAGCAAGGCTACAGCATGTGTCAGAGCCCTTGGACGGCTGATGCCCAACATAGGTTGGCCGTTGGCCTCCAAGAGGAGGGTTATGAATGCGGTCGTGCACTCCATTCTCCTGTATGGGGTGCCGGCATGGATAAATGCGTTCAGGATTGAATGTTATAGAGCGAGACTGATGAAAGTGCAAAGGTGTATCCTGCTGCGTGTGTGCAGCGAATACAGGACTGTTTCTGGCAACGCTGTGGCGGTCGTTGCTGGAGTTATCCCGTTAGACCTTCTGGCGCATGAAAGGCGAGAGTTTGGGGAGATAATGACCCTAGAACTGAAAGGGAAAAAACAATGCGTGTATGGCAAGAGCTATGGCAGGGGTCGGAAAAGGGAACCTGGACCAGGCAACTGATTCCGACTATCGATGAATGGGTCATCCGTGGGCACGGGAAGGTGAATTATCACCTCACCCAGGCGCCTAAGGGGCATCAATGCTTTGGGTCTTACCTGGTGCGCATCGGGAAGCTGGTTGAGGCGCACTGTAGGTATTGTGGAGCGACTGAAGACACTGCGGAGCATACCATCTTCGAGTGTACGAGATGGGTGAGAATGAGGAGCGCCGCAGAATGCAAAGTGGGAGAAAATGTAAATAAGGAGAGTATGGTGAGAATCATGCTCCGCAGTGAGTATGAATGGGGCGTGCTGACTGGAATGATAGGATATATAATGAGGAGAAAAGAAAAGGAAGAAAGGAACGAGCGTAAGGCGGGAGGGGTTGCTACGAGCTAGCCGTGCGTGCAAACGCCGGGGCCCCCTTAGTGCGAAGGGGGCGCACAAATGTATTTTAATCTCTGATGTGTGGGGGGGGGGGGGGTTAACGAGTGAACGCGGATGAATGTTTTTGACATGAAAGGGGGAGGAACGTGATGAAGTTATGCCATATTTTGGATTCCATCACGTTCTTTCCGGTTTTTGGCTGGTGGGTCTGAATGGTGGGGGGTTTTTAGTGGGTCGCCCCTTTTGGGGGGCAGCCGCACACTACCACTCGGCGCGGGTCGGGTGGTGTCTGTTTGCAGATTTTCACCTCTAGCACGTGCAAAAAAAAAGTCTTGTCTGTCTAGTCTTGCCTGTCTAGTCTTCTCTGTCTGTCTAGTCTTCTGCTTGTAGTCTTGTCTGTAGTCTTCTCTGTCTGTCTAGTCTTGTGCGTGTAGCTTTGTCTGTGTAGTCTGTCTAGTCGGTCTATTCTGTCTAGTCCGTCTAGACCATCTAGTCCGTCTAGTATGCCTAGTCCGTCTATTATTCTCTGTTTATTCTTGTTAGCCTACTCTTGCATGTCTAGTCTTGCCTGAGTAGCCATGTCTTGCTTATAAGGCTCTTATATCAACGATGTGTAATAATTTTTGAGAATGCAAATCCAGTTGCATCAAACGGTTTAAATTGCGAATGCTAATCTAGTTCCAGTTAAATTTTGGCGTTATAACTTGAATGTAATTAACGGTAAATCCATGTAAAAACAAATTACTAGAGACCTATATATGTAACAAGTGTAATAAAAAAAAGATATATAAGAAATGTGGGTTATCAAGAAACGTTGTTAGACAGCGACTTGAATATTAAACTGCGACACTAACTAACCACTTACTGTTACTGTTAACACAATTCTTTTAATTTCGTTCTTTAATGCCGAATATTAAAGGACATTTGGTAGTAAGCTAAAATCAATCTTAATAATTTAACAAATTGTTAACTAACTACGGCTAATACCTTACCAATACAGGCGAGAATTTCTCAACCCAAAATCTATGTTATTCTCATCCAATATAGTTATTTTGAATGAGAAACATGGATGGAAAATAACTATTTTGGATGAGAAATTCTCGCCTCTATTAGTTACAGTTAGCAAAATGTAAATTTATTCCAAACAAAGTTTAGTTTGAAATGTAATTGTCTATTCCAACCCATGGCTCTTATTATTCGTCTTTCTGCTACATTCTACTTTTAGTTTCCATATACTGTTTTTCTGTTGAAATTTTACTAGAATTACGCAATATTTGAAAGCGATTTGCATTTAAAATTACGTTTAATTAATCGAAGAAATTAGTTATGTCATGGAATTTTAGCTGGTAATAGGAAATGAATAATTTGAGGTTTCGCTTCCTTATTACTATTAAACATTTCCTAAAGATAATGATCGTTTCAAATTCAAACAATTTACAAACCTGATCGTCATCAGTATAATGGGCACCCCAATGTGCAGAAACTAATTAAAAAATACTAGTATTTTATAAAATTTAATATAATTGTGATAGACCAGAATGTAATAGAACAGACTAAATTGTCGACAATAATTAATAAATTCTCAGTTGAACCTTTTAACTGCGGCGTCCTTTGCGGAACAGTAAATACAGACGGCGCGACATGACACAGAGAGCGTATATATACGTCTTTCTTTTATAGTCAAATACTTGCGAGGGCATATATATATATATATATATATATATATATATATATATATATATATAAGCCATTGGTCGAATGGTTAATTGCAACATATCATTTATAGTGGTAGACTTGCGGAGGCGCATATATACGCCATTCGTATGCACTTGTATGCATTTTTTTTCAATTGAATAATTTTCTCTTTTGTTGTATCAAAGTTTTCTCCACTAGATAAACAGAAGGTATAAAACCATCTGTGATATGAAAGAAATTACTTGACCGTGAAGATTTCGATTTATTCAAAACCTGCTGCACACTCTCGATAAGTTTTTCATTGCAATGTTTTCTCAAAATTTGAAAACAAATAATCGGGTTAGTAGTTTCCACATATGTGTTAATTGTCTTAGTTTCTATTAAAAATGAAGTTATTTACAGAAAAAAGTAAAAACGCTTTTAGAAAGGTCGTTTGCTTTCAGCAATTACCTTGAATTCAAACGCTTTTACTAATTATCAACGCATTTTTTGCCCCAAGTGTATTAAATGCCAGCGTTTATTCCAAGTTTTCGTTAACGATTTATTATATTCAAATTTGATCACAGCAAATGTTTATTTTGATTTCGTCTTACATAATGCACACGCTATATAGACTAACTAAATAGCTGCAAGTGCTATTTCATGAAAATTACGTTACGCAACAAAAACGGTAAGAGATAGGTGTGAATCGCTTGCGAAATAGTTAAATAAGCGAAATGCGATTTAACATGTTTATTACATTGAAGAATATCGATACAAATATGTTTATAGCAAGAAAAGAAGATGTTTTTTTTTTAATATTAGACGGACAAGAAATCACACAAAATATTAGACAGATAATATTATACAGGACTAGACTAGACAGATAAGACTCACCAAATCCCCTATTCCACCTTGGCTTTTAGTATGCGCCACCCCGGTATCGCATATATTGCATTCATTCAGGGTGGGCAGCCCGGACGGTTAATGAAAACCGCCCTAGTTGTCGCCTCCCCGACCAGGATTCGAACCCGGGTCTCCCGCATTGAAAGGCGGGTATGTTGTCAACTACACCACCGAGGAGGACAGACAGATAAGACTAGAGAGACAAGACTAAACAGACAGGACTAGACTAAACAGACAGGACTGATTTTGATGCACGAATGAAATGTTAAAATAAACCCAGGCACAAGAAACAAATGTTTGTTATAAATTTAATTAAATTCGCAGAGAACGATTTCGCATCGGCGAAACAAGACATAATATAATATTAAACTTGTTTACGGAGCTCGCTGGACGCGCAAAGAAATGGAGAACAAACGGAAATAAAAAGATGGCAGAGGAAGACGTTATCGCGCCGCACTTTACACAATCTGAATAGATAAATCGAGCGCCGGTGATGAATGAATCCGAAGCGAAGGCGAGCACAGGATACGGACGTTTCTTACGAATGCTTTCAGTTATCGTTGATTAGTGAGAGTGCTAGATTTAATTGGATGACAATAATTAGATTTTAATTAACTCACCGCATGTGACGGTTGCAAAAAAAACGGGGAAATAATTCCATGCGATTTTTACGCGCCTTGCTCAGGCAAACATCTGCAACTCACTCTAACTCAACCAGAAGCATTTATCAAGAAGATTATGATTCTTTTAACGTATGCTTAGTAATTAGAACTGGAGCTTTATTTACCCTACAACTATTCAGTTACAGGAAGTTTACAAAGGCTATATAACTATATACTCCCTTGACATTAGCAAACTATGGCCGTTGTGTGTGTGTATACATTTATATTTATTAGATTAATATTTTATATTTTTACATTTTTATTTTTACATTTATATTTATTAGATTCTGTTTGGTCAACTCAGTTTAATCTTATCTTACGTATTTCTTGACATATTTATTGTTGCTAGTCTAGCTTGAACTGAGCTCACACGATGAGATTAAATGTGTATGATAATAAACAAGGGTAGACAAGAGTAGACAAGAGTTGAAAATTTTCCAATACTGGAAAAGACTGGACAACACTGGGTAAGACAGAACAAGAGTAGACAAGACTGTACAAGATTAGAAAAGACTGGACACGATTGGACAAGGCTAAAAAAGATTTAGTAGCCTAAAAACAATAATGTTTAGAAATGTAAACTAATTTGGTATTTAATAATAATAATGGAGCAGGTGCTTATAACTTTCTATTTGTCAATTTGTTGGTTTAATATGATATTTTATTCTTGGAAGAAAATCTTGGTGTAATACTAATCCAAAATTCCGTTTCCATTCCGTACAACACTAATTACAGCATTGTCTACACATCGAGTTGTCTCTTTTATTTATTGAAAGTTTGTGCAATACAAAACAAAGTGTTGTAAGAAGAAGCTTTTCTAGTTGGAATTCAACATTTGTACTACATATTAAATATTGAAACTAGATAGATGATCTAGACTGCTTATAATTAAACCGACTTATTTTAGTAAAATGATTTTACTTGGTAAATGATTTTTTTTAATTCCTAAGTTTTATTATTTCCTGGATCTATTGTTGGAATAATCTTTGAAAATAAATCTCGATAAAGTTGAATTTCCCATGTTAATTAAAGGTGCTATAATACAAATTAGCATTTTCTGTACGAAATGAAACAATTAAGATATTGCGCAAATTAATAAAATTCGCACCGTCGCGCTGCGAAGCAAAAATTTTCTTACAAAAATAATACCTCGCAAAATGCTAATCTAACAAATCGCTTTAAAACAGAATATCATAGATGAAGCTGATTTTAGACTCGCAGTTTTGTTGGTCGAGAGTAAAAGTGAGTTCGGATTCTGGAAATTATTAATTGGTCCATTAGTCGCGGCCGCAGTAAGTATTTCCGCATTACTATATTACAGTAATTTAAGAATGGATGTGGATGCTATTAACCGCGATCTAATTGCCTTTTTACAACTGATTTCTGTTATTTACTCATCTGCACTTTACACATGCCCTCAAAAATATATAGGTTTATCGAAAAAAAAAATAAAACTAGCCACACACGCTCTCATTAAAACTCTCTGATAATCAAAATCAAATGAAAATGCATACGCTCATTTTAATCATGTTTTCAATCTTGTCTATTTAGTCTTGTCTGTCTACTTTCCATTTATAAATTAAAGGTAATCATAGAACCATTTGTTTCAACAAAAAACAGAAGCAGGGGTGCAGGAGATTTTTACAGCCGAGTGTGTCATGTAAGGAGTCACTCCTTTGGGGAGTCCTCTAAGAAACGGAAGGTGGCCGATAGGTGAATGAAGACTGAAGACGTCAAGGCTTATAGGAAATCGGAGTGCCCAATTGTTTTCACCATTGTGAAGGCGACTAGGGCCCTTACAAAACAAGTCGAGGATCCGGACAGAGCCATCGTTGCCGGCAGTAGCCCAAAACGGGAAGTCAAGGACGCGGCGGTGCGAGTAAGGAGGACAACGAGTGTCTTCTCGCGCGACTCAGTCGCAGGCTGGCTTGAAGAACCCCAATATGTGCCGATCGAGAAGATCACGTACGATGATGTTGACACAGAAGTAAGTGTAGAATGCAAGGAGATTAGCACGTAAACAGAAGAGAACGAATGTAGTGGGATCGGTGCGTTGAAACCGGGGATGGATGTACAGGAGTACATGTCCCTAGCGAAAAGGAAGTAGCCCGAGGACGACTTCACCACGGTGAAGATGGCTGAGGGCTCTCCTCTAGTAAGGGACCAGGATGTATTGCTTCTGATTGCAGGAGGTAAAAGGCACGGCTAGGAGATGCTTGATCATTTCCCCCAGTCCAAGCGTTTGTAAGAGAACTTGAATGTTCGAAAGGGCGAGAATGTGGTGAGCATTGGCGGCAACGAGGTAGGAAACTCTCAGACAAGATACCACTTCGTCGCCCGTTTGGTTGAATGCAAAGGCCGAGAATGCCGAACATGAGGCGTTCGAGATTTAAGCGAAAATGCGAGAACTTTTTGAAAAGTCGGAGAGAAAGAGGTTGCGGCTGGGAACCTTAACAGGTGGAAGATGCGAAAGGTGGTAGAATGCCTGTGGTACGGCACAGGAGCTGAGGTAACTGGGTGCTTGATGAATGTGGAAGGCAAATCGCCTCGAGTGCAAGCGGCCGGAGGCAATAGAAGAAGCTGAATAAATTCTATCTGCGGACCTAGAAGTTATGGGAAGTTTCTTTCGAAATTGGAGAATCCAACCTAACGCTTCCAAAACTGAAGTAACCTGTTTTCATCTAAACAACAAGATGGCCAAGAGAAAACTTAACGTCTACCTTGATAACACCTTGCTTAATCACAATAAAAATCCAAAATACCTAGGCGTTACCCTCGACAGAACATTAAGCTTTAAGGAGCACCTAACTAAAACCGCGGAAAAGTAGAAGACCAGAAACAATATTATCCAGAAACTCTGTGGCTGGGGACATGGGGAGCTTCAGCTTTCACACTTCATCAGCTCTAGGCCTTGTTTATTCTGCAGCGGAGTACTGCGCCCCAGTGTGGATCAACAGCGCCCACGTGAAAAAGGTTGACGCATAATTAAACACCATGAGGATAATCGCTGGCGCAATAAAAATTACCCCAACCTAATGGCTACCAGTAGTAGTATGTATATGTATTGCCCTTACGGGTTTATAAATGAATTCCAAAATTTTATACATTACGACATAAAACAATACATATATAAATAAAACCAATATACAAAAAATAATAATATAACATAAACAAAAAGAGAAAAAAGAAATAAACATATGCTAATAAAACGAAATAAATCCCTAAACTCCTATCCCTAAACCGATTATCAGCTTCCCGCCCCACATATTGCTCTTCTTCTCCCCTCAACTTTCTTCATCCATTCTATCCCTCTTCCATCCTCGTTTAAAATCTCTTCTCTGCACTCATCTCTTTCTCTCATTTCTGTACATTCGTTCAACAAGTGCTCTATTGTTTCCTTGTTTTCTCCACACATCCTGCATACTCTATTCCAATCCTCCATCCAATATTTATTCTCTCTCTCTTCATTTCCACATCTGAATCTTGCCATTGTCACTCTCTCTTTTCTACTCTCTTTTCTTAGGTACTTTGGCAGTTCTTCCGTTATTATTTTTTCATATTTCCCATTGTACCTAGACTCCCTAATACTTGGTCTCTATACAAAACTTATTGTTCTCTTTCCTGCTTCTATTCTTATTCCATCTCTCTTTGTTTCCTCCATCACTATATATCTCAGGGTCTCTCTACCTACTCCTAGCACCCTTTTCAAATATTTTTCTTGCACCCTTTCCAGCCCTTCTTGCTCTCTCCATCCCCATATTTCCGCTCCATACATCATCACGCTTTTCACCAGGCTATCACACATCATCACTCTCCTTCTATAGTCATGTCCAAATTTTCTCTCTCCTATTCCCCATACCGCTCCTAGTATTTTATTAGCTTTTTTTACAAGCTCTCTCACGTGTCCTATTTCTGTATTTGTTTCATTAAACACGTATCCTAGGCACTTAAATTCTTTCACTTCTTCAATTTTCTCCTTCTCCCATCTTCATTCATTTGACATTCACACCACCCTCTTTTCTAAACACCATCATCCTGGACTTCTCTACATTCACTGTCAGCTTTTTCCTCCTCATATATTTCTCCATGTTTCTTATCATTTCTTTCATCCCTTTCTCCTCTCTCGCTAGCACCACCAAATCGTCCGCGTAGACTAAGGACCACACTTTTTCTTTGCCCACCACAACCCCCCTCCTCGTCTGCGCCTTGCTGAACATCACCTCTATATCTCCAATAAACGCTGCAAACAGGCTGGGCCTTAGTTGGCAGCCTTGTCTCACTACTTTATAAGGGTTAAAACCTTCGCTCACCCTTCCATCAACTCTCACTCTTGTCTCACTACTTTATAAGGGTTAAAACCTTCGCTCACCCTTCCATCAACTCTCACTCTACTTATTGTCTCTTCATAAATCTCTTCTATTTTTGATACTAGATGCTCGTTTATCCTTTTCTTTCTCAGACATTCCCACAGTGAATCTCTTGCCACATTATCAAAGGCCGCCTTCAGGTCCACAAACAATGCATACATCTTGCCACCCCTCTTTTTTATCTCACTCCCTACTATGTGATTCAAGATGTATGTATGGACATTTTCCATAGTCCCTCTACCTTTCCTACATCCCGCCTGCGCGTCTTGTATCATAACCCGCTCCTTCATTTCTCAATGGCTACCAGTACTACCCAATGGATACCAGTACTAAGCGATATTCCACCGCATCACCTCCGCCGAACCAAAAACCTAAGAAACGAATACAAAAAGATACTTAACAACAGGGAACTCCCAATAAATAACTATATTGAAGACGCCAACAAGAACTAGTTTCTAAAGCGTAGTTTAGAAAACCACCAACAAAGACCGCGAGAATTGCCACAGGAACTAGGTTTAACATCACAGATATTTCTAGATAGTCTTGTCTGTCTAGTCATGTCTGTCTAGACTTGTCTCTCTAGTCTTGTCTGTCTAGTCTTGTCTGTCTAGTCTTGTCCGTCTAGTCTTGTCTGTCTAGTCTTGTCTGTCTAGTCTTGTCTGCCTAGTCTTGTCTGTCTAGTCTTGTCTGTCTAGTCTTGACTGTCTAGTCTTGTCTGTCTAGTCTTGTCTGTCTAGTCTTGTCTGTCTAGTCTTGTCTGTCTAGTCTTGTCTGTCTAGTCTGTCTAGTCTTGTCTGTCTTGTCTTGTCTGTCTTGTCTTGTCTGTCTAGTCTTGTCTGTCTAGTCTTGTCTGTCTAGTCTGTCTAGTCTTGTCTGTCTAGTCTTGTCTGTCTAGTCTTGTCTGTCTAGTCTTGTCTGTCTAGTCTTGTCTGTCTAGTCTTGTCTGTCTAGTCTTGTCTGTCTAGTCTTGTCTGTCTAGTCTTGTCTGTCTAGTCTTGTCTGTCTAGTCTTGTCTGTCTAGTCTTGTCTGTCTAGTCTTGTCTGTCTAGTCTTGTCTGTCTAGTCTTGTCTGTCTAGTCTTGTCTGTCTAGTCTTGTCTGTCTAGTCTTGTCTGTCTAGTCTTGTCTGTCTAGTCTTGTCTGTCTAGTCTTGTCTGTCTAGTCTTGTCTGTCTAGTCTTGTCTGTCTAGTCTTGTCTGTCTAGTCTTGTCTGTCTAGTCTTGTCTGTCTAGTCTTGTCTGTCTAGTCTTGTCTGTCTAGTCTTGTCTGTCTAGTCTTGTCTGTCTAGTCTTGTCTGTCTAGTCTTGTCTGTCTAGTCTTGTCTGTCTAGTCTTGTCTGTCTAGTCTTGTCTGTCTAGTCTTGTCTGTCTAGTCTTGTCTGTCTAGTCTTGTCTGTCTAGTCTTGTCTGTCTAGTCTTGTCTGTCTAGTCTTGTCTGTCTAGTCTTGTCTGTCTAGTCTTGTCTGTCTAGTCTTGTCTGTCTAGTCTTGTCTGTCTAGTCTTGTCTGTCTAGTCTTGTCTGTCTAGTCTTGTCTGTCTAGTCTTGTCTGTCTAGTCTTGTCTGTCTAGTCTTGTCTGTCTAGTCTTGTCTGTCTAGTCTTGTCTGTCTAGTCTTGTCTGTCTAGTCTTGTCTGTCTAGTCTTGTCTGTCTAGTCTTGTCTGTCTAGTCTTGTCTGTCTAGTCTTGTCTGTCTAGTCTTGTCTGTCTAGTCTTGTCTGTCTAGTCTTGTCTGTCTAGTCTTGTCTGTCTAGTCTTGTCTGTCTAGTCTTGTCTGTCTAGTCTTGTCTGTCTAGTCTTGTCTGTCTAGTCTTGTCTGTCTAGTCTTGTCTGTCTAGTCTTGTCTGTCTAGTCTTGTCTGTCTAGTCTTGTCTGTCTAGTCTTGTCTGTCTAGTCTTGTCTGTCTAGTCTTGTCTGTCTAGTCTTGTCTTGTCTAGTCTTGTCTGTCTAGTCTTGTCTGTCTAGTCTTGTCTGTCTAGTCTTGTCTAGTCTTGTCTGTCTAGTCTTGTCTGTCTAGTCTTGTCTGTCTAGTCTTGTCTGTCTAGTCTTGTCTGTCTAGTCTTGTCTGTCTAGTCTTGTCTGTCTAGTCTTGTCTGTCTAGTCTTGTCTGTCTAGTCTTGTCTGTCTAGTCTTGTCTGTCTAGTCTTGTCTGTCTAGTCTTGTCTGTCTAGTCTTGTCTGTCTAGTCTTGTCTGTCTAGTCTTGTCTGTCTAGTCTTGTCTGTCTAGTCTTGTCTGTCTAGTCTTGTCTGTCTAGTCTTGTCTGTCTAGTCTTGTCTGTCTAGTCTTGTCTGTCTAGTCTGTCTGTCTAGTCTTGTCTGTCTAGTCTTGTCTGTCTAGTCTTGTCTGTCTAGTCTTGTCTGTCTAGTCTTGTGTGTCTAGTCTTGTCTGTCTAGTCTTGTCTGTCTAGTCTTGTCTGTCTAGTCTTGTCTGTCTAGTCTTGTCTGTCTAGTCTTGTCTGTCTAGTCTTGTCTGTCTAGTCTTGTCTGTCTAGTCTTGTCTGTCTAGTCTTGTCTGTCTAGTCTTGTCTGTCTAGTCTTGTCTGTCTAGTCTTGTCTGTCTAGTCTTGTCTGTCTAGTCTTGTCTGTCTAGTCTTGTCTGTCTAGTCTTGTCTGTCTTGTCTGTCTAGTCTTGTCTGTCTAGTCTTGTCTGTCTAGTCTTGTCTGTCTAGTCTTGTCTGTCTAGTCTTGTCTGTCTAGTCTTGTCTGTCTAGTCTTGTCTGTCTAGTCTTGTCTGTCTAGTCTTGTCTGTCTAGTCTTGTCTGTCTAGTCTTGTCTGTCTAGTCTTGTCTGTCTAGTCTTGTCTGTCTAGTCTTGTCTGTCTAGTCTTGTCTGTCTAGTCTTGTCTGTCTAGTCTTGTCTGTCTAGTCTTGTCTGTCTAGTCTTGTCTGTCTAGTCTTGTCTGTCTAGTCTTGTCTGTCTAGTCTTGTCTGTCTAGTCTTGTCTGTCTAGTCTTGTCTGTCTAGTCTTGTCTGTCTAGTCCTTGTCTGTCTAGTCTTGTCTGTCTAGTCTTGTCTGTCTAGTCTTGTCTGTCTAGTCTGTCTAGTCTTGTCTGTCTAGTCTTGTCTGTCTAGTCTTGTCTGTCTAGTCTTGTCTGTCTAGTCTTGTCTGTCTAGTCTGTCTGTCTAGTCTTGTCTGTCTAGTCTTGTCTGTCTAGTCTTGTCTGTCTAGTCTTGTCTGTCTAGTCTTGTCTGTCTAGTCTTGTCTGTCTAGTCTTGTCTGTCTAGTCTTGTCTGTCTAGTCTTGTCTGTCTAGTCTTGTCTGTCTAGTCTTGTCTGTCTAGTCTTGTCTGTCTAGTCTTGTCTGTCTAGTCTTGTCTGTCTAGTCTTGTCTGTCTAGTCTTGTCTGTCTAGTCTTGTCTGTCTAGTCTTGTCTGTCTAGTCTTGTCTGTCTAGTCTTGTCTGTCTAGTCTTGTCTGTCTAGTCTTGTCTGTCTAGTCTTGTCTGTCTAGTCTTGTCTGTCTAGTCTTGTCTGTCTAGTCTTGTCTGTCTAGTCTTGTCTGTCTAGTCTTGTCTGTCTAGTCTTGTCTGTCTAGTCTTGTCTGTCTAGTCTTGTCTGTCTAGTCTGTCTGTTTGTCTGCTAGTCTTGTCTGTCTAGTCTTGTCTGTCTAGTCTTGTCTGTCTAGTCTTGTCTGTCTAGTCTTGTCTGCCTAGTCTTATATGTATAGTCTTGTCTGTCTAGTCTAGTCTGTCTAGTCTTGTCTGTCTAGTCTTGTCTGTCTAGTCTTGTCTGTCTAGTCTTGTCTGTCTAGTCTTGTCTGTCTAGTCTTGTCTGTCTAGTCTTGTCTGTCTAGTCTTGTCTGTCTAGTCTTGTCTGTCTAGTCTTGTCTGTCTAGTCTTGTCTGTCTAGTCTTGTCTGTCTAGTCTTGTCTGTCTAGTCTTGTCTGTCTAGTCTTGTCTGTCTAGTCTTGTCTGTCTAGTCTTGTCTGTCTAGTCTTGTCTGTCTAGTCTTGTCTGTCTAGTCTTGTCTGTCTAGTCTTGTCTGTCTAGTCTTGTCTGTCTAGTCTTGTCTGTCTAGTCTTGTCTGTCTAGTCTTGTCTGTCTAGTCTTGTCTGTCTAGTCTTGTCTGTCTAGTCTTGTCTGTCTAGTCTTGTCTGTCTAGTCTTGTCTGTCTAGTCTTGTCTGTCTAGTCTTGTCTGTCTAGTCTTGTCTGTCTAGTCTTGTCTGTCTAGTCTTGTCTGTCTAGTCTTGTCTGTCTAGTCTTGTCTGTCTAGTCTTGTCTGTCTAGTCTTGTCTGTCTAGTCTTGTCTGTCTAGTCTTGTCTGTCTAGTCTTGTCTGTCTAGTCTTGTCTGTCTAGTCTTGTCTGTCTAGTCTTGTCTGTCTAGTCTTGTCTGTCTAGTCTTGTCTGTCTAGTCTTGTCTGTCTAGTCTTGTCTGTCTAGTCTTGTCTGTCTAGTCTTGTCTGTCTAGTCTTGTCTGTCTAGTCTTGTCTGTCTAGTCTTGTCTGTCTAGTCTTGTCTGTCTAGTCTTGTCTGTCTAGTCTTGTCTGTCTAGTCTTGTCTGTCTAGTCTTGTCTGTCTAGTCTTGTCTGTCTAGTCTTGTCTGTCTAGTCTTGTCTGTCTAGTCTTGTCTGTCTAGTCTTGTCTGTCTAGTCTTGTCTGTCTAGTCTTGTCTGTCTAGTCTTGTCTGTCTAGTCTTGTCTGTCTAGTCTTGTCTGTCTAGTCTTGTCTGTCTAGTCTTGTCTGTCTAGTCTTGTCTGTCTAGTCTTGTCTGTCTAGTCTTGTCTGTCTAGTCTTGTCTGTCTAGTCTTGTCTGTCTAGTCTTGTCTGTCTAGTCTTGTCTGTCTAGTCTTGTCTGTCTAGTCTTGTCTGTCTAGTCTTGTCTGTCTAGTCTTGTCTGTCTAGTCTTGTCTGTCTAGTCTTGTCTGTCTAGTCTTGTCTGTCTAGTCTTGTCTGTCTAGTCTTGTCTGTCTAGTCTTGTCTGTCTAGTCTTGTCTGTCTAGTCTTGTCTGTCTAGTCTTGTCTGTCTAGTCTTGTCTGTCTAGTCTTGTCTGTCTAGTCTTGTCTGTCTAGTCTTGTCTGTCTAGTCTTGTCTGTCTAGTCTTGTCTGTCTAGTCTTGTCTGTCTAGTCTTGTCTGTCTAGTCTTGTCTGTCTAGTCTTGTCTGTCTAGTCTTGTCTGTCTAGTCTTGTCTGTCTAGTCTTGTCTGTCTAGTCTTGTCTGTTAGTCTTGTCTGTCTAGTCTTGTCTGTCTAGTCTTGTCTGTCTAGTCTTGTCTGTCTAGTCTTGTCTGTCTAGTCTTGTCTGTCTAGTCTTGTCTGTCTAGTCTTGTCTGTCTAGTCTTGTCTGTCTAGTCTTGTCTGTCTAGTCTTGTCTGTCTAGTCTTGTCTGTCTAGTCTTGTCTGTCTAGTCTTGTCTGTCTAGTCTTGTCTGTCTAGTCTTGTCTGTCTAGTCTTGTCTGTCTAGTCTTGTCTGTCTAGTCTTGTCTGTCTAGTCTTGTCTGTCTAGTCTTGTCTGTCTAGTCTTGTCTGTCTAGTCTTGTCTGTCTAGTCTTGTCTGTCTAGTCTTGTCTGTCTAGTCTTGTCTGTCTAGTCTTGTCTGTCTAGTCTTGTCTGTCTAGTCTTGTCTGTCTAGTCTTGTCTGTCTAGTCTTGTCTGTCTAGTCTTGTCTGTCTAGTCTTGTCTGTCTAGTCTTGTCTGTCTAGTCTTGTCTGTCTAGTCTTGTCTGTCTAGTCTTGTCTGTCTAGTCTTGTCTGTCTAGTCTTGTCTGTCTAGTCTTGTCTGTCTAGTCTTGTCTGTCTAGTCTTGTCTGTCTAGTCTTGTCTGTCTAGTCTTGTCTGTCTAGTCTTGTCTGTCTAGTCTTGTCTGTCTAGTCTTGTCTGTCTAGTCTTGTCTGTCTAGTCTTGTCTGTCTAGTCTTGTCTGTCTAGTCTTGTCTGTCTAGTCTTGTCTGTCTAGTCTTGTCTGTCTAGTCTTGTCTGTCTAGTCTTGTCTGTCTAGTCTTGTCTGTCTAGTCTTGTCTGTCTAGTCTTGTCTGTCTAGTCTTGTCTGTCTAGTCTTGTCTGTCTAGTCTTGTCTGTCTAGTCTTGTCTGTCTAGTCTTGTCTGTCTAGTCTTGTCTGTCTAGTCTTGTCTGTCTAGTCTTGTCTGTCTAGTCTTGTCTGTCTAGTCTTGTCTGTCTAGTCTTGTCTGTCTAGTCTTGTCTGTCTAGTCTTGTCTGTCTAGTCTTGTCTGTCTAGTCTTGTCTGTCTAGTCTTGTCTGTCTAGTCTTGTCTGTCTAGTCTTGTCTGTCTAGTCTTGTCTGTCTAGTCTTGTCTGTCTAGTCTTGTCTGTCTAGTCTTGTCTGTCTAGTCTTGTCTGTCTAGTCTTGTCTGTCTAGTCTTGTCTGTCTAGTCTTGTCTGTCTAGTCTTGTCTGTCTAGTCTTGTCTGTCTAGTCTTGTCTGTCTAGTCTTGTCTGTCTAGTCTTGTCTGTCTAGTCTTGTCTGTCTAGTCTTGTCTGTCTAGTCTTGTCTGTCTAGTCTTGTCTGTCTAGTCTTGTCTGTCTAGTCTTGTCTGTCTAGTCTTGTCTGTCTAGTCTTGTCTGTCTAGTCTTGTCTGTCTTGTCTTGTCTGTCTAGTCTTGTCTGTCTAGTCTTGTCTGTCTAGTCTTGTCTGTCTAGTCTTGTCTGTCTAGTCTTGTCTGTCTAGTCTGTCTTGTCTGTCTAGTCTTGTCTGTCTAGTCTTGTCTGTCTAGTCTTGTCTGTCTAGTCTTGTCTGTCTAGTCTTGTCTGTCTAGTCTTGTCTGTCTAGTCTTGTCTGTCTAGTCTTGTCTGTCTAGTCTTGTCTGTCTAGTCTTGTCTGTCTAGTCTTGTCTGTCTAGTCTTGTCTGTCTAGTCTTGTCTGTCTAGTCTTGTCTGTCTAGTCTTGTCTGTCTAGTCTTGTCTGTCTAGTCTTGTCTGTCTAGTCTTGTCTGTCTAGTCTTGTCTGTCTAGTCTTGTCTGTCTAGTCTTGTCTGTCTAGTCTTGTCTGTCTAGTCTTGTCTGTCTAGTCTTGTCTGTCTAGTCTTGTCTGTCTAGTCTTGTCTGTCTAGTCTTGTCTGTCTAGTCTTGTCTGTCCTAGTCTTGTCTGTCTAGTCTTGTCTGTCTAGTCTTGTCTGTCTAGTCTTGTCTGTCTAGTCTTGTCTGTCTAGTCTTGTCTGTCTAGTCTTGTCTGTCTAGTCTTGTCTGTCTAGTCTTGTCTGTCTAGTCTTGTCTGTCTAGTCTTGTCTGTCTAGTCTTGTCTGTCTAGTCTTGTCTGTCTAGTCTTGTCTGTCTAGGTCTTGTCTGTCTAGTCTTGTCTGTCTAGTCTTGTCTGTCTAGTCTTGTCTGTCTAGTCTTGTCTGTCTAGTCTTGTCTGTCTAGTCTTGTCTGTCTAGTCTTGTCTGTCTAGTCTTGTCTGTCTAGTCTTGTCTGTCTAGTCTTGTCTGTCTAGTCTTGTCTGTCTAGTCTTGTCTGTCTAGTCTTGTCTGTCTAGTCTTGTCTGTCTAGTCTTGTCTGTCTAGTCTTGTCTGTCTAGTCTTGTCTGTCTAGTCTTGTCTGTCTAGTCTTGTCTGTCTAGTCTTGTCTGTCTAGTCTTGTCTGTCTAGTCTTGTCTGTCTAGTCTTGTCTGTCTAGTCTTGTCTGTCTAGTCTTGTCTGTCTAGTCTTCTTGTCTGTCTAGTCTTGTCTGTCTAGTCTTGTCTGTCTAGTCTTGTCTGTCTAGTCTTGTCTGTCTAGTCTTGTCTGTCTAGTCTTGTCTGTCTAGTCTTGTCTGTCTAGTCTTGTCTGTCTAGTCTTGTCTGTCTAGTCTTGTCTGTCTAGTCTTGTCTGTCTAGTCTTGTCTGTCTAGTCTTGTCTGTCTAGTCTTGTCTGTCTAGTCTTGTCTGTCTAGTCTTGTCTGTCTAGTCTTGTCTGTCTAGTCTTGTCTGTCTATAGTCTTGTCTGTCTAGTCTTGTCTGTCTAGTCTTGTCTGTCTAGTCTTGTCTGTCTAGTCTTGTCTGTCTAGTCTTGTCTGTCTAGTCTTGTCTGTCTAGTCTTGTCTGTCTAGTCTTGTCTGTCTAGTCTTGTCTGTCTAGTCTTGTCTGTCTAGTCTTGTCTGTCTAGTCTTGTCTGTCTAGTCTTGTCTGTCTAGTCTTGTCTGTCTAGTCTTGTCTGTCTAGTCTTGTCTGTCTAGTCTTGTCTGTCTAGTCTTGTCTGTCTAGTCTTGTCTGTCTAGTCTTGTCTGTCTAGTCTTGTCTGTCTAGTCTTGTCTGTCTAGTCTTGTCTGTCTAGTCTTGTCTGTCTAGTCTTGTCTGTCTAGTCTTGTCTGTCTAGTCTTGTCTGTCTAGTCTTGTCTGTCTAGTCTTGTCTGTCTAGTCTTGTCTGTCTAGTCTTGTCTGTCTAGTCTTGTCTGTCTAGTCTTGTCTGTCTAGTCTTGTCTGTCTAGTCTTGTCTGTCTAGTCTTGTCTGTCTAGTCTTGTCTGTCTAGTCTTGTCTGTCTAGTCTTGTCTGTCTAGTCTTGTCTGTCTAGTCTTGTCTGTCTAGTCTTGTCTGTCTAGTCTTGTCTGTCTAGTCTTGTCTGTCTAGTCTTGTCTGTCTAGTCTTGTCTGTCTAGTCTTGTCTGTCTAGTCTTGTCTGTCTAGTCTTGTCTGTCTAGTCTTGTCTGTCTAGTCTTGTCTGTCTAGTCTTGTCTGTCTAGTCTTGTCTGTCTAGTCTTGTCTGTCTAGTCTTGTCTGTCTAGTCTTGTCTGTCTAGTCTTGTCTGTCTAGTCTTGTCTGTCTAGTCTTGTCTGTCTAGTCTTTTCTGTCTAGTCTTGTCTGTCTAGTCTTGTCTGTCTAGTCTTGTCTGTCTAGTCTTGTCTGTCTAGTCTTGTCTGTATAGTCTTGTCTTTCTAGTCTTGTGTGTCTAGACTTGTCTGTCTAGGTTTGTCTGTCTAGACTTGAAAAAATATAAATAAAAAAATAGAGATACTAGTCTCCATTGGTATCTGTATCATATTATTTACTTATTTTTATTTCTAGAGGAAATAGAAAAATGTTAACGGTGTCTTTTAACGTTTTACGTTTTACGTTTTTTTTAACGTTTAACGTTTCTCCTAGAGAATAGGCCAGATAGGGCTTTAGATATGTAACTACGCCACTGATTTAACGAAATCAATATTATTTGAGTAGTTTTGTAAGTACTAAACTAAAAGAAATCTACCTAGTCGTAAGTAGATTACAACTAGGTAGCTTTCTTTCGACTACCTGCGATTCTAAAAAGAAATATAGTATTACAAATGCGTATAATAAAAGGTTATACGAAATAATTGAATGACAAATTTAGCTTTGGCAATTTATGGTCGGCAAGTAAGAGGTTCGAGGAAATGTTGTCACACAGCACACGAAATGTTTTGCGCAATGAAACTGTTTCACAAAAGAATGTGACCAACTCAGCTGTAATTGCATTTTTCTTCCATCATTTACATGTCTAGCAATTTGACTTAGTGCACATTGTTCGATAATTGTGCCAATATAAGTTTCTGGTCGCTTTATACCCGTCCGTTTTGAACATATTTTTTAATCACAAGCAAGGGAAATGGTTAACTCTGTTGGAAAATGTTAATTTTATCTGTTCTTTCGCATCGGCGCGTCGATTCAGAAAAACTAGTTACTGACGATTACGTCGTGAAGATGCTATCGAAGCGCAATTAAAAACATATTTATCTTATATAAAATATCAATGTAACATTTTCTTTTATATAAATAAAACTCAATTAATATTAAATAGGAAAATATGTCATTTATTTTTTTTATTTCATTTTTATGTTACAATACAAAACAAAATCGAATGTCACAAACAAAGTTTAAGTACCACAAGGGAGTATTTTAGGCCCATTATTGTTTAGAATATACCTAAAAGATTTTCGTTTAGCTTTCAGACTAGACTATTTCATTCTACGACTAATTGTAAGTCATTCTAAACTAGAATATTCTGAACTAGATTAGCGCGATTTCGCCACCCATAAAACCATTAATCGCTGTAATCGGGGGATGCCTGTATTATTTAAATTAGAATACTTACTAAAAACTATTTGAACGCAGTAAAGCATAATTATCATACCATTTAGCGTATGCATTCCGTAATTATATTTAGTTAGAGGATGCATAACAGTGTGAATTCGTAATTTATTTGCGAAATTAATTCTCGAGCGTTGTGTAGCATTTCAATTTATTGCTCCCACCCATCGATTCGTTTCCTTCTTACTCCTTTCCAGGCGGAAAACTCAAACTAAATTGTGATTCTTAATGACCTCTTTGTTTCGAAGATACAGGGTGAACAAAATTTGCGACAACCCTATTGGATATTTGTTGAAATCATTAAGGTAGGTAAGTAAGTACAAAAAAATTATGAGATTATAAAGTACAAACAATTCTTGACGATAACTTGGAACGGCTGTTTTATCTACAAACGTACAAGTGGATTTCATTTGACTACGTCTCGTCAGTGATCATCACATGTATCGGTTGCAGTTGTTTATTATTTATTTATTTATTTATTAACCTACAGGCATATAGAAACCACATACAAAAAAAATATATAAATCTAAAAAATAAAAATACAAAAATATCTGTAACTGACACAAAATAAACTCCAATTTCCTTTATAATACACCTTCTCTGTTACCAGTTTGCTCTTTCCATCTTTTTATCCCTCTCAGCAGTTTCTCAGCATACATTCCTCCCATTTCTTTCCTTCCCGCCTCTCTCCCTCATTCCATTCACCCCTTGTACACTCTTCCATCCAATGCTCCCAAGTATCCTTTGCTGTCCCACAAACACTACACTTTCTATGCTTCTCACTCATCCAGTATCTTCTTCCACGCTCCTCACATCCACACCTATACGTTGCTAACATGACTTGTGCATCGTCTTCTTGATTTACACTTAAATAGGTTGGTAAACGCCCATGTACCTGTACCTTTACACACCCTTTATGAAAATTACTACTTTCTATTTTGCTTTGCCGCTCCTGTAGGTCCACTTCTTGCAAACGTTCTACCAACCTTTAGGCCCACCCTGCCCTTTCCTGCTTTAGCGCTTCGAGCCCCTCACCAGAGATATACCACCTCTTTCATAGAATTTCCTCTTATTCTTACCCCAGTCACTCCCTTTCATACCGCCTCCTCCCACTCCATTTACCATTCTAAAAATTGTTTTTATTAACCTTTCATCTCCCATTTCACTCACCTTATATTCATACCATATGACCTTTTTGCTGCCAAGACTGCCACCTTGCACGCATTCACCTCCTGGACGATGTAACCAGGTTTTTACTTTAACTGGACTCTCTCTATCCTGTCCTCTCTCGTCCCCCAGACTTCTGAGCCATACAATAAAATGCTTTTCGCACACACCTTCTACACCGTCTCAGCCGCCCTGAAGTTTCCTTCGAATTTATTCCTCCATTCATTCCAGACTCGCCCAGCTGCCACCCACGCTTTCTTCGCTACATACTCCACATGCTCTCTATTGCTACCTCCATTTCCAAATATATACCCAGATACTTAAACCTTTGCACCTCCTCGATTTCCCTCCCTCTCCATTCAAACCACTCTTTCTTGAACTTCCCACCTCTTTTGAACCGCATCCATTTAGTTTTTCCCACATTCACACTCAAATCTCTCCTTTCAAAACACCCTCTCACCCTTTCAATCACCTCTCTCAATTCCCCGGCTATCTTGGCAAATACCACTACATCATCAGCGTATGCTAAACTCCACACCTTTGTTCTCCCTACCACCACTCCTCCAGCTTGCCCGTCTGCCAAAACTCTTTCCAAATCAGCCACATAGAGATTGAAAAGTGTGGAGCTCAGTGGACATCCCTGCCTCAGGCCCTTTTTTATCTCGAAATATTCCGTTACACACTCATTCACCCTGATCTTACACACCGTTTCCCTATACACCTCCCTCACATTCCTCCTCACCCTCTCCGAAATACCCTTTTTAACCAAACATTCATACAATTTCCCTCTATATACGGAATCATACACTGCTTTCAGGTCTATAAAAAGAGAAAAAGGCTACCAGATCTAATTTCCTGATCAATTATAAATCTAAGCGTTATGAGTTGCTCGACAGTGCCTCTTTCCTCTCTGAATCCTGCTTGCACCTCTGGTATTAATTGCTTTTCCTCTGCCTCTTTTCTCAACCGCCCTTTTAGAATCTTGGCGAACATTTTGTAGGAAGAGTTCATCAGCATGATCCCCCTGTAATTCTCCACCCTTTCCTTGTCCCCATTTTTGTGGATTGGCTGTATTATCCCCTCTTTCCAGCTCTCTGGGATACCCTTTGTCCCTTTCCATATCTTATTGAACTCCTCCGTAAGCTTGTCGATATATTTCTCTGGGACCAACTTCCACGCTTCATTTCCAACTCCGTCCGGTCCTGGCGCTTTCTTCTGCTTTAAGGCTGCAATTACTTGGTGTACTTCCCCGGCCGTAATTTCAACAGTCTGCTCCCTTCTAACACTGACTTTCCCTCGATCCACCATTATCTCCACTCCTTCTAATAGAACCATATAGTGCCTTAACCAGGTTTCCTTAGGTATACGGTCTGGAATTTGCTCCTTCTTCCCGCTCTTCTCCTTTAAATATTTCCACAGCTGCGCTTCAGTTTTAATCTCCAGTATTCGTTGTCGCTCTCTTCTCTCCCACATTTCTTTCTTTGTCCTCTCCAGGTTTCGTAAGTCCGCTCTCTTACTTAACCACAGTTCCTTGTCACCGGTACCCCGGTGCAGTTGTTTACATTGAGTGGTGTTTGGCTGTTGACGTGTCTTTAATAGTTAGTGATGTCCTCTACCATATATACGAACGCCGAGATCTAACTGATCTGGACATCATCTCTCGCCGTCTGACATACATTTCATGTATGGACTTTTTAATGGCAATTCATTACAAGCTAGACGATTGTACATTGAACGGTTTCCTAGCCGTAATATCCCTGACCGAAAATCTTCGAAAACATTAATCGACGTCTTTGTGAAACAGGCATATTGAAACGAAATGGAGGACCAGGAAAATTAATGACAGTAAGAACGGTACAACTGGAACAAAATGTGCTGGTCATGATAGGTGAAGATTTAAGAACGTCTACGGGACAAATTGTCAATACTTTGAATGTAAGTCATTGGACAGTTTAAAAAATTATCAAGGGCAATTTGTTATCTCCATACCACATTTAACGTGTTTAGACACTACTACCCACTGATTATCGTCCACGTATTGCGTTATGTCAATGGCTTTTGCAAACATAATTTCTTCTAATCTATCAATTCCTAACATAGATTCTTTTCATCAATGAAGCCTGTTTCTCAAGAAATGCAATAAGAAATTTTCATAACAACCATGTGTGGGCAGATGAAAATCCGCATGAGGTATGTGAAGATTGATTTCAACATCAGTTCTTCTTGAATTGGATTGGAAGTTTGGGTTGGAATTTTGGGTGACTATCTAATTGGACCGGTAATTCTACCAGCAAGACTTACGGGCGAGAAGAATCGCAATTTTTTTGAAAGCAACACTGCCCGAGTTTCTGCAGGATGTACCATTGGCGACAAGAATTGCAATGCGATTTATGCCCGATTGTGCACTACCACATTTCAGTTTGTTGGTTGCTCGTGATTTTTTAACAGAAACATAACGACATCGCTGGATTGGTCTAGGTGGGCCACACACATAGCCTGCTCGATCCCCAGACATAAATCCCCTGGATTATTTCTTATGGGGCAATTTGAAATCATTAGTTTACGCTACTCCACAGGAGAATTTGAATTGCGAAATTGGATAATTGCTGGGTGTAACTCAATTAGAAACAACCCAGGTGTGTTTGAACAACCCAGTTCGGCACTCAATGACGAGAAGATTGTAAGCTTGTATCCAGGCAGGAGGTCATTTCGAACATTTATTTTAGATTGAGCAACTTTACATGTACTTTTTGATAATAAAATGTTTTTACTCTCGCAAATTTTGTTCACCCTATATCTTCGAAACAAAGGGTTTTTCAGAAATGATCATAAGACAAAATATTCTTAGAATAGGCCAAGGAATAACCCCTTGAATTTTTGCCGCATGTTCACCTAACACACTGTATTATAATATATACTACCTAGGGAACTAACCCTCAACATCAACGCGGAATCCCCGAGAAAAGAATTATTAGAAACACATATTATTATTAGAAACACATATTTCTATCCGCGAAAAGTCAAATATAAAATTTTGAAGATTTCGCGGATAGAAATGTGTTGAATTGTTTTCTCGGGGATTCCGCGTTGATGTTGAGGGTTAGTTCCCTAATAGAACCGGATTCTCGACGTTTCGGCGAACTAACATTTGCCATTTTCAAGAGATATACACGTCCGTGCGGGTTAAGAGTTAGACGTACACTGTTATACACGTCTACTTTTGTGTGTTATATACGTCTACTTTATGTCCGCACGGACATATACTTTATGCTCTATGAATGCCATATGAAGGGGTATTTTGTATTCAGCGCTTTTCTCGATTAGGTTGTGAATTGTTTGCAGGTGGTCTATTGTGCTAAAACCTTTTCGGAAACCTATCTATTCGACTGCTTGGTAAATGTCGAATTTCTTTGTCTGACGATTTTTTATAATCTTTGTAAGTGATTTGTAAAGTTGCGACAGGAGACTAGAAGATTAGAAGGAGATGTTTGATAGTTTTCCATATTGGTGGTTCCAGCGATATATTGCTGGCGGTAAATTGCGGAGGATAAACTTAAGCTCAAACTTAAGTCAAAAGTAAAAATTAGTGGTCGTGATGCGAAATAGCTTGAATAAATTGAGTGAAATCCATCCAAATCAATTTGATATCGCAATGTAACATTAAATGCCGGTCCAGACTCTACGTTTTGCACAACCTTTTGTCTGCACAGTTGAACACGTTGCAGATAGGAAAAGTGCGCAGTTTTGATAACGGCGCGAAGACGTTACAGTTGCAGCGATAACTGAGCTAGAGAGCATAGATATCCATGAACAGTGCATACAAGTCGGCGCATGTAGACAGTAGCTCCGATTTCCGATTAATTTTGTTCAAAAATGACCAGAGTAGTACCTCCTCCATGACGATTTCACTAAAACTGTGCGAAATATACAGATATATCTGCACCGTGTAGACGCTCTTAAAATTGCAACATTTTCATTCCGTCCTAAGACTGCGCAAACAAAAGGTTGTGCAAAACGTAGCGTCTGGACCGGCCTTTAGGCAAATACAAAATTTGTTTTATTAAAAAAATAAAATGTCAGTTCATTTTGGGACACCGTTTACTTCACATTCTTAATCTCTCTTTGTATAAAAAAGCTACGTTAAGTGTGCATTACGATATAAAAATAAATGAAGGTTAGCGGGGAAACTAGCATTAGAAAAACTTATCGGTAATTGTAACTGTAACCACTACCGATATATAAGAAAAACTAATTACAGGCGTTTTGGAAACCGATACACATTTTTTCCTAATTACACATTCAAGTAGTAAAAAAAAAAACGTTTTTGTTACGCTATCTATAACTCGTAATAATAATATTACTCATTTAAAGAATCAGTTATCCGGCTATTGTTAACTAGACTGTGAATACTTACAATTTAATAAATGTTTTTGACGATTGATTTCTGTTTCGTACTTTCAACTTTTTTAACGTCGAACATACAATACAGAAATGCATTATTGCTTTATCTAGTTTTATTAGTTTGACGCGTTTGTAGGTAAGATTCTTTATCAATTTGTGAAAATGTCCTTACGGTTTATAAGTAACCGAGGATTTATAAATCGGCACATTTCTAGCAATAATTGTGGAAACAATTGTAAATATCGATATGTCGTTCTCTATTGTGCTTTAAAAACATTGCAAATAAATAAATAAAAAATAATTTTGCGTTCACAAGACTCGTGAGAAACTATCATTTCTAATCTTACTTTGAGATTGTTATTATTTTTGCGGAGATCATTTCACTCACCACATTCATTTTGCGATAGTTTACAGATTCAAATGTATTATCACAATCAAATTATTTTAAAACTTTACTAAGTTTGACAACTAATACTAACAATAAGTTTGATATTTTGTTTCCTAATTTCCCTGTTTTTGATATTCTTCATACTTTTGATAATTGTCTTGATTTTTTACAACGTCATGTCTTTTTTAAGTTTGGCCCAATGTGGATACCGAGTAAACTTAAAACAATCGGAACACAGCCTGAATATATAAATATACTTATTCAACCTTTCCGGAGTTCTATAACATTTATTGAGTCTTTTTAGGACTACCAAAACAATCTCATTTGAAATTTGTCAGTTAATTAATAGCTTTCAGTCCACCTTCGTGGTACTCAAGAAAAAGCATAAACCTTAAGTTATCGGAAAGACATGATCTTAAAAACAATGTTATTTTTATGGTTTTTGTTGAGTGCCACGAAGGTGGACTTAAAGCTTTTAAATAACTGACAAATTTCTCATGAGATTTATTTTGGTAGTCCTAAAAAGACTCAGTAATTGTTAAAGAGCTCCGGAAAGGTTGAATATATTTATATATTCAGGCTGTGTTCCGATTGTTTTAAGTTTGTATGATTATCTATAACGTAGGATGGTTTTACCAATTCTATTTGGATACCGAGTTATTAACTACCCTTCAAACACTGTGGCCAGGTGGACCATAGACCTTTTAATAGTTTTTTTAATAGTTTGTCAATTTCCGCCATGTTATACTTCAAAAAGTGCCGAAACTTGTGCCGAAAACCGAACTTTTTGACGTATAACTAAATATGTGCCCGAAACTTTCATATCTCCGCCTTTCAAGCGTGGCGAATGCGCATGCGCTTAACTAACCGTAAAGAGGTCTATTGTATTTTGACAACATTTTTCACTTCATAGGCCGTATGGGTTATTGGACCATTGGCGTTAATTAATTACACATTTGTCTTCTGGAACAAATGCGGTCGACACTCGCCCGGGATCGTACATGTATTTAGTTTGTTAATTTGTCATTTAATTTGTCATATGTTTTTTTTAACAATTTATATACAGTGTGGAAACTTTAACTGGAATAAAATTCATAACTTCGATATAGGCGATATTTGCAAACAAATCACGTAACACGTTACATATTGTTTTTATTACTCATGCGTTAAAAGTATTTTACGCACATGCGCACGTGTTTTAGTGCCACAAATGCAATTTTTGGTTGTATTACCACATCACTTGAGTAACGCACGCAAATATTTAATATCGCTAAGTTACATTAAAAAAAAACAATTAAATAAATAAAATAAACACAATCAAGACCTCAATATTAAAAAAGTGAACGTGAAGAGTAAATTCTGTGGTAATACCGGAGACTGATGAGAGTTCTTAAGACGAATCATTAAGACGCACCACCGAAGACAATTGAAAAAGCAAATTCTTCATTTTTTATTCTATTTTTTTGGATGGCCCCTGGATCCCAAACTTGTATGATACGTCTCCTCGTACGAGTAATAAAAAATATTATTTGCAACACGGGTAGGGTTTCTGGTTCGGATATATCCGAACCGCAAAACCGCGGTTTTCTTTGCAAAAATCGAAACCGTATAACCGTCATAAAAAACCGCGCTTTTCGGTTTTATCTAAAAATAAATAAAAATAAAGTACATTGAATTAGTGCTCTCAAACATGGCAAACTATTGTTGCAAAAATGGCAACCATTGATGGTTTATGTGTTCGAGCAATTTCGAATCCTGCATTTATTCGGAAAGCAATAGCTGGCCGGTTTCCCAACCAAATCTTGCCAAAATGTTCTTCAGGTGTTGATGATTTTAAAGTTTCAAGAATTAAAAGCAAATGGACAAAAAATTAGTACTACGCTAGATTAGTGGACTAGTTTGAGACGCTGAAGATACTTAAACATTAATATTCTTGGAGAATCATTTTTTATTGCAATTTAGGCTTTCTGCGAATTGAAGGAACATGTTCTGCAAATAATATCGTAATAAGTGTTGGAAAACATTTAGATTCATTTAGTATCAGTTTCAGAAATGATATTGTGTGTGACTTGGATTAGAAAGCCGAAGTTCGCAGTGACGTCGCGACGCCGTTCTCAAAAATTTCGCAATGCGGTTTTTAGTCGCGCTTTACCACAGTCTTTCCCTTCACCAAAACATCAAATTTGTTTCGCTACCTGCAAAATTGCGAAAACTACAGCAGAAAAATCACCGCGAGTTCCCGAAATTCGACCTAGACTTGCAACTATGCGGCGACGTCGCGACGCCGCTATCAAAGTTTTTGCAACACGGTTTTCACTACCGTTTCCTGACAAGCTTTCCCTTCAACAAAACGTCATACTTGTTTCGCTAGCTTGAAAATTACGAAAACTAAGGCGGAAAAACCAGCAGCCGCATTTGCGGTGGTGTCGCGACGCCGCTGTCAAAGATTTCGCAACGCGGTTTTCAGTCTCGCTTTCCGATAACGTTTTGCTCTAACAAAACATCGTTTTTTTTCGTTTCAATTTGTTGCGGCAGCTGCGAAATTTTGAAAAAACAAATGCAACCAATCTTCGGTAGATCTAACTTTGACGGGCCGTGGCGGCGTTAATTATCGAGCGATTTCAACGCGGTTTTCAATTTCTGGTCGCAAAAACCTCAAAGTTTGATTGAGTCTGGGATTTATTGTCGTGGGATTATTATTGACTAAGATACTACACATGACGATGCCAGGGTAATTAAAAAATGGTACAGATTGTCCTGCTCAACCAAAAATTTGCATTAACTATGCAAAGCTGCAGCAGTGAAGATGAAGATTTATTTCCTGAAAAATCGCACAAAGAAGACGTGGATAATGAATATTACGTCGAAGAAGTTGCTGAAATTAAAAGTAATTTACAAATGGTAAGAGAACTTTTAAATTATTTTTTGGCTTCCTGAATTGTAAAGCTAGCTTTGACATCGTGTATACGTCCACGTAGGCTACGATGCGGTAAAGTGAAAAGTAAATTTTAACCTTTCAGGGACACTTACAAAATAAATTAAGTGTAAGACAATAAAATCTAATTAAAAACACGCTACTTTACACCACATTTGTCACGATAATGTAGAAAATAAGAGTGATTTTTTTAATAAACTGTGTGTCTGACATTTGGGAAAATGACATAACCAAACTAATAAATTTGAATAAAATAAAAATGTCAAAGTTTGTGAGTACCAACATTAAATAATTAAATAATTTCCAATATTCTAATTCTATTTGTTTCTTAAATAATAATTGTCGGCCAAAAAATTGTATACAAATTTCGTGCGGAAATGATTTTACAATGCTCCAGCAAACGAGCTGTTGCATTGTAAAATCAATGTTTCCGCACTCTAATGTAAATAACTACTGGTTTATCTCCGATAAAATCAGTTTCCTACAACGAAACGTAGAAGCTCTTTTTGAAAAGGAAATTGAATTAGCAATGGGTATCAAGACAAGGTGGTTATTTTCTATTGAACCAATATAAGAAAAAATGATTTTTCTAAAAGTCGTAATTTTGCAGATTCTAACAGATTTAAATTCAGTGCATTTTATTGGAAATGTCAATTTTCAATTGCTATGAAACTTTATCTCCAGTAAGCGTAGCAGTAACAACATTAATCAGCGATGATTCTAACATATTTACGGCATAAGGTGTAATAGGATTCTTGGAAGAGAAATTAATTGGTTCTGATATAAGCAAAGCTTCAATCAAAAACATCATGGTACGTTTGAAAACCCGTGAAAATCTTGAATTATCAGAAATGGCTAGATGTTTACTAAACCCCTCGAACGTTCCAACAAAGTCTGTTTTAATATTGGCGGAAAATCTTTTTGAACGACTTTATCCAGACAACAATAAGATTGAAGTCGAAGGTAAATGTTCCGCAAATTCAGAAGAATTAGAAGAAGTGACCAATCCAAACTATTCCTTGCAAGACGAAGTACCAAAAGCTATTCAAGAAGAATTAAATAAAAATGTTTATATGCAAACAAAAGCTATCCCAATTCTACGAAAAGGAGTTTGCTAAATATAAAAAAACTTCTGAGAGAACAAAAAGAATAAATATTTTGTTTCAAGCACTCTCTATAATTAATGCTACATCCACCTACTCCGAAAGATCATTTTCCCTTAGCGTCAAATTTTATACAAACCAAGATCTCGTTTAAATATCAGGCACTACCACCAGAAAATCTTAAAAACCGAAATCGAAACCGAAACCGCGGTTTTTAATTTTTAAAAACTGAAAACCGCGGTTTTGAAAAAGTGCGGATATTCAAAAACCCTAAACACGGGTGGTATTGTCATTTGCCTTCTCGAGCGAATGTGCGCTCTCCATTTTGCTCTCGTGACCAATTGACAACTTACAGCCCTAGTTGCAAAATACAATATTCTTGGCCTCATTTCTATGTATATGCTGTTTGTTTATCTGTTCCCGGAAGTGCCCATCCGATCTTTTTTTCAAATGGAAAGTTACACCTCGTTTCAAAGATCTCTTCGCAAGAAATACACACTATTTATTTCTTGAATAGTAAGCCCAGGTGAAAAAAAACACTTTTACGTTGAACACGTTTCGGCGTAAAGTTGTATGTTTTTGACATGGTGTTTTGATGCTCTGGAACCACGTTTCTTAGTTCAGCGGTTTCCAACCTTTATGCTACTACGCCTCCCCGAAAACAAACTAATTTTCCGCGCCTCCCTTACCTTTCATTGTTTTAAAAGATTAAATAATATAGACACGTATTAAATAATAAAAACTTTATTACAAACAAAAAAAAAACTGAAAACTACAATTAACAGAATAATAACAAGGTTTAGCTATAACATACACATACGTGTATATTTATTTTCATATAAAATTATTTTTAAACATTTAAACCAACTACATCTATCGCATAAAAATTTAATGCGAGGATTGTTGTTGTTTATTGGCACAAAGTTTATCAAATCTTGGGGGCAATGTGGAGAGTGCCACACGTATCTCTTTTTCTACTACTAACCTGGCTAGATATTTGGTTTTCATTGCAGCCAGTTCCGAAAAGTCCGCTTCGCATAAATACGACGTTAAAAACGGTAGAAGCACTTGCATTTCTTGGCAATACAAAGATTCATACTCTCCGCTAAAATTCATTCAAAATTGAATTGAGGTTTCATTTTGAAACTTTTGTTTTAGTAGGCTATCGCATGATAATTCTATCAGTTTTTCGTTTTCAATGGTTATCAGCTAAAATTCGTCATCTTCATTGTCGATAAATGGTTTCTGTACCCACAAAAACTTTGAGAAATCAAGGTCTTTAAAATAATTTGAAAAATGCAGCACTAAACCATCCAAGTGTTCAATAAAAAGATTCTTGCTTGTTTCAATATTGCTGTGTGCCCAGAAATCTGTTGACAGTGAAAACATGACCAGCTCATTTTTTTGTAAATTAGACTTCCTTAACTTCAACTTTTTAATGAAAGCTTTTACTTTGTCTTTTGGAACAAGTGGATGTATTTGTGATCCCTGCATTGATTTATTCAAACTGCTTAATTTTCCAAAAATGTCAACCAAACAGGCAAGTTTAACAAGGAAATTATCGTTCGTCAACAAATGTACCTCTTCATGGTGATTTTCTTCGAGAAAGGTTGCTATATCTTCTTTGAGTTCAAATACCCATTGAATCACGTTTGCACGAGATAGCCATCGAACTTCACAATAGTACAGCCTGGATCTCAAAGGACTGTTTTTAATGTAGTTTATAATTTTTATAATTTTCGTAAAAATGTTGTTGTGTTCCTCGCTCATATTTTTTGACATTAGAGCTGCTCTGTGAACCATATCAATAGCTGCTGGTAAAGTTAGAGTTTCTCCTATTGTATGTGGTTTCTTACATTTTGGGATTCGGCAAGAGACATGGAACGAAGCCAATAATGCATTTGGTGTTACAGAAAGTATTTTTTTGAACGTTTGCTTTTGATTATTAAGCTCATCCAATTTTCTTTGAAAAATTTCTATAATCTAAAATAGTCTTATCAACATTCAGAATCCAGAGTTTCATGGTGCCCTTTTTAATTTGACTGGTCTCATACTATCTGAAGCCAAAACTTTCAAACACAACAAACACATTGGTTTTTCTAAGCCACCTAACAATAGTGAATCCTAATGATAAATAGGACTGTATTGTCTTTTCTTGGGAGCATTACTTCCTTTGTTCTTTTTAGCTTTTATTACCACTAGTATCAGCATCTTCATTATTGTTTACTTTTCTCTTGCAACCACTCAAAAATTTATCAATTCGTCTAAAAAATATTTTATTGATATAAATTAAAATAAATAACAGTTTAAATAACAAAATATATAAAGTTTAACAATAAAAAAAACAATATCACACCCTGCCAACATGCTTCAGTTGACACTTTAGCTACGAGTGACATTTAAATTTGAGGTTATAGTTTTCATGCAACTAGCGGTCGTTTTGTGCATTACCGAAACTGAGCGTTTGCAAGCGCGCTATTTTAAAATTTCTCCGCTCCAGATCATTTTTTTTAATAGGATTTAAATATATGTAAATGTAAAAAAATAAACATTCATGCACTAAATTTTCACTGTTACGTTAAGATATGAAGTTATATTTATTTGTAGATATTATGGTATAAAAATTAATTTATTAAAAAAATTTGACGCCTCCCCTGGGAGACGAGTCTCCCAGGTTGGAAACCGCTGGCTTAGTGACTAGTGATATTAATAGTCACCAAAGCAGTCACATATGCTCGTCAAGTTGTTAAAATAATTTCTAAAATGCTGTATTTAACAGAAAATCTTCGTATCGAGATTCTGATGATGATCGGTTTTGGTAACAGAAGACGAGTTCAGCTGCTCAGTTATTTCGAGAACAGCATCCGGATATACCACCCATTAGCCAAGGTACCATAAGCAAAATAGAGACGCAATAGAACAATTTGGGTTATGTCAGGGTTGTGCGCAGACAGCGAAATCCCACTGTTAAAGCAAATACCAGGTCAAACGTATTATTAACTCTTCAAGAAAATCCAGCCAGGTAACTGGCCCGTGACAACGAGATTACTGTCTGTCCTGAAAATTCTTAGATCAGCCAAGCTGCATCCTTATAAGATGCGCATAAGATGCAGGCACTCCAAGAATTAACGGAAGTTAACCCGGACTGCCGAAGCGAAATTTGCGAGCAAATGATGAACCTGATCGACAATAACCAGATTTCATTAGCATCAATTTCTTTCCGACGAAAGTAATTTTACCTTACATGGTGACGTTAATCGTCAAAATGGCCGTTATTGGGCTGACCATAATTCTCATAGGATGCGAGAAACTCATACTCAATTCCCGCAAAAAGTCAATGTATGGGCTGGAATAATAGCTGATCAGATTGTAGGACCAGTATTCTTCGTTGGTAAACTTGATGGAGCAACATACCTTCCGTTTCTTCAAGACAACCTCATGGCAGCGTTAGCCACTTTATTTCCAAATCCGTTAGATCCGGATTTACCTAATGAACTAATATGGTATCAACAGGACGGAGCCCCATTATGCAGTTGATCGTTCGTTGATATTCAGACGAAGTTTTTCAAAATATATGGATTGGAAGAAGAGGTTACATTGAATGGCCGGCGAGATCTCCGAATCTTAGTCCCCTTGACTTTTTTTGTGGGGATATCTCAAGAATAAGATCTATGTAACAAAACCTAACAACACTGAGTACCTTAAGCAACATATTAGGCAATAAATACGTCACACCTGAAATAAATAATTGTATTCCTTGCGAAGAGATTTTTTAAACAAGGTGTCACTTGGCATACCTTTCTATTTGAAAAAAAAATGTCAGAGGTGGGCACTTCCGGGAACAGATAAACAAACAGCATACACATATAGAAATGAGGGCAAGAAAAAACAATACGTAACGTTTCTGTATTTTTTTTAAATCGTCTATATCTTCTTCTTCTTCGTCTTTCCCGTTCATGCGGGGTCGACGTTTCTGACAAGTTGTTTCCATTTTCCTCGGTCACAAATGGTGTTTTCTGTTAACTGCTTCTCCCGGAGACCATCCTGCACGCAGTCCATCCATCTTCTTCTAGGCCTGCATCTTTCCATCTCCTTCCTACATAACTCTCATCCCTGCACTTAATGTGGCCATACCAGAGCAGCAATCGTCTTTCTTGCACCTTTTTTGATATTTCAGTCACTTTTACGCTGCCTCGTATGAAGGTGTTTTTTATGTGATCGTTTCTTGTAACACCACACATCCATCTTAGCATCTCCATTTCAGCTACTTCAAGCCGCTTGCACTGTAACTGCACTGTTGGTCAAGTTTCTGCTCCGTATAGCACCTCACTGCACATTTATAGGCTTTACCCTTTATTTGGATATTCAGTCTCCTGTCACAGACAATACCAGAATTTGGTGGGCAATTTCCAGATCTAGATTGCCATCGTCAAATACAGCGGATTCCAAATACTTAAAACTGTCCCTTGCCTGTAGCTTTGGTAGCTTTTTTTCGGATGATAGGCAACCATCCATCTGGATAGTTTCATTTTCAGTTCCTCCAAGGCACAGGTATTCGGTCTTATTCCTACTGATTTTATGGCCTGTGTCCACCGTGGCTCTTCTCCAGCATTCCAGTTTATATTATAATGTTATTATAAGTTCTTCCCTGTTTGTGCTGCAAAAAACAATATCATCTGCAAATAGCATACACCAAGGAGCTGGTTCTCTTAAGCTTTCAGAGAAGACATCCATTATAAGATCAAAGATATAAGGGCTTAGTTTAGATCCTTGGTGAAGACATACTTGAACCGGTATAGTATCTGACAATCCTACACTGCTTCTAATTCTTGTCCTGGCTGCACAGTACATATCCTGAACAATGCGCACATACTTCTTTGGTACTTCCTAGCATCTCATGCATCACCATACTTCCTGACGGCGCACCCGATCATAAGGTTTCTCTAGGTCTATGAACACCATATGTTGTTCTTTTCTCTTCTCCCTGTGCTTTTCCATGACCTGCCTAAGTGCAAAAATAGAATCTGTTGTTCCCTTTCCCGGTATAAATCCAAACTGTTCATCTCCTATTGTCGTCTCCATCCGAAGCCTACTATCAATAACTTTCTCCCAGATGTTCATTGTGAAGATCAACTTAAAATGTCAATGAAAATCGAAGTTATAAATTTTAGTCCTGTTAAAATTTCCACACTGTATATAGTCTAACATAGACAAGTTTGACATGGTCACGACTTTGCCTTCATTCCTTTGACAATTTGACATAATCTGACATGGTCAAGTTTGACATAGTCAGGATTCTGACTCCTTTATTTTGACAATCTGTCACGACGAGTCACGACTCTATTATTTGGCAGTTTGACAAACCCAACTGAGCTCTTTCGTAGATCCGAACAATTGCCAATTTATATAAAACTAAATTTAATTGAAGTTTCATTTTGCACGTTTATGTTTCAACTGCAATCCCAAAAGTTCCAAAAACGCGTTTCGTTTTAACAGAAAATAAAATAAAACGAACACGATTGAATATATTTTATAATTCTTGTGCGAATCATAGCCAATTACCGTTTTGGTAACTGTTTTCAAATTTGCAATGGGAATCTATAATCGTGTAATAACGTGCCGTTCGAAACGATTTACAATCGATTTAACTATCCAAACTAAACTTTTCTACTCATATTATTCCAAAACTCGTGGATTAATTTACAATAAGCAACTCGATATTTCACCAGGCTTCAAATACGATCCACCCACATAGATATCATTCAGTTGCTTTAATTATTCCACATCAAAAATCAATAATTCAGTCAATATTTTCCCTAAAAATGTTTGAATTATGCTAGAATTGGGTCAAGTTTACAAACTATCAGAACAAAATTGATTACGATAAGTCTCCGATAAATTGTCATCAACATCTTATTACTTTAAAGCGGTGTTTCCCAACGTGGAGCCCACGCCCCACAGGGGGGCAATTCGAAAATGGACTAGACCCGAGTTTAACCCTTTTGCTCCGGGCCATTTAAATGCAATGCTAGATTTCAGTACCAAAATTGAAAGAAAAAAGCAAATTCTTAAATAATTGCGGCCAATAAATATTATAAATTCGTTTCACGAGACCAAAATATCAACTGGGTTTTTGGCGTCAATTTAACCTCGGAACCCCCGGACGCTATTAAGTCTCGCTAAACAACGCTGTTAGCATCTTATTGGCCCGTTGCAACTTCTATAGTGTTTTGGTGAACACTAACTGAATGTTGCGAAATTTGCTGCGAAGAATGCTAATCATATGACATATGCCACTCAGTAACAAAACTGTTAGCAAAAGAATAGAAATGAGTGAAGATATTGAAAAACAACTAGTTGAAAAGTTGAAAACAAGAAAATTCACTCAGTGATGAATCAACTTTGAGACAGTGACTTGATAACTTAGGTAAGAAATATTGATAATGGTCATTTTGCTGAAGAAATGTTGTTCTGTAAGAGATTAGAAAACTAACAATTAACTAACCCTATACAGACCAGGAGCGCTAAAAACCCTCCTCGATATCCTAGACACAGGGCGGACATTACAGCCATCCAAGAGATGAGATGGACAGGGAACGGCATAATCCAGAAAAGAAAACACGATATATACTATAGCTGCCAAAAAAATGAACGTAAGTTTGGGACAGGGTTTATTGTTAGCAAAAGTTTAAAACATCTAATAATAGGATTCACACCAGTAAGTATGAGAATATGCTGTATACGTGTTAGGGCAAAGTTCTTCAATATAAGCATTATAACGACGCACGCGCCAACAGAAGAGAAAGCAGAAGACGAAAAATACCAATTCTACGACGAATTAGAAAAAACCTATAATAAATGCCCAAATAATGACATCAAGATAATAATAGGAGACATGAACTCAAAGATAAGTAAAGAGCCCACCCTATACCCTCAAATAGGAAAGTATAGCATGCACAATGAAACTAGTGAAACAAGCAAAGGTTAGTCAACTTTGCAGCTTCCAAAAACATGGTAATAGGCAGCACCAAGTTCGAACATAAAGACATACATAAGGCAACATGGAAGCACCCAGATTGCAATACGTTTAATCAGATCGACCACCTACTCATTGATGGGCGGCATGAGTCAAACCTTATGGACGTGAGAACATATAGAAGAGCAAATATTGATTCTGATTACTATCTAGTAGAAACTAAAATCAGAGCAAGAATATCGGACGTAAAAAAAGTTCGACGTGAGCGACAGAAAAAGTATAATACGGAAAAGCTTAAGATACAGGAAGAAGCAACTAAATTCAGAGAGAGCATCAATAAACGAATTCAAGAGGAACAACCCACAGCAGAGACCGAAGTTAACCAACAGTGGGAAGTATGTAAAAGGATAATAAAAGCGTCGGCAGAGGAAGTGATAGGAGAAGAGCAAACACGCACAAGGAATAACTATATAAGGTTTGATAAAGAATGCCAGGAGGCCACAAAAAAGAAGAATGAAGTATATCTAAAAATTCAAAGCAAGTACAGAACAAGAGCGATGATAGAAGAATATAAAGAAAGGCGTAGAAAAGAGAAAAAGATACATAAACAAAAAAAGATAAAACACGAAAACAAGCAGAGTGAGGAACTCGAAAAACTACGGAACCAAAATGAAAGCAGAAAGTTCTATATGAAAATAAATAATACCAGGAAAGAGTTCAAACCAAGAATATCAACATGCAAAGCCAAAAATGGACAAATCATAAATAAGAAAGACTAGATATTGGACAGATGGGCAGAATACTTCAACGAACATCTTAACGGAGTTGAGGAAAATAACCCAGAAAATGAAGAAAACAATAATCCTATAACAGATGAGAACCAACCACCTCCCACATTGGAAGAAGTTAAAAAAGCAATAATGAAAATGAACAATAATAAAGCGCCTGGGTCTGACAATATACCAAGCGAACTCATCAAGCATGACAGAGAAGAACTAACACAGGTCATACACAAACTAATTACAAACATATGGAAGCTGGAAATAATACCGGAAGAATGGAACATAGGCCTGATATGCCCTCTGCATAAAAAAGGTGACCAACTAAATTGCACAAATTACAGAGGTATAACACTCTTAAACACAGGCTACAAAATCTTATCAAACATTATCCATAGCAGAATAGTAAGTTATGTCGTACAGATAATTGGAAACTACCAATGTGGATTCCGTAGTGGAAGATCGACAACCGATCAAACCTTCATACTAAGACAAATCTTAGAAATGGCAACTGAATTTATGGTGGATACATACCACACATTCGTGGATTTCAAAGCAGCATACGACAGCATAAATAGAAAGGCGCTATATGACGCGGTGCAAGAACTTGAAATACCACCCAAGCTTATAAATCTCACGAGACTTACAATGAAACAAGTGATATGTGCGTCAAGATACAAAACGAAACATCCAGGCAATTTAAAACACGAAAAAGAGTGAGACAAGGGGACGCTCTTGCGTGCCTACTGTTTAATATAGTACTCGAAAAAGCAATAAGAGATTCAAAAATTGAAACGTCTGGATCAATTTTCACAGAATCAGTTCAAATACTGGCATACGCGGACGACATCAATATAATAAGTAGAACAAAACGGAATAACATAGAGGCCTTTAACAACCTAGAAAGAGGAGCTCGAAAAATGGGTCTAGAAATAAATGAACAAAAAACAAAAGCAATGGTCGTAACGCGTAATAGAGGCGGGAGAAATAGAATAGGTCAAAACATAACAGTAGGCGACTATAATATAGAAACAGTACGGGAGTTCATATACCTAGGTTCCCAAACAAATAATGAAAGAAAAAACGAAGAAGAAATAAAGCGAAGAATAATCACAGCTAATCGATGTTACTATGGAGTCGAAAAACAACTGAGGTCGCCGAACCTGACAAGAAAATCAAAATGTATAATATACAATACATTAATAAGGCCAGTATTAGCATACGCTTCAGAAACGTGGACCCTAAGCAAAGCAGAAAAAACCTCCTGGGAGTCTTTCAAAGGAAAATATTTAGAAAAATATTTGGCCCCGTCCAAGAAAACCAGGCATGGAGGAGCAGATACAACCACGAGCTGTAACAAATATATGAAGATGTCGACATAGTAAAAATAATAAAACTAGGAAGACTAAGATGGGCAGGACATGTAATGAGGATGAATGACGATAGACCCACAAAACGAGCACTTAGATCAGAACCTGATGGAAATAGAGGAAGAGGTAGACCAAAATTGCGATGGATAGACGGGGTAGAAAAAGACCTGAGAAGCATAGGGGTAACTAACTGGAAGAATAAAGCCCAAGACAGAGACGGATGGCGGAAGATCCTTGAGGAGGCCAGGACCCACCCAGGGTTGTAGTGCCAACGATGATGATGAAGAGATTAGAAAGCACCAAAAAAGATGTCAGTAATATGCCAATGAAAAATATAACATTTTGTACTGCAGATTTATGAAAAATGCGAATAGGAAATTATTCTTGTGGATTGTGTTATTTATAGGGAAAACTTGGTAGCTAAAAACATCTCGCCTGTTCTAAATAAAGTACTAGATTCAGTAATAAAGTGTATCAATGCTATTAAAGCTAATGCTAAATGTGCGTCTCTTCAATCTATTTTGTGAAGATCAAAATGCAGAATATGTGCGACTTTTAGTTTACACTGATGTAAGATGGCTCTCTAAAGGGCACTGCTTGAAAAGATTTATGGACTGTTTGATACTCTTAGTGATTTTTTAATCGACAAACCTGAAATGGAGTATCTGACGAAAAACTAAAGCCGATATCTTTGAAAAACTAAATATATTAGATAAGCAACTTCAAGGAACAAATAAAACTCTTGTCTATGCAAAAGCAAAGATATTTGGTTTCATTGCCCTTATGTTATGTTATGTTAGAAATATCTTAACAACAACAATTTTGAACAGTTTCATTGGCTTCAAAATTGTGAAGTAAATGATACCGCTATACTTGTTATTGTCGATCATCTGAGAATAATTTCGGCTGATTTAAAATAAAGATTTTCTGATTTAAAACAAATTGATTTTCCAACATGGATGATGCAGCCAATATTTGTGGATTTGTCTGATATATCAAATATGCAGTACCAAGAAGAACTCGCAGAATTGCAAAATGACGAGTCAGTTAAAACTTTATTTAATATAAAAGAAGCGATGGCATGGCATTGTGAGGAAACAGAAATCAAATACCCAAATTCAACCAAATGTGCAAGAAAAAATGTGCAAAAAAATATTAATTTTAGAAAGGCTTAGGTGGGGCATCAACCAACCAGCCATGAGAAAATTGTCTCACAGTATTAAAGAATCTCTTTTTCACAACCTTTAGAAGTTTTCTTTTACCATCATCGTTAATATAACTTCTCTAAACATAGATGTTAATATTTAATTAAATAAAGATAAATAAATATGAATATATAAATGAATAATATGAATAATATGATAAATAAACTGAAATAAACATATGCAATTTTTCGTTTCAATCGTCGCAAAATTCGTCGCAATCAAAGATTCGTTTTTAAAAATAAAGTGACTCGTGTTTCACAATTTTTTGACAATTCCGATTAAGGCCTAGCCCTCAAAACGGCTAAACCGCTGCGGTTCTTAATCGCGTGATTTTGTGACTCAAGTAAGCTAATACTCACTTTCGGTTTTTTCCCGTGATTGATTGATTTTTCCCTATGTGTTTCTCCAGCGGTTTCAAAAACAGTAGTGCGGCCTCGGCCTAAGGTGGTTGAAAATTGGGGGTTGAATATTTTTATTACCTATATCTCTAAAATAGTAAAATAAATTGACAGTTATATTCCTCCTACAAAATAGTGTAAAATGTTTTTACAATTATCCAAAAAACGCGAGTGGTTAAGAGTATCTCAAAAACTTCAGTTGTTAGAGATGTGAAAATTGCTATTTAATTTCTTCCTGAAAGGTGGGTGAATGCGAAAGATGGAAAGAAATGGGTGTATTAACATTTTCCAAAAATCCAGATGAAAGAAGTAAAAAAGAATAATAAAAAAAAACTCATTAGCAGATCTGACAGTTTGATTTTTCTGACATTTAAATAATAGTTTATAATTACAATTTTAAAGGCAAATTGAAAATATAAATTTAAATGTTTTGATGACTCCACAGACAGTCGTACTATTCTAGGCCAGCGGTTCTCAAAGTGGGCGATATCGCCCCCCCAGTGGGCCATGACGTCGTTTTGGGGGTCGCTAGGTAGCCAGGGGGCGATATAGGGGGCGGTAGGTAGCCAGGGGGGCGATATAGGGGGCGTTAGGTATCACGAGCTATACAAAGTATTTCTGTTAACTTAAAACAAACAAATACGTTCAACAAAATTGTTCCGTGTTCAGTATTATACAACCGGCCTAGCTGCTATTTGCTGCTTATCGAGTATCGATAATCGCACGCACACACACAAACACAGCCAGCGTTACTAACTCTACCAACTTTTCGGTAGATCTACCACCTTTTAGTATCTTGCTCAAATTTACTACCTTAAAAAAAATCTGCCAACTTTTCAAGTTTCTGAAAAAAAAATGAAGAACAAAGAAGAACAGCTACCCCACAACTGTACTTAGGAAGTTGTTGTTCCCCAATCCTACAGACAACCTGTCGCTGAGGTGGTCGCTGTGGATGATACTAAAATATACAAGAGCTTACACTTTGTGGAATCACTGTCTCTCGGGATCATATCGATTTTCAGGAACAAAAGCCCACAATAATACCATCAGTAGATCTTTTAGTCGCAAGTGTAAGCTCTTGTATATTTTAGTATCGTCCACTGCGACCACCTCAGCGACAGGTTGTCTTATGCGATTGGAATCTGCAAAGTCTGCAATCACTTCTGTGATTACCCAGTCTGGAGGACAATCTTTGGCCGGTCTGACCAAAACCCAATTTTTGCGCCGTAGCAACTCATTGTAATGACAAGGACCATAGGGTCAATTATGATGACATAAAAGTCCTTGCCAGGTCTCTTAGGGAGCCACCACGTCCATCTAAGAGACTCTTATTAGAAATGTGTTGATGTTGAAATGTGTTTATAACGCCGGTGCAGCCATGAACTCAAGGAAAGACATGAACGGGTTGAGCAATATGTACGCTTGGCTTATGACTTGGGCGACGTCTAGACACAGTTGATTGGATGGGTGGTTTTCCGTTTTGCTATTTATTTTCTATTTTTGTTGCGGTTTTTGTTCTCTCGTGGTTCTACTTGTTATATAATTTCTTAAATGGGTGTCGTTGAGCTCCTTGTTTCTAGAAAGGTCTGGTTATCTTCCGTATTACTTTGTTTTTTTTGTAAACTGCTGCGTAGTGGTTGATTCAATTTTCCAGACGACTTTTACGTCTTTAAGTAATCTTTTTCCAGTGTGCTCGTGACTTCCGTGTCCTTCCAATGCTACTGACGTCACTATCGTTCCCAATGCGCACCTTCGCAGGTTCTTTTTAAACTTTAATTTATTTCAATAGATCGAAAACTTTTTGTAGGTTTCCTAGTGCTGTGTCGATCGGTTTGCTGTCCGACATTTTGCAAATAAAATATTAATTTTTAAACACCATAATTAAATTGTTCATGTGTTCAATTGTTCACCATGATTCGCTTTACAATAGTTGTTATGTATTCTACAACTTTTTGTCAACGTTATATGATGTTATACGTCTTAATACATTGTTCATCACCTTTTTTGTAGGTAATTAAAAACATCTTTTACTTTGTTTTTTGTAATTTCTGTAACAATTTTCTAGGTCTTTAAAAGAATCAATTAATAAATCAAAACGTCGACTTAAGAAGAATTTGAGTTTGTTTTTGTTGATCGTATTACCCGAATGCTACCGTTTGTGGAAAAAACAACAAATCTGTTAAAAAATAGAAATATTTTACTGTTTAACTAATAATGATCGTTATTATCTGCTGTTTATATATATATATATATATATATATATATATATATATATATATATATGTATATATATATATATGTATATATATATATATATATATATATATATATATTTATATATATATATATATATATATATATATATATATATATATATACACATATATAATACGATAGGTTTGGGGGGCGTTATTTACATTGGCATATCAAAGGTGGGCGATGAGACAAATAAGTTTGAGAAACACTGTTCTAGGCGATGGATCGTGCCTATTCTTGCTACCTTATGTTATGTCTGGAAATCAAAATCTAGTTTAAGGCAATATATAAAAGTTGATAGTGTTGAAAACTTGGATGAATCCTTCTATAATATCCCATAATTGCGAGTTGGTAAAATATTTTTTTTCCTTTACTCAACACTAGGTCATCCAAACCGGTTAAAACCGAACACGGTTAGCCGGGCTTTCTGTTAAAATTTATGAAACCGTAAAACCGGGTTTTTTCGAAAAACCGAAAGTCGGTTTTTATTTATTTTATTTTTTTCTTCAAGTGGAAAATAATTTAATTTTTCTATGGTTACTCATAAAGTATTATATTGTAGATTTAGTTATACTAAAATAAAACGTAAGGGGTCGTCCATTATTCACGTGATGTTTTTTAGCAACTTTTGATTCCAAAGTTTTAAGAACTTCGTGCCAAGAAACTGTCCAACTTCTCTCTAGCTGACCAAGGTGTCAAATTTACTCTCTTTAGCGTTTTCTCTTTCCCAATTTCAGTCAATAACTTTTGTCAGCGTTGTGTCAAATTTATAAAAATCTTAGTCTTAGATATTCAACATGACTCGCTAAAAAAGGATCGAATTCAGCTAATAGTTCGAAAATCATACAATAATTTCCGTTATTCGGATCACTGAACTATTTTTCCCTCTATAGCACACAACGGAAGAAAAATTAATACATATAAGAAATTGCATGACTCAATCAACAGATTCGGCTTTTCTTTTCGGCTTTTTCGTTTGTATCGCCGCTCTATATCTGTCTCTCTCAGACTCAATGCCACTACGCGGCATATGCCGGCCCCTCGATCCTGCTTCGGACCAACCACTACTAGGCAAATTGTAGAAACAAATTAATTTAACAATACGTGGTGAAACATATTACATGTTGAATTGTTTGTGTCGACCTAATAACATTTACATTAAGGTATATAAAAATGAATCTTTTTTAATTTCTGAACGACCAAAAAAAATGTTGGCCCCAAATTTGCCACCCCTAAAATCTGCCGCCCTAAGCTCCAGCCTACTCAGCCTGCTGGTAATCGATGGTGATCGAAAATTTATTTAATGCACTGAAATCGATTGAACCCACCTCAACAGATAGCGAGAGAGTTTTTTCGGTCGGCGGTAATTTCTGTACAAAATTTGGATCGTCAATGAAATATGACCTCTTAGATGCGTTTTTCTGAAATTTTCTTGAAATATTATTTTATTAAAAAACTTTATAATTTGTGTTACTTTTTTATAATCATAAAATAATAAAATTATGTATTTTTTTATATACCTACTCTAATAAAAATTATTTTAAATCCTATTTGAATATTTATATAAATATTGTGACACTTTTTTATTCTTTACGTAAATACAGGGTGCTTCAAAAACATGTATACACACTTTAAACTATTGTAGTTTTCCCGCTCTACAAGGCTAATGTTATATTTCTTCGCCAGGTGCCAGCATAATCGTCCCTCTATGTTATATTATCAGTTGGAATTTGTAATATCAACATGGGGGACGTACGTTTGAGTTTTGAAGAAAGTAAGCAGGTTATTAAGTGGTACTGGAAGTTTGAGAATGTAAATGAAGTTCAAAGACAGTGGAGAAGGGAGTATGATACAGAACCACCTTCAAGATTAACAATTACACGCATACGAGACAAATTCGAAGTTCATGGAACAGTGTGTGATGTGCATAAAGGTCATTCAGGTCGGCCTCGAACAGCTACAAGTGATGAGTCATCAACGGCAGTCTTGGAACTGTTTCAACGCTCTCCTAACAAATCTTCAAGGCAAGGGGCACGTGAAAGTGATGTAAGTGCTAGCAGCGTGCTACGCATTCTGAAGAGAGGCAAGTATCGTGTTTACATTCCAAGGCTGGTGCAACAGCTAAATGACGACGATCCAGATCGAAGGTTGCAATTTTGTGAATGGATTCAGGAGATGGTGATACGTGAACCGGGATTTATGGGTAGCATCATTTGGTCGGATGAAGCCCAATTCAAACTTAATGGAACTGTCAATAGGCACAATTGTGTTTACTGGGGTGAAGAAAATCCTCACATTACAATTGAAAAAGCTGTAAATTTGCCTGGTGTAAATGTGTGGTGCGGTTTGTCTTCAAGGGGACTCATTGGACCTTTTCGATTTGAAGGCACTGTAACTGGTATTAATTACCTAACAATGCTTGCTGATTCCATATTTCCTGCCATTCGTGCATTATACGGTAATGATGATTTTTATTTTCAACAAGATGGTGCTCCGCCGCACTATCACAGGGACGTACGAGCTTACCTGGATCAAAATTTGTCGGGACAGTGGATAGGACGCAGGGGGCCAATCGAGTTTCCAGCACGCTCTCCAGACCTTACACCACTGGATTTCTTCTTGTGGGGCACAGTAAAAGATGAGGTGTACAAACGTAAATCACGTAACCTAGACATTCTTTGGAATGAGATTCAAGCAGTGTGTAGAGAAATCTCATTGGACGTTTTGATACGATGTACAGAATCAGTGGTGACTCGTACTCAGAATTGTATTGATGCTGCAGGTCACCAATTTGAACAGTATTAACATTTGTTATTTATGTTTCATTTACATTGGACTTTCAGCTTTCTATTTTCCTGAAATTTAACTTTGTAGAACGGTAAATAAATTTTCTATGGAAGTTCAAAGTGTGTATACATTTTTTTGAAGCACCCTGTATAATGAAATAAAACCCAAATATTTTTTTTATATATTAAATAATTATAAATGGTGAATAAATATTTATTTTATTTGGTTTACATCCGCAATTTATTTATTTTTATACTTAAAACCGGGTTTTAACCGGTTAACCGGTTTTTTACTTTACGAAAAACCGAAAACCGGTTTTTGAAATTTCATCGGTTTTTTGGATGCCCTACTCAACACCGGAGTGTTTACCTTCCAATGCAATAACAACAATTTTAAAATGAGCAATTTGTCTCTTGGTCGAACCGTCCGATTGAGTTTCAATCCGCGTCAGGACTCGCACACGACGTGTCTGGAATTTACCTCGAAACGTCTACGGAATCTTATTCAAACCTTTTAAACTTATTTCGTCAGATTACGTTCCTCGTAAACAATGCAACAATCTTTATCGCGCTGTGATTTCATTTCTTATTATTCCCGTTGAATCACAAAACTTTATTGTTAAAAAAACTTAACTGCGGTTAATGAGATCATAATTAAACGTTGGTTTTCCTAATCGCTATGAATGAAACTGGACAAATATTACTATTAAAAGTTTAAGTTTGTGAAGGCCCCTTCACACTAAAGTGACCACATTTTCATTGAGACAAAGCGGGACAAATGGGATGAAATGAGAATTATAATTTAGTTATGAAAACAGACCAATAATTAAAAACATATATATTTTATCTATTCACTCACCAAAATAAACACATTCATAAATACATTATTGTATGTGAAGAATGCCGTTATAATCCTGTAAAAGTATCCAAATCGTTCGTAAAAGTCCAATGTAAATCAAATGGCGTTTCATTATTAAAAGATTTCTGTTTGTAGTTACTATAGCAACAACTTGCGTCACTAAAGAAAAATCATCGACGTAGTAAAAGTAAATTTTCTGACATATATTAGAATTGAATTATTTTTTCTTATTTTGAATCAAGAAGTCTCGGCCTCTCAATCTGGATTTACATGGCTTTAATATAACTTAACCTAACCATAACCTAATCTAGATTAAATCTACTCAATCTACTAATCTACTCAGATTACAGGGCCCAAGACTGAGCTTTGTGGCACACCGCGTGTAACCGCCATCTTTGCCCCGTCTTCCAGTTCAAGCTTTCTGTCGGACAGCAGGTCGAAATGTTTCTTACCATCAGTTCCTTCTTAATTAGGTTCCAGTTGGCAGAGTTTAACGCATTCCTTATGTCGATCGTGGCAAGGACGCACAAGTTTTTTTCATTTCTCCGTTTGCTATATCCCATACTCTCTTTACGGCTTGTATAGTTGAGCGCCTCTCTCTCTGAAACCGTACTGCCTGTTGGATAGGTCTTTCTTATTTGCTAGCTCTGCCGTTAGCCTTTTATAGATGAGTTGCTCTAGCAACTTTTCCGCACTGTCCAGAAACAGATCGGTTGTCCCCTCGTTTTCTTCCTTATCTGTTTTTCTATGAGTACAAGCCTTGTTGTTTTCCAGATACGGCCAGATAAGTGTCGGCCTCTCAATCCGGATTTATATGGCTCTAATATAACTTAACCTAACCACAACCTAATCTAGATTAGATCTACTTATTGCGATTAAACCACTCGCCGTCGGCTCGTGCTTTAAACTCATAGCAACTCAGAAAAGCCCTTCTTCACACATTTGTATCATAAACTACTATTATTGTATACATTCATATACTTCTCCATAAATATACAAAAATGTATTTACATACATTTAAAATAAGAAATGCAGATATTTTCTAAAAAGCGGGACATTTTTAAAAATCGGCGGGACGCGGGACTGTCTTCCAAAAAGCGGGACTGTCCCGCCAAAATCGGGACGTGTGGTCACTTTACCTTACAAGGTCAATATAATTGCTTCAATTAGACAAACAAGGCTATACAGAGAAGACTAGACAGACAAGACTAAACAGACAAGACTGGACAGACAAGATTGGACAGACAAGACTTTTTTTTTTTTTTTTTAAAGTGGTTCAGGGTAAGCTCTCACCAAATCCCCTATTCCACCTTGGCTTTTAGTATGCGCCACCCCGGTATCGCATATATTGCATTCATTCAGGGTGGGCAGCCCGGACGGTTAATGAAAACCGCCCTAGTTGTCGCCTCCCCGACCAGGATTCGAACCCGGGTCTCCCGCATTGAAAGGCGGGTATGTTGTCAACTACACCACCGAGGAGGACTGGACAGACAAGACTGGACAGGCAAGACTGGACACACAAGACTGGATAGACAAGACTGGACAGACAAGACTGGACATACAAAATCGACAGAAAAGACTGGACAGACAAGACTGAACAGACAAGACTGGACAGACAAGACTGGACAAACAAGAGTAGACACATAAAACTAGACAGACAAGACTAGACAGACTAGTCAAGACAGACTAGACTAGACATACTAGACTAGACAGACAAGACTAGACAGACAAGACTGGAGAGAGAAGATTGGACAGACAAGACTGGACAGGCAAGATTGGACAGACAATATTGTAAAGACAAGACTGAACAGACAAGACGGGACAAGCAAAATTGAATAGACAAGACTGGAAACACAAGAATGGACAGACAAGACGAGACAGACAAGACTGGACAGACAAGACTGGACAGACAAGACTGGACGGACAAGGCTGTAGAGACATGAGTGGACAGACAAGACTAGACAGGAAAAACTAGACAGACAAGACTGAGCAGACAGGACTAGACATATAAGACTAGACAGACAAGACTATACAGACAAAATTAGACAGACAAGAATAGACAAACAAGAAGATAGAGAAGACTCACTAAACCCGCTAATCTCCTTGGGCTTTTAATATGCGCCACCCTGGTATCGCAAATTTTGCATTCATTCAGTGTGGGCAGCCTGGACGGTTAGTGAAAACCGCCCAAGTTGTCGCCTTCCCTACCACGATTCGAACCCGGGTCTCCCGCATTGAAAGGCGGGTATGTTGTCAACTACACTACCGAGGAGAATAGATAGACAAAAGTAGAGAGACAAAATTAGAAAGGTTTTTGGAAAGACCAGATAGACAAGGCTAGACAGACAAGAGTAGACGGACAAGATTAGACAGACAAGTCTAAAGCTCTCACTAAACCCCTTATTTCACTTTGGCTTTAAGTATACGCCAGCCCGGACGGTTAGTGAAAACCGCACTAGTTGAAATTGGGACACGGGAATCGAACCCGGGTCTCCCACTTGTCAGGCGGGTATTTTGTCACTACACTACACTACCGAGGCGGACAGTCAGATAAGACTAGACATACAAGACTAGACAAATAAGATAAAATAAATTTGATTTTTAATTGAAGCTCCTTTAATATACCAAACTAGTGTCAATATTTATTGACAATATTTTCATCATTTTGCCTAGTAATGCTAGCGTGTGGTAATTTCTTGAAACAATCTTTACTGAAATGTAAACAAGGAAGGTAGGTCTTGCCTTGATAAATGCAAGATTGTAACTGACCAAACACTGAAGCAATTATATTGATCGTGTGAGCGACATCTTCCATATTTTTTCTTTCAAAATATTGAGTCAATAATTTGAAGCAATTATATTGACCGTGCGAGGGACTCTTAAGTCTATTAGGTATACGTCTAACAATAAGTAATAAACGAGAAAACAACGAGAAAATTCGTAGTTTTCTGTGAGAATAAACGTGTTAAGTAAGATTCTATCTAATCTTCATTTAGATTTTACTGAAAAATGAGTTTTGTTACATACCGAAAATGTTCCTTTAATTCGAGTTATTTATTGGGTAAAGTTCCATCAAACACACACAGACACAAAACACAGATCGTTTATCACTGAGCGTAAAAAACCGATTTGATATTGGAATTCGGCAGAATTCGTTGGAACGCATTTGAAACTAGAGAATGTTTCTTTTTCCTCACCCGCTGTTGTATTTGCGAATACTTGCACAGTCGAAACAATTACACGCTAACAAATGTTTAACATAATTGGTAAATATTTACGCGGATCGTTACCTTGACGGAAAATGTTTACTTTCTTCAAAATTAATTTATTACGGCGTTCACTTTTAGCACGTTTCAATTTCATTCTGTTTACCTCTTAATATTTATTTATACAAATTGTTGCTAATGCAGACAGAACAAATATTTCAACTATTCGTTTCTTATTTATTATGCTAACTGTATCAGTAAAACGCAATAGTTTCAATTATTGTTAGATGAGTTTCATCTAATACAAGAATTAAAACAGTTTGGATTAATCAAAAAGAAACAGACTATACTATACTAAGGACTATAGGTACTTACGTATTAACGCCACCACCGCTACATTTTTAAATGCCGCCAATCTACACCTAAAATTTTTATGATAAATCATAAAATAAAACATATTATTATTATTATTTATTTATTCGTTTAGCCCTCTAAGGAGCACGTAGAACCATTACTTAGCACTGGTCATCTTGTTCTTTTTATCTTCCCAAAACTTCCTCATCCTTTCGCTCTGGGCCTATCTTCTTTCTTGCGTCCATGCGTTTTTTAGTTTCAAACTCTTAGTTGTTGAATTTTTTGATGTGAAGTTATGTGAATTTATTTCTTGCCTGTATTTAGTTCGTGTAGTTGCCAATGGGTCTATATTGATTACTGAGAGGTCATGTTGGGTGTCTACCATCCAGCGTACTTTGGACTGTCGGGTTCCATTGATGATGTGGAAGATTTTCTTGGTCAATCGAGATTCATCCATTCGTACTATATGACCGTAGTATTTCAGACGTCTTTTCCGTGCAACTGAGGAGAATCGTTCTGTCAGGGAATACAGTTCTTGTGAGCTTTTACGCATCCAGATACCATCTTGTACCTTGAGTCCAAATATTTTTCTCAGTATCTGACGTTCTATTTTCTCAATATCATTGATGTAGATGGTTAATGATGAAGTCTCAATTGCATAGAGTGCTTCTGGAACTTTTCTGCACGTGTTTTGTTAGACATTCTTTCCTTACCAGTGTTTCCAATTATTTCACCTAGATACTAGAAGTGCTTAACTTGTATGCTGTTGCCATATTTGGTTGCAAGATATGTCATATTTGAGCTCTTGGAGCCTATGTATTGAGTTTTCTCGTAAGAGATTTGAAGGCCGGTCCTGATGGCGATTTCATGAAGTTCCTCGATGGCGTGTTTGGCTTCTTCAGTAGTCCGGCTAATTATTGCAAGGTCGTCAGCAAAAGCGAGATACTTTATGTTGATTCGTTTGTCCTTTGTTCCCATATATACTCCAGGTACTTCTTTCTCCCATATTTTGATTATCTTATCTAGTACCAGGTTGAAGAGGAGTGGGGACAATCCATCGCCCTGTCTTACTCCAGTTCTGATTTGCAAAGGCTCGGAGATTTCATCCATGAATTTTACTTTAGATGTTGTGCCTGACAAATTATGTTCGATTAACTTGGTTGTTTTACTATCCACACCGTATTCATGAAGTATATTAAACGCGTTATGCGGTCAATCGAGTCATAGGCTTTCTTGAAGTCTACGAAAGTGACAACTGTGCGGTTGGGCTGACGATGTTGCTGTATCATCTTCAGGTTCCAGATTTGTTCCGCGCATGATCGGTGCGGTTGGAAACCTGCCTGATATTCACCGATCAGATGTTCTGTCTGTTCTTTCGGTTTTGTGAGGAGGGCACGTGAGAGAACTTTATAGGCGATTGATAGAAGGGAAATGCCTCGGTAATTGTATCAGTCTTGTCGCCCTTTTTGTGTAGTGGGAGTATCAAAGCATATTTCCAGTTCGTTGGTATGATGCCGCTCTTCCATGTATTTGCAATGATAGCTTGCAGTCTGTCAATCAAGAGTTTACCTCCGATCTTGAGCATTTCAGCGATTAAGCCGTCTTTCCCTGGTGCCTTGTTGTTTTTTAGGTGTAAAATGATGTTTCGTATTTCCTCATGTGTTGGTGGAACAGAGTTCTGGTTTGAGGTGGCTATGTGGCATTGGAATCTTTCTTCGGGGGGTTCACAGTTGTGTAGCTTCTCGAAGTACTGTTTCAGAATTTCGCAGTTCGCTTTTGTGTTGGTTTCAAGGGTTTCATCAGGCCGACGGAAGCAAAGGCTCGGTGGCTTGTAATTCATCAGTTCTTCCCTAAATGTTCTGTAGAAGTTTCGCGTGTTATTTCTTTTGAACTAATTGTCGATTTCTTCTAATTTTTGGGAATGGTATGTCCGTTTAATGCTTCTGCTCGTTTTGGATGTTTCCCTCTGCATTTTTAAGAAATTATGCCAATTCTCTTGTGTCTTGTTGCTGTGCTAAGTCTTCCACACAAGCATACGGGATTCAAGGGCCCTGTCGCATTCCAATGTCCACCATCTGAGTTTTCATTTTCGTGGCAGTTGACCGAGTTTCCTTGCTGATTGCTGGATTATCTGAAGAAGTTCGTCCCATGTTTGTGTGTCGGTCTGTAGTGATTGTGCGAAGTCCTCTGCGTGTTCTCTTAGGTATTTTGGATCTATACACGTGAATTTAGATTTTTACACTTCTTTCTGTTAGGTAAGAAGCAGGTTTTAATTTGTAAAAGATAATGGTCGGACTCCACGTAACTCTTGCGTACCCTCACGTTCATGATTTCTGGGGAGGATTTTCTGGTTATCGCTACGTGATCGATTTGTTATTCCCCGATGTGGTTGATTGGTGATTTCCAGGTTGTCATCTTCCGTGGTGGTTTCTTAAAGTGTGTGGACATTAATTGGAGGTTAGCCTCCATTAGTTAGAGAAATCTAGCACAGAGTTCTGGATACTGTTATGTACTAGAAATGCGGTTCCCAATATATGAAAATTACTATTTCTTAGCTTGACTGCAGGCTTTCCCTTGTAGATACGATATCCACCAGAGTCAAAATGATCACAATCACGAAATCGTCTTTCTTGTATTGCAAGTATGAGGATATTGAATTTATCGCGGGTGTCCGTTAGCATCTTTAGTTTTCCTGTTTTGGTCAGCGTCTGTAGGTTGAGAGTAAATGAAGTGACCAATGAACATATAAATCAAGAGAACATACGCGCGGCAGCGCGAACTGTCGATCCAATATATAGCGGTGGTGGCGTTAATATGTAAGTACCGGACTATACTAAGGTAAGGAATATATTTAATCCTTTGAGGCACTGCGGTATTAGAAGTGTCCCACCTTTTTATGCGTGAATGTGATGACAGTTTAGAGGCGTTTTGGCAATGATCCATGCATTATAATGGTGGGATAGTTTTTGAACCACCTCCATATATTGCAATAGCCACGTGGACATACATATTTCTGTGAAACGAGTCTTCTTATTTTTTTTTAATTACTTACCCCTTATAATTGCTTCAATCAAGACATCACCTCGTTTATATTTTGTTAAAGATTGTTTACACAAGTTGCTACCGTTAGCGCTACTAGGAAAAATGATGGAAATATCGTCAATACGGACAATAAATATTGACACTGCTTCAATACATCGAAAGAGCTTCAATAAAAATCAAATTCATTTGATATGTCTCAATTTAATTGACGTCAATACAGTCAATATTTAATATTTATTTAATATAATTGCTTCAATATTATTGACTTAATATATTGAAAAAAAATAGTTTTGAAGACAGTATGTCTCTCACACGGTCAATATAATTGCTTCAATATTTGGACTATACTAAGGACTATACTAAGGTCTATACTAAGGACTATACTAAGGAAAGTAATAGACTTAATCCTTTTTATGCACGGCGGCATTAGAAGTGCCCCACCTTATTGATGCGTCAATGCAATGGAAACATTTTAAAACCGTTTCGGTAGTGATCTAAACATTATAGTAATAGAATAGGTGCCTAAAAGGGTTAACTCTTTCAAGCAGGGAAACTCTTTCTAGATAATTTTAAATATTCCACCATGCATATTTTCATCAAAAATGGGAATACCGCCGTGCCTTAACCATTTCACTGCGCAATACATTTTGAGATTTTGTGCTCGCTGTGCGCAATTACTTTGGGAATTGCGGATTTATTCTTTGGCTGAAATCGAGTGCAACGAGTTTTGAAATATAAAGGCCGATTCTCATATACGCGACATTCAGCTACGCGACGTCACGCGACATTGCCTGTCAAATAATGATTATATTGTTTTAAATGGACATGTTCTCACTATGGCTACGCGACGTGCCCATTTAAAACAATGTAATCATTATTTGACAGGCGATGTCGCACGACGTCGCGTAGCTGAGTGTCGCGCATATGTCAGACATGATGGTGAAGTAACGTTTATCTTCGTGGGGCCGGAATATACATCATCAAGATCGTTTTGGAGTAAAGGTTTCTGCATCTTTCCATTTATCCTCGCGATTTGTCAATTTTTGTTTCGTTCCTTTTGATACAACGACAGGCTGGTCATCATCATCTGTATTATCGGAATCATCGGTAGCAATTATCAAGTCTTCATTAAGTCCTCACCTTGTCATCTTCTGACGACATTTCGTCCAGAAATTCACTCTCACTTCTCAATAATGTTTCCTCTAATTCAGCATCACTCAAAAATTTGTTTCTCTGGCCATGGTCACTGTTCGATTTAGTTATAACAAGAAGAATAAACTGATAGTGGTTGTAGAATTGCTTTTTATATAAAACAACGAATCTCTTGATCCATATAATATCCGTATACTCCTGCCCGTCTAATTATTACTGGAACAAAAGAGACCAAGTGTTTTCCAAAATTTTCCATACCATAAACGTATTGAACCGTTCATAGAATTCCGGATCAAATGCACCCAAATGGTAAATAGTCTTTTTTTTTCAAAATTTTATTCTTTCAGATTTTCACAAATTATTGATTTTTATTGATTTACGTAACCTTTAGATCTGATTCCTTTAGTAATTTCAGGATCTGGGTGGGATTCTAAGATTGCAACTCCTCTTCGTTCAAGCAGTGGGCCCTAGGGTATATCTGCTGCTTACGGAGAAGTGCTGCGCAATCCTTGAGCAGATGTATGGGAGTATCCTCTGCTGAGCTGCAAAATCTGCATTTATCATCTTCCTCTAGACCAGTGGTTCTCAAACTGGGTGCCGCGGCACCCTAGGGAGCGTATGCTTGGGATGCCGCAGCAATAATCAAGAAATGTAAAAACATGTTAAAAGAAAATTACATGAAACGTCAGGTAAACGTTTCTGGGTCTTTAAAACGGAAAAGTGATGAACTCGGAGGAGACGAAATATCCCAGCAGACACCTGCGAGTCTAAATCATTCAAGTTCGTTTGGGACGAATTGGTTCGATTGGGATACCTTTCTGACAACTTTCTAATTGAAACCGCCACTTCTCTCAATGTTGCATTCTTCACATACGCTTACATTAAAAACAGGTACAGGAGTTGTATCTATATATAACTCTCTGTATCAAGTAGTTTGAGGGTGAAATTAACCAAACTTCCGATAAACTTAAAGGAAATGATAAAAAAATCTTCCAAACAATTTTATTCATCCCATTAAAGACAATTGAGCATTAAATTTGTATTGTTGTTTTCCTAAGTTTTCAAACAGTTTTTAGGATAGCTGTACCGCGAATTTTTTTTAGCCCGATAAGGGTGCCGCAGCAAAAAAAGTTTGAGAACCGCTGCTCTAGACCTAGGGTCTTAAGGTCTTAAGTATGTAATGCCCCGCCAAACTCCCGTCATAATTCTAAACTTGTTCCTGTTTCAGGCAAGCTTTTGTTCTTTTCTGTTTAAAATATCCCAGCATTACTTTGGATTGTCGTAGCCCAGGAAGTTCCTTGCAGGTTTTCTTCCATTGTATCTTCATCTAAACTTTTGTGGATGGTGTTCAAACTCCTACCACAGGGTACCGGATCTATAAAGGGATTACTGGATCCCTTGTTTGCTAGGTGATCGGCTTCTTCGTTTCTGTCTATACCAGCGTGTCCTGGTACCCAGTACAGCGTTACTTTATTGTCTCTGCGACGCTTGTTTAGCTTTCCCTGACAGTCCCATAACAGTTTGGAACTGATGGTATTTGGTACGAGGTCCAAACACTCCAACACCAGTATCTTCCTTCGTCTTTGAACCATCTGTATACCACTTTATAGCACTTTGCTCAATCTAGTATGCTGAGGAGGTAAATATAACTCCTAGTCAAAGTATAACTTTTTGGCAAAATCCAAATTATCTAATTTTAAAGCAGCCAAACCCCAAATAGAATATTACATTAAGTTAATTTCGTCAGAAATTGAAACTTCGTGCGTCCAGCCTCGTTAGTAAAAATTAATTAAAAATAATATTCACATGGGTCTAGAGATTACAAATATCGAATTATATCGATCCGTTTACAAATATTTTCGAAAGAGAATAATTAAAAATAATATTTAAACGGGTCTTGGAGATTAAAAATATCGAATTACATCGATCCTTTTACAAATATTTTCCAACTAGAAATAGCTCCGTCAAAAAAAAAGTCTTGACTTGATTTATCGCCGGTTCACGTAAATTTATATCCGTGATGTAAAAGTAAATATTTTCTGCTGACTTTTTCCTTTTTGCCAAACGGCGGAAAAAACTCTTCGTCTTGGCAAAACGTCCACGGACCACTGACTGGGAACGTTCTTCTTATTCGACTCGAATTTCAATTCCACATTTTAAATCCACCGTCTAACCCAAACCGTTCATTGCATATTAAAACTGGATTTTATATCAGCATGCAATATGTTTTATCATTTATATTCATTATATCTTTATAACAATATAGAAGTAAATATATACAGGGAGTTTTTTTAATGTGTGTAATGTAAATTTGTAATTAAAAAAAATGAGTGTTTGAACGTCGACCGTAAACGTTCAAACACTCATTTTTTGAATTACAGATTTACATTACACAGTTTAAAAAATATCCTGTATATATTTACTTCTATATTAAATAGTATAAAATAGATAATGTAAAACTTCCTTGACGGTTGTGGCAGGTTTCAAAGTTATGTTAGTTAAAGATGTCAGTCAAAGTTATTTCAGTACGTGTTATATCAGTTTGAAATGTCACTCAAAATTATGTCAAGTAATGGAAAATCCGAGAAAATTTATTTCGCTAAAATCGTTATTTATTAAGTTATTTAAAAAGTGTTTCTGGAAGTGTTTGTACTGCTGGTTACAAATATGCAAATTGTATTTTGCTAGCTGCTTTCGACCACGAGATACGACTTGATAAAATTGATACAATCAAATGAAATTTGGTGAAATTTTGTCACCTGGGCTGAATGCACCTAAATCTAAATGCACCTACTGGGAAATGACCTTCCGAAACCCGTATGCAATTATCTGCAACTGTTCCAATTGTTTTATAGATTCGAAAATCGAAAAATTTCTTTTTCTGAAAATTGACTTTTGCGAACAATTTACTCATCGATTTGTATCAATGATCAATCAACCATTCTATTTTCTAAAAGTGTTTTTATTGCTGGTTACAAATATGCAAATCGCATAATGCTAGCTGTTCCCGATCGCGATATACTTTTACACGATATTTAGTTCTCTTTAAGGCCGATTCTCATATACGGGACACTCAGCTACGAGACGTCACGCGACATCGCCTATCAAATAATGATTACATTGTTTTAAATGTGCACGTTCTCACTATGGCTACGCGACAGCTACGCGACGTGCCCATTTAAAACAATGTAATCATTATTTGACAGGCGATGTCGCACGACGTCGCGTAGCTGAGTGTCGCGCATATCGGAATCGACTTTTAGGCGATATCCATTAAGGCCGATTCTCATATACGCGACACTTAGAAACGCGACGTCGCGCGTCGCGCGGCATCGCCTGTCAAATAATGATTACATTGTTTTAAATGGGCACGTTCTCATTATGGCTATGCGACAGCCGCTACAAGTCGCTATGCCGCGCACTGTCGCTGGGATTATTTCGTCAGCATTCTTTTACGTTTTATCGCTCGACGTCGGATTACGTTTAACCAGTTTGTTTGTGATTTTAATGATGGATTGTGTCAAAAAACGGCGTGTTTTTGAAAATGAGTGTAATGAACGGCGAAAAAGCTGAGGAATTGATCGCTCTTGTGGCTAATTGATCGCTCTTGTGGCTTGTTGAACTGTATGACTTACAAAATAAAAATTACAATAATCAACAGAGAAAAGATCTAATTTGGAAAGAAATTTCTTTAAAACGAGTCTCGTAGGTAGAGACTCTTGTAATTGTTTGAAAAGAGTATGGAATACTTCTTCTACCATCTGATGCACCCAATATTTTCTTTTCCTCTTCTTTTCTTTTAATTTCTCATTTTCATAGCACTTCGCTACGACGAAAAAATCATCGGAACTTGACGAACCTGACATTTTGAAAAAATATCTTAACCTAAAATGTAGAGAAACTGCATTGCTTTGACACTTGCAGCAAAGAATCACGTAACTGAGTATCCCATAGGTATATGATAATACCTAGCAGCGACGCGACAATTCGCGACACTTCCTCGCGTGTCATATCGTAGCTGAGTGTCGCGTATATAAGAATTGGCCTTAAATCAGTTTTAATTAAATGACAATATTTAAAATTAATAACGGAAACTATGTAAGCAGAAGATAGACTTTAATGTTATTTCCCTTAGATAAAAGATCTGAGGTACTCTCAAGTCGTACCTAAAGTACTTTATAAAATTTATATTACTAGTACTTTTAAAGTACTTTAATTTTTCATTGTTGTAAAATGTCAAAATGTTGACATTTCTCTGTTAAAGAACGTCATATGTAGATATGACTTAACCTAACCTTATTTCCGTCATTTAGATTGAATTATAAAATTCATTATGTTTTTAACACACCAAGTGTGGTAAAAACCAAATGTGGTTAACACGTAGTAACTGTCGCAACCATCCTATTCATTATTTCCGTCAGTTAGAAAAAAACATTTGAGTTACTCCCAAATTGAACGAAGTAACGAAGTTTTACATTTCAAAAATATATCAATGGATGCATATTCAAGCAACCTTTGACAAGATCTAACCCTCCGATGGACGCGCCAGCGATAATTAGACCGCAAATATATGTTTAGATAAACATATTGAATGTAAATTTATGGGGGCATGTTCACCAAAGGGTTAAATTGACATTTGTAATTTATTGTCAAATACGTTTTATTCAAGATGCCTTATTATTATAATGCATAATAATATATAATTAAATGATATTAAAAATAAAGATATAAATAATAATAATAAGTAGCAGCAGACTACATATTAAAAGTTTGGCGGCTTATTTAAAATAACTAATAATTTCTGCCATATTTATTAATGGTAGATAGCCCTTATATATAAGATTAATATACAGAAGCCGTTTAATATACAGAAGAGATTAAAACTCGTAATTACAAATATTGACGAAACATGAATATTTTGTAAATATATGACTCATTTAACTAAACTCGGAGATAAAGATAAACGTAGAGTATTGGAAAAAATAATTTATTCGATTAGAACTTGCTACAGCGTCTTTATCAGCCTTACTGGAAATCGAAGGATTTGTCATTGTAAAATGTGTCATGGAAATCTTACAAATACAGCAAAACTTTTCGATAAAGGAAAAGAATTCAAGTGTTTTCCTTGATATTGCGAGAAAAAAATATTAATGATTTAATGTGACAATCAGTCCCTGGTACTTTTATGTAAATCCATACATTTAATTCAGACTATCCTATCACGTCTTGTCTTTGCAGATGTCTATGTCAAAAAAACATTTACTATCAAAACTCGACGTCATAACATTTAATTGTCTTGTTTGTTAACTGCAGCGAATATTAAGGAACAATAATTAAAATGAAAAATACACGATAAACATAGATTATAAATAATCTACGCTAGACTAAATATTGACAACATTTGAACCGTTTGGTATTATATATATATATATATATATATATATATATATATATATATATATATATATATATATAATATATATATATATATATATATATATATATATATATAAATATATATATATATATATATATAAGTCCACTTATGAGTTAATGGTAGTTTTGGTGAGATATTCCTCTTTTTACAACGTTTTTATTAGTTCGCTTTGTTTTCTGTCGGTTCTAAGCTTTGTCTGTTCTGGGCTCTGTCTGTTCAGGGCTCTAACTGCTTTGGAGTCTTCTGGACACTAACTGTTCTGCGCCCTAACAGTTATGGGCTCTATCTGTTCCGGGTTCTGTCAGATCTGAGCCCTCTCTGTTCTGAGCTCTGTTTGTTCTGGACGCTGTTCTCATAAACTTTTCAGAATTGGGGCAATGTAGGCAACGGTGTGTGCTACGCATGCTTAAAATTATATATATATTTATATAGACTGTCTAGTCTTGTCTGTCTAGTCTTGTCTGTCTAGTCTTGTCTGTCTAGTCTTGTCTGTCTAGTCTTGTCTGTCTAGTCTTGTCTGTCTAGTCTTGTCTGTCTAGTCTTGTCTGTCTAGTCTTGTCTGTCTAGTCTTGTCTGTCTAGTCTTGTCTGTCTAGTCTTGTCTGTCTAGTCTTGTCTGTCTAGTCTTGTCTGTCTAGTCTTGTTTTCTGTCGGTTCTAAGCTTTGTCTGTTCTGGGCTCTGTCTGTTCAGGGCTCTAACTGCTCTGGAGTCTTCTGGACACTAACTGTTCTGCGCCCTAACAGTTATGGGCTCTATCTGTTCCGGGTTCTGTCAGATCTGAGCCCTCTCTGTTCTGAGCTCTGTTTGTTCTGGACGCTGTTCTCATAAACTTTTCAGAATTGGGGCAATGCAGGCAACGGTGTGTGCTACGCATGCTTAAAATTATATATATATATATATATATATATTTATATATTTATATATATATATATATATATATATATATATATATATATATATAAACAGGCAAGATTAGACAGACAAGACTAGACAGACAAGAGTAGACATACAAGGCTAGACAAGCAAGAGTAGACAGACAAGACTGGACAGATAAGACTAGACAGAGTCCTGCCCACCCTGAATGAATGCAAAATATGCGATACCGGGGTGGCGCATACTAAAAGCCCAGGTGGATTATAGTCTTGTCTGTCTAGTCTTGTCTGTCTAGTCTTATCTATCTAGTCTTGTCTGTCTAGTCTTGTCTGTCTAGTCTTGTCTGTCTAGTCTTGTCTGTCTAGTCTTGTCTGTCTAGTCTTGTCTGTCTAGTCTTGTCTGTCTAGTCTTGTCTGTCTAGTCTTGTCTGTCTACATACCCGCCTTTCAATGCGGGAGACCCGGGTTCGAATCCTGGTCGGGGAGGCGACAACTAGGGCGGTTTTCATTTACCGTCCGGGCTGCCCACCCTGAATGAATGCAATATATGCGATACCGGGGTGGCGCATACTAAAAGCCAAGGTGGAATAGGGGATTTGGTGAGAGTCTTGTCTGTCTAGTCTTGTCTGTCTAGTCTTGTCTGTCTAGTCTTGTCTGTCTAGTCTTGTCTGTCTAGTCTTGTCTGTCTAGTCTTGTCTGTCTAGTCTTGTCTGTCTAGTCTTGTCTGTCTAGTCTTGTCTGTCTAGTCTTGTCTGTCTAGTCTGTCTAGTCTTGTCTGTCTAGTCTTGTCTGTCTAGTCTTGTCTGTCTAGTCTTGTCTGTCTAGTCTTGTCTGTCTAGTCTTGTCTGTCTAGTCTTGTCTGTCTAGTCTTGTCTGTCTAGTCTTGTCTGTCTAGTCTTGTCTGTCTAGTCTTGTCTGTCTAGTCTTGTCTGTCTAGTCTTGTCTGTCTAGTCTTGTCTGTCTAGTCTTGTCTGTCTAGTCTTGTCTGTCTAGTCTTGTCTGTCTAGTCTTGTCTGTCTAGTCTTGTCTGTCTAGTCTTGTCTGTCTAGTCTTGTCTGTCTAGTCTTGTCTGTCTAGTCTTGTCTGTCTAGTCTTGTCTGTCTAGTCTTGTCTGTCTAGTCTTGTCTGTCTAGTCTTGTCTGTCTAGTCTTGTCTGTCTAGTCTTGTCTGTCTAGTCTTGTCTGTCTAGTCTTGTCTGTCTAGTCTTGTCTGTCTAGTCTTGTCTGTCTAGTCTTGTCTGTCTAGTCTTGTCTGTCTAGTCTTGTCTGTCTAGTCTTGTCTGTCTAGTCTTGTCTGTCTAGTCTTGTCTGTCTAGTCTTGTCTGTCTAGTCTTGTCTGTCTAGTCTTGTCTGTCTAGTCTTGTCTGTCTAGTCTTGTCTGTCTAGTCTTGTCTGTCTAGTCTTGTCTGTCTAGTCTTGTCTGTCTAGTCTTGTCTGTCTAGTCTTGTCTGTCTAGTCTTGTCTGTCTAGTCTTGTCTGTCTAGTCTTGTCTGTCTAGTCTTGTCTGTCTAGTCTTGTCTGTCTAGTCTTGTCTGTCTAGTCTTGTCTGTCTAGTCTTGTCTGTCTAGTCTTGTCTGTCTAGTCTTGTCTGTCTAGTCTTGTCTGTCTAGTCTTGTCTGTCTAGTCTTGTCTGTCTAGTCTTGTCTGTCTAGTCTTGTCTGTCTAGTCTTGTCTGTCTAGTCTTGTCTGTCTAGTCTTGTCTGTCTAGTCTTGTCTGTCTAGTCTTGTCTGTCTAGTCTTGTCTGTCTAGTCTTGTCTGTCTAGTCTTGTCTGTCTAGTCTTGTCTGTCTAGTCTTGTCTGTCTAGTCTTGTCTGTCTAGTCTTGTCTGTCTAGTCTTGTCTGTCTAGTCTTGTCTGTCTAGTCTTGTCTGTCTAGTCTTGTCTGTCTAGTCTTGTCTGTCTAGTCTTGTCTGTCTAGTCTTGTCTGTCTAGTCTTGTCTGTCTAGTCTTGTCTGTCTAGTCTTGTCTGTCTAGTCTTGTCTGTCTAGTCTTGTCTGTCTAGTCTTGTCTGTCTAGTCTTGTCTGTCTAGTCTTGTCTGTCTAGTCTTGTCTGTCTAGTCTTGTCTGTCTAGTCTTGTCTGTCTAGTCTTGTCTGTCTAGTCTTGTCTGTCTACATACCCGCCTTTCAATGCGGGAGACCCGGGTTCGAATCCTGGTCGGGGAGGCGACAACTAGGGCGGTTTTCATTAACCGTCCGGGCTGCCCACCCTGAATGAATGCAATATATGCGATACCGGGGTGGCGCATACTAAAAGCCAAGGTGGAATAGGGGATTTGGTGAGAGTCTTGTCTGTCTAGTCTTGTCTGTCTAGTCTTGTCTGTCTAGTCTTGTCTGTCTAGTCTTGTCTGTCTAGTCTTGTCTGTCTAGTCTTGTCTGTCTAGTCTTGTCTGTCTAGTCTTGTCTGTCTAGTCTTGTCTGTCTAGTCTTGTCTGTCTAGTCTTGTCTGTCTAGTCTTGTCTGTCTAGTCTTGTCTGTCTAGTCTTGTCTGTCTAGTCTTGTCTGTCTAGTCTTGTCTGTCTAGTCTTGTCTGTCTAGTCTTGTCTGTCTAGTCTTGTCTGTCTAGTCTTGTCTGTCTAGTCTTGTCTGTCTAGTCTTGTCTGTCTAGTCTTGTCTGTCTAGTCTTGTCTGTCTAGTCTTGTCTGTCTAGTCTTGTCTGTCTAGTCTTGTCTGTCTAGTCTTGTCTGTCTAGTCTTGTCTGTCTAGTCTTGTCTGTCTAGTCTTGTCTGTCTAGTCTTGTCTGTCTAGTCTTGTCTGTCTAGTCTTGTCTGTCTAGTCTTGTCTGTCTAGTCTTGTCTGTCTAGTCTAGTCTTGTCTGTCTAGTCTTGTCTGTCTAGTCTTGTCTGTCTAGTCTTGTCTGTCTAGTCTTGTCTGTCTAGTCTTGTCTGTCTAGTCTTGTCTGTCTAGTCTTGTCTGTCTAGTCTTGTCTGTCTAGTCTTGTCTGTCTAGTCTTGTCTGTCTAGTCTTGTCTGTCTAGTCTTGTCTGTCTAGTCTTGTCTGTCTAGTCTTGTCTGTCTAGTCTTGTCTGTCTAGTCTTGTCTGTCTAGTCTTGTCTGTCTAGTCTTGTCTGTCTAGTCTTGTCTGTCTAGTCTTGTCTGTCTAGTCTTGTCTGTCTAGTCTTGTCTGTCTAGTCTTGTCTGTCTAGTCTTGTCTGTCTAGTCTTGTCTGTCTAGTCTTGTCTGTCTAGTCTTGTCTGTCTAGTCTTGTCTGTCTAGTCTTGTCTGTCTAGTCTTGTCTGTCTAGTCTTGTCTGTCTAGTCTTGTCTGTCTAGTCTTGTCTGTCTAGTCTTGTCTGTCTAGTCTTGTCTGTCTAGTCTTGTCTGTCTAGTCCTTGTCTGTCTAGTCTTGTCTGTCTAGTCTTGTCTGTCTAGTCTTGTCTGTCTAGTCTTGTCTGTCTAGTCTTGTCTGTCTAGTCTTGTCTGTCTAGTCTTGTCTGTCTAGTCTTGTCTGTCTAGTCTTGTCTGTCTAGTCTTGTCTGTCTAGTCTTGTCTGTCTAGTCTTGTCTGTCTAGTCTTGTCTGTCTAGTCTTGTCTGTCTAGTCTTGTCTGTCTAGTCTTGTCTGTCTAGTCTTGTCTGTCTAGTCTTGTCTGTCTAGTCTTGTCTGTCTAGTCTTGTCTGTCTAGTCTTGTCTGTCTAGTCTTGTCTGTCTAGTCTTGTCTGTCTAGTCTTGTCTGTCTAGTCTTGTCTGTCTAGTCTTGTCTGTCTAGTCTTGTCTGTCTAGTCTTGTCTGTCTAGTCTTGTCTGTCTAGTCTTGTCTGTCTAGTCTTGTCTGTCTAGTCTTGTCTGTCTAGTCTTGTCTGTCTAGTCTTGTCTGTCTAGTCTTGTCTGTCTAGTCTTGTCTGTCTAGTCTTGTCTGTCTAGTCTTGTCCTGTCTAGTCTTGTCTGTCTAGTCTTGTCTGTCTAGTCTTGTCTGTCTAGTCTTGTCTGTCTAGTCTGTCTAGTCTTGTCTGTCTAGTCTTGTCTGTCTCAGTCTTGTCTGTCTAGTCTTGTCTGTCTAGTCTTTGTCTGTCTAGTCTTGTCTGTCTAGTCTTGTCTGTCTAGTCTTGTCTGTCTAGTCTTGTCTGTCTAGTCTTGTCTGTCTAGTCTTGTCTGTCTAGTCTTGTCTGTCTAGTCTTGTCTGTCTAGTCTTGTCTGTCTAGTCTTGTCTGTCTAGTCTTGTCTGTCTAGTCTTGTCTGTCTAGTCTTGTCTGTCTAGTCTTGTCTGTCTAGTCTTGTCTGTCTAGTCTTGTCTGTCTAGTCTTGTCTGTCTAGTCTTGTCTGTCTAGTCTTGTCTGTCTAGTCTGTGTCTGTCTAGTCTTGTCTGTCTAGTCTTGTCCTGTCTAGTCTTGTCTGTCTAGTCTTGTCTAGTCTTGTCTGTCTAGTCTTGTCTGTCTAGTCTTGTCTGTCTAGTCTTGTCTGTCTAGTCTTGTCTGTCCTAGTCTTGTCTGTCTAGTCTGTCTGTCTTGTTGTCTAGTCTTGTCTGTCTAGTCTTGTCTGTCTAGTCTTGTCTGTCTAGTCTTGTCTGTCTAGTCTTGTCTGTCTAGTCTTGTCTGTCTAGTCTTGTCTGTCTAGTCTTGTCTGTCTAGTCTTGTCTGTCTAGTCTTGTCTGTCTAGTCTTGTCTGTCTAGTCTTGTCTGTCTAGTCTTGTCTGTCTAGTCTTGTCTGTCTAGTCTTGTCTGTCTAGTCTTGTCTGTCTAGTCTTGTCTGTCTAGTCTTGTCTGTCTAGTCTTGTCTGTCTAGTCTTGTCTGTCTAGTCTTGTCTGTCTAGTCTTGTCTGTCTAGTCTTGTCTGTCTAGTCTTGTCTGTCTAGTCTTGTCTGTCTAGTCTTGTCTGTCTTGTCTGTCTAGTCTTGTCTGTCTAGTCTTGTCTGTCTAGTCTTGTCTGTCTAGTCTTGTCTGTCTAGTCTTGTCTGTCTAGTCTTGTCTGTCTAGTCTTGTCTGTCTAGTCTTGTCTGTCTAGTCTTGTCTGTCTAGTCTTGTCTGTCTAGTCTTGTCTGTCTAGTCTTGTCTGTCTAGTCTTGTCTGTCTAGTCTTGGTCTGTCTAGTCTTGTGTCTGTCTAGTCTTGTCTGTCTAGTCTTGTCTGTCTAGTCTTGTCTGTCTAGTCTTGTCTGTCTAGTCTTGTCTGTCTAGTCTTGTCTGTCTAGTCTTGTCTGTCTAGTCTTGTCTGTCTAGTCTTGTCTGTCTAGTCTTGTCTGTCTAGTCTTGTCTGTCTAGTCTTGTCTGTCTAGTCTTGTCTGTCTAGTCTTGTCTGTCTAGTCTTGTCTGTCTAGTCTTGTCTGTCTAGTCTTGTCTGTCTAGTCTTGTCTGTCTAGTCTTGTCTGTCTAGTCTTGTCTGTCTAGTCTTGTCTGTCTAGTCTTGTCTGTCTAGTCTTGTCTGTCTAGTCTTGTCTGTCTAGTCTTGTCTGTCTAGTCTTGTCTGTCTAGTCTTGTCTGTCTAGTCTTGTCTGTCTAGTCTTGTCTGTCTAGTCTTGTCTGTCTAGTCTTGTCTGTCTAGTCTTGTCTGTCTAGTCTTGTCTGTCTAGTCTTGTCTGTCTAGTCTTGTCTGTCTAGTCTTGTCTGTCTAGTCTTGTCTGTCTAGTCTTGTCTGTCTAGTCTTGTCTGTCTAGTCTTGTCTGTCTAGTCTTGTCTGTCTAGTCTTGTCTGTCTAGTCTTGTCTGTCTAGTCTTGTCTGTCTAGTCTTGTCTGTCTAGTCTTGTCTGTCTAGTCTTGTCTGTCTAATCCTTGAAATCCAAAAGGAAATGAAGAAGAAAAAGCTCCAGTTAGCGCCCCAGAAAACGGAATGCGTACTGCTAGTGGGTCGGAGCAAGTTAAAGGAGATAACCATACAGATCGACGGAATAATGAATAGCACCATTAAAGTTCTCAAATATCTAGGAATCTATTTTGACCACAATATGAGAATAACCAAAAATGTCGAAATCATCGCAAAAAAGGCGGAAGAGTTATCTACCAAACTGTCTAGGATAATGCCTAACGTGGGGGGTGTAAGAAGCAGTAAAAGGAAAATACTTGCATCGGTAGTGTACTCGATAATGCTGTACGGGGCGCCAATCTGGTGCGAAACCATGAAATGTGCTAAATATAGAAACATAATGGAAAGTGTTCAAAGGAAAACACTCATAAGAATATGTAGCGCATACCGCACCACGTCAACTGCAGCACTTCAAGTGATCGCCGGAGTACCGCCAATAGAACTACTGGTGGACGAAAGATGCCGTATGCATAAAAAACAAAATGGACAAACCACGGCACAAATAAAAGAAGAAACTAAAAGGAAATGGCAGGGGAAATGGAATGAACTGCAAGATAAGGGCGAGTGGACCAAAAAACTGATCCCGGATATAATAAAGTGGACAAACAGGAAACATGGAGAGGTGGGATACAACATCACACAAATTCTGGGTGGCCATGGCTGTTTTGCAGCCTACCTCAAACGGTTCCATCTACAGGAATCGGAAGACTGCACCTACTGTGGGGAGGTAGTCACAGTTGAACATACCGCTTTCTACTGCCCCCGATGTACAAGCGAAAGACTTGAGATGGAGGTACGCATAGGAGCGACCTTAACCAACACGCACATGACGGCAATCATGCTGAGGAGTGATGAAGACTGGGAGGTTGTAGAAAAGGGTATGAAGAAAATTATTGATAAAAAGGAAGAGGAAGAAAGAAGAAGGAATATACAACTAGTGAGAACGAAATATTAGAACAGCCCTCCCTTGAAGAAATGCTTTTGCGATTCCGAGGGATACAGCGAGCATTCCAGGGGGACCACTGGTCAAGTTAACGAAAGTGCTTGCTACGTACCCCCCCCCCCCCCAAAAAGTCTTGTCTGTCTAGTCTTGTCTGTCTAGTCTTGTCTGTCTAGTCTTGTCTGTCTAGTCTTGTCTGTCTAGTCATGTCTGTCTAGTCTTGTCTGTCTAGTCTTGTCTGTCTAGTCTTTTCTGTCTAGTCTTGTCTATCTAGTCTTGTCTGTCTAGTCTTGTCTGTCTAGTCTTGTCTGTCTAGTCTTGTCTGTCTAGTCTTGTCTGTCTAGTCTTGTCTGTCTAGTCTTGTCTGTCTAGTCTGTCTAGTCTTGTCTGTCTAGTCTTGTCTGTCTAGTCTTGTCTGTCTAGTCTTGTCTGTCTAGTCTTGTCTGCCTAGTCTTGTCTGTCTAGTCTTGTCTGTCTAGTCTTGTCTGTCTAGTCTTGTCTGTCTAGTCTTGTCTGTCTAGTTTTGTCTGTCTAGTCTTGTCTGTCTAGTCTTGTCTGTCCAGTCTTGTCTGTCTAGTCTTGTCTGTCTAGTCTTGTCTGTCTAGTCTGTCTAGTCTTGTCTGTCTAGTCTTGTCTGTCTAGTCTTGTCTGTCTAGTCTTGTCTGTCTAGTCTTGTCTGACTAGTCTTGTCTGTCTAGTCTTGTCTGTCTAGTCTTGTCTGTCTAGTCTTGTCTGTCTAGTCTTGTCTGTCTAGTCTTGTCTGTCTAGTCTTGTCTGTCTAGTCTTGTCTGTCTAGTCTTGTCTGTCTAGTCTTGTCTGTCTAGTCTTGTCTGTCTAGTCTTGTCTGTCTAGTCTTGTCTGTCTAGTCTTGTCTGTCTAGTCTTGTCTGTCTAGTCTTGTCTGTCTAGTCTTGTCTGTCTAGTCTTGTCTGTCTAGTCTTGTATGTCTAGTCTTGTCGGTCTAGTCTTGTCTGTCTAGTCTTGTCCATCTTGTTTTTCTAGTCTTGTCTGCCCAGTATTGTCTGTAGAGTCTTATCTAAGTATTAGCTATGTAACGATTTTCTGAATTATTTGTTTGAATGGTCAAGGCAGGAACCGTTGAAAAGGACAATTCAAGGGTGAAGGGTGAGAACCTGTTCCAAGGGTTACATAATTGACGGTTTCCTCGAACGTTTTTTTTTCGTTTTCTTTCGCATTCCAGACGGATTACATCTACAAATTAGTGCAGCAACTGCGACGACAGGTGCAGACGAAAAATTATGCAGAATGAGATGAAAACGGAAAATCGAAACGAAAGCACATCAGTAATCGAGTATTTATTGGAACTGTGTAACTTTGTTATAGCTTTTCGAAAATTAAGACTAAGAATTAGTGAAACTCAAATAGATTTTAAAATATAACTAATAGTTTTCTTTAATAATTCCCATGCATGTAGTCTTATAAACGAACATTAGTTAGTTAAGATGAATTTACCTTATTTCCTTATTTCGATACAGATATTCCAAAATCTATCATTGCGTTGCTAATCTTATTCCTCCCTTAATCTTAAAAACAATTATTGGCACCGAATTCCGACACAAAAGCAAAACGAATTCTGTTTCTTTCCTCGAGTATCTTTAATTTGATTATTTTGGGCGCCCGCAGGTATGCGCTTAACACTACTACATGCTTGAAACAATTTGAAACACACCGCGCGAGATTGCAATGTAGACTGCTTCAGGAGGCAGACGCAGAACCGAGTGGAGGAGGGATACGTTCACACACACTGCGAACGCGATGCACCAGTCTACGCATGACGCCGCCGTCCGCAATTATTCGCTAATCTATAAACTAATACCCTGCGCTTAAGGCTATGTTACGTAACGGATAACGCTGCGTTATGTAATCTGTACTCATGGACAGTCTCAATCTAACAAACAAGATTTAGCATTAACAAATATCTTAGACTAGAGAATTACTTCCATTCTGGTGAAAATGAAGTCATTTGAAGTGTCCTCAAAGTACAACGAGGTGTTGACATTCGCGCAAGCGATGTATCCGGGAAGTGTCGCTGAATTGTTTTTTTGTGTCTAGAAAGATAAGAATAGACAGACACGACAAGATAGACACGACAAGATAGACAAGACTAGACAGACAAAACTAGAACGACAGATTAGAGACTAGAGAGTTGACAGGCAAGACTAGACAGACAAAATTAGACAGATAAGACTCCGCTTTGGCTTTTAGTATGAGCCTCCCCGAGACAGACAAGACTAGACAAACAAAACTAAACAGACAATACTCTCACTAAACCCCCTATCCCACTTTGGCTTTTAGTATGCGCCACCCCGGTATTGAATATTTTGAATTCATTCAGGGTGAGCAGCACGGGCGGTAATTGAAAACCGCCCTATTTGTCGCCTCCCCGACCAGGATTCGAACCCGGGTCTCCCGCATTGAAAGGCAGGTATGTTGTCAACTACTCTACCGAGGAAGACAGACAGACAATACTAGACAGGCAAGACTAGACAGGGAATACTAGATAGCTAAGAATAGATATGCAAGACTAGACAGGCAAGACTGGACATGCAAGACTAGACAGGCGAGACTTGACAGACAAAACTAGAAGGACAAGAATAGACAGAAATGACTAGATATTCAAGACTTGATAAGCAAGATTAGAGAGACAAGTTTTAATAGGCAAGTTTAGACAAAAATATTTTTAGATAAATCTAGATAGACGAAACTAGACAGGCGGGACTAGACAGACGAGACTATACAGACGAGACAAGACAGACTAGACTAAACAGATAAGACTAAAGAAGAGAATGGTAATTTAGAAGCATTTAAATATATTTACTGTAAACCTTTTTTATATCCATTAGTGGCTTCCCACAGTCATAATCTCTTTTGTTAGACCACTTAGAATTTGTTCCCAAATATTTCTGAATCTTCCTTAAAAGCAACAACAGATTTGAAGATTTCAGAGAACACGAAACAGCTTGAAGCAAATATGAAAGGTTTGCTTTTATTATTGGGATATTCTCCGCTTATAGAATTGTTATGTAATGGTGTGCAGAAAGTTCGGGTCAAACTGAATAAGCGCAAAAGAAATCGAGGATCGATATTGGCCTACATTTGCGAGAGATGCGACCTGACCTAGGCCACCCTGCGCTGTTTACCTGCTTCCAGGTATAAAAACGAACTTGTGACAGGTGCTCGGGGACAAATTCTGCCTGACGATGACGAAGTGTTGGCGTTTTTTGCTCTCTCGAGAATTCGTGGAAACGTGAAAACCAGCTTCCCACAGGAACGCGCAGCGTTCCAAACCGGCAGCGCTTTGTTGGGATCGATAGCACAGTTTATAGCGCAGGACGTGTTATCCCGAAGGTTGAGTTCATACTCGACTCGCATTTCGCATGAAAAATGTTCGGCTCCATTGGTTATTCACTAACCCCCATTGACATCGCCCATGTGTTCTCTTTTTAAATATTTCCATAATTCCAACTTCAATAATGCTAACAAAAATTAATGGTAGCAAATATTTAATAAGCATTAATATGTATAATTTAATAAATCTTGTCTGTCTATTATTGTCTGCCTAGTGCTGTCTGTCTGCCCTCCTCGGTGGTGTAGTTGACAACATACCCGCCTTTCAATGCGGGAGACCCGGGTTTGAAACCTGGTCGGGTAGACGACAACTAGGGCGGGCAATAACCGTCCGGGCTGCCCACCCTGAATGATCGCAAAATATGCGATACTGGGTTGGCGCATACTAAAAGACAAGGTGAAATTGGCAGTTTAGTGAGAGCTTCCCCCGAACCACTTTCTTAGTGTTGTCTGGCTAGTCTTCTCTGCCTAGTCTTGTCTGTTTAGACTTGTCTGTCTAGTCTTGTTTGTCTAGTCTTGTCTGTCTAGTCTGGTCTGTCTAGTCTTGTCTGTCTAGTATATCTATAAAGATACCTACTGCAATTTTAGCAGTCCAGTGCTGCCTCCAATGTGTTCGTTATCTCGTGTAGAGCGTCCACTGTGGATTTGCCTGGCTGATAAGCGTATTGATGCTTATGGAGAGGACTTTTTTTAAGAGGTCCGCACCGTATGTGGTTGTCCACAATTTTTTCCATTGTTTTCAGGAGGAAGGAAGTGAGACTAATTGGTCGGTAGGACTTTGCCAGGTCTTGAGGCCTGCGCCCTGCCTTAGAGATGAATATCACCTTGGCCTCTTTCTATTCCAGCGGTATGTACGCCAGTTGAAAGCTGGCCTTAAATATCTCAGCAATGCAGGGGGCTATGGCTTCGATCCCTTTCTGCAGCATTGCCGGGAAAATGCCGTCAGGTCCGGCAGCCTTAAATGGCTTGAAACTGTTCACAGCCCATGCGACTTTTTGAACAGTAAACATGGTTGTTGCCATGTTTTTGCAGATTTTGGTTGGGCGCTTTATCCGCGTTGTCCCTTCACCAGTTATGGTTGATTTAGAGCCAGGAAAGTGCATCTGCAGTAAAACGCTAAGACTTTCCTCTAAATCTTTGGTATACTTACCACTCGGTGTCTTAATAAGCCCGATTTCATTTGAGTGGTCCTTTGCCAAAACCTTTGGCGACCTTGCCGTTGGGGTACATTGATCAATGCCCTCACAGAAGTCACGCCAGGTTTTCCTTTTCGACCTTCTCAATTCTTTGTTGTAATCAGTAAGTGATACTCTGTAGGCTTCCCAGTTGCCAGTTCTTTTCGCACCGTTGAAGGCTTTCCTGGCCGTCATTTTCAGACGTCCTAGCTCTTTGTTCCACCAGGGAACAGCCCTTGATTTTTGCATCTTTTTGAGAGGACTTCTAGTCTCGTAGGTGTGTGTTAGAACGCCTTTTAGACGAGACGCTGCTGCTTCCAGCTCGTCTGTTGTGTTTATAATGAGGCGGAGACCTTCGGTTTCCTGTCTGAGGATCTCTTTATAGAGGTCCCAGTCAGTACACCTAGGGTTCCTGCGCTCTATTACCACATTGTGTGCCTCACCTAAGTGGAACTCAATCTTTTGGTGGTCTGACATTGATGGTTCGTCGAGAACTCGCCAATCTATGATTAACTCTGTTGTAAAAGCATCAGCTAGAGTCAAATCTAAAACTTCCTGTCTGATTGCGTTTACAAACGCGTGGTGATCGCCACATCGTTAGTACATAAGTATTCGAGTAATTGCTTACCTCTGTTATTTGTGTCCGTGCTGCCCCACACCGTATGATGCGCGTTGGCATCGCAGCCCAGAATGTAGTGCTTGTTATTTTTGTTGCACCAGTCCACGAGGCGTATACGCCGCTTTGGAGTGATGCAGGTTTATTTACTGACACCACAACATGGCTCCTCATTCTTTTATTAGGCTTTAGTCGCCGGACTTCTTAGGCTTCTTAGAGCCATTAAGGTCCTGCGACTTCGTCATTGTTTTATGGTGGCGTCTGCTGACCCCTTCCCATCGCCGGATTTGGAAGTGCTGGGCTGTAATTCCGTCCCTTGCACTTTACAGCCTTCTCTCAACGAGATCTGTGCAAAGCCATAGTTGACACTGGATCCGAGCTCCCTGATTTTTCCTGCTTTGTCCACCGACAGGGTCATTTCCAGCGTTGGGCCTATTGGATTTCTCCTAAGGACCCTCCACGCCGAAGTTTTGAGGTCGTTTTGACATTCTACTAGAGATAGAATTCTTTCGGACTTCTCCTCTATGCTGTTTATGAAGTAGCCGATGAAGATTTCGTCGCGCGGCATCTCTGCCACTTCAACAATCCTCAGATCGGCTCCCTCCCATGGGTGGAGTTGGGCTTCAAGGCCCTTCACCCATTCAGCAATCTCTTGGTTCGCACAAGTCAGTGCTAACCATCCTGGACGCTGATGCGCCTGCAAGAAAGCGGGCTTAAAAGCCCTCCTCTCCCCATTTACAATAGCATCCAGAATGGCTTTCTGAACCGCTTTAATTTGGTCCTCCGTCATAAGGCTTTCAGGGTAGCATTTGCAGGTAATTCCTACCTTTATGGAGTTGACCAGTTGGCTGTAGGTAGCCGTACCGGCACTTACTGTAGGCACCTTGCGCCTTTCAGTTGCCTTCTCTGCCTCCGCTTGCTGAGCCATAGGCACTGCCTGCCTTTTGGCCCGCTTACTTTGGCACTTTTCAGGACTGCTCCCATCAGACCGCTGACGCTTATTGGGTTCTGAGGGTTTGGGATTGATAGGCACTAATGCCATATCCCTAGCCTCTTCTCCCGTTAAGCCTGATCTGATTAGGAACTTCATCCTTTTCCTGGCAGCGCAGCACATCCGCCGCTTCTTTGGGTCTTTTGTTTTTAGACCCTTAAGATTGACAGTGAGTTCCTCGTCGCTGCTCAATAGGAGTTCTGTTTCCTTTGTATGCACCCCAGTGCTTTCCATAGGCATTTCTGCACTTTTTGCTAGGTGTTTAGCCTCTGGTTTGGGTGAGCTTGAGAGGTCACCCGATCCTTTATTTTTAATTCCTTTTGTATCCATTTTTGGTCCCACGGGAAGCTAGGGAAATAAACAGTCACCTGCAGCAGAGCCCCGCATTACTACAAGAAGGCTGGTTTAAACCGGAGTTCGCCATTTTCCTGAGTTCGACCTACTAACGACCACCGCTTTCCCGTAGCCACGCAGCTATCGGCATAGGTTGTTCCACCATTAGCTTGGAGACAAAAATTATTGTGGGTATCATACCACTTGACCCGGGCGGTTAAGCCAAGGTCCCCAGACTCAATGCAGGCAGGACAAAGTCAGCTGACAGCAGAGAGCCCGGTATATCGGAACAGATATCACCACAAGATAAACTGCTCCGGCGTCGTTAACCCTTGTGCAGACCCTTGGCCACGACACTACAACCGGGTAGGGTGTGTATCTCTCTTAGTCTGATCTTTCACCTTTGACCTGTTCGGCACAGAAGCCCCCACCAGTAGCTGTGCTACCGCCGACTTAGCTCTTAGGGTCATTAAGATACTCAAGCTCCTTCACCACGGCAAGGTGGAGATACCTCGAAAAGAGAGTCTTGTCTACATAGTTTTGTCTGTTTAGTCCTGTCCATCTAGTCTTTGTTAGTCTTGTTTATCTACTCTTGTCTGTCTAGTCTTCTCTGTTTAATCTTGTCTCTTTAGACTTGTCTGTCTAGTGTCGTCTGTTTAATCCTGTCTGTCTATGATTGTCTATCTAGTCTTGTCTGTGTAGTTTTACGTGTTAAGTCAAGTCTGTCTTGTCCTGTATATCTAATCTTGTCCGTCTAGTCTTGTCTTGTCTTGTTTGTTAAGTCTTGTTTCTTTAGTATTATTTGTATAGAATTGTCACTTTAGAATTTTCTAGCCTTATCCGTACAGTCTTATTTGTTTAATCTTGTCTATCTAGTCTTGTCTGTTTATCTGTTATTTATCTGTTTAGAGTTTAAATTAGATTTAATTAAATTATCTTGAATTGTTTGAATCTCAAAAACTGAAGAGAATACTAGAAGGGCAAGTGTGGATATAACGGATTAAACAAACAAAACTAGATAGAGATAAGCCGACTAAATAGACAAGACAAACAGGACTAGAAGACTTTATTGCTATTATTATGTACGGTATGCACTAGTTATTAATAGTATCAGACATACAGTTATAAACATTTTTTTGAAATTCCTAAATGGGAAAGAATCAAGCAAGAAAAAAATAATTACTGAGATAGTAACGGTGAAAAAAGATAATGAATATTCATTACTATAAATATTATTATTAATCAATGATTAACACGTGAGTCGAGATATGCACATGCTAGCCAGCACAGACGTCCTGGACCAGGGGTCTCCAAACTTTTTTACACCGTCACCCTCTTCAATAACTCGACCTTTTGTTAAAACATCTAAATAGATGCATTTTATATTGGCTTCAGGGCTAGTAAGCGAATTTAAACCTGACGGAATCAAGAGAAACCATATTTATTTTACTTTTTAATATTCACTTGCACAACTTTATCAATAAGTTAGAATTGGTAAAACCATCCTACGTTATAGATAATCATACAAACTTAAAACAAGCGGAACACAGCCAATATATATAAATATATTCAGCCTTTCCGGAGCTCTATAACAATTACTGAGTCTTTTTAGGACTACCAAAGATTGTAGATTGTAGATATGGTAGTGACGACTTGTACTGCGACCTTTATAGATCTATTGTACCCCCCTCCTCTTCCAAGCGTTGGTGTACTTACCCATTTAGAACGCTTCCTCTAATCCTGATTCCGTTAGGAATTTCTGGATCTAGGTGGGATTCAAGGCCTGCAGCTCCTCTGTGTTCAAGCAGTGAGCCCCGAGGTACATCTGTCTCTTGCGGAGTAGTGTTCCACAGTCTTTGAGCAGATGTTTGGGGGTTTCCTCTGCTGAACCGCAGAATCTGCATCCGTCATCCTCCTCTAGGCCTAGGGCCTTGAGATGTTTCCTAAGTCTGCAGTGTCCCGTCAGGACTCCTGTCAGAATTCTAAGTTTGTTCCTGCTTAATTTCAGGCAAGCTTTTGTTCTTTTTTGGTTTAGAGATCCCAACATCACTTTGGACTGCTGTAGCCCTGGAAGTTCTTTCCAGGTTTTCATCCATTGTTCTCTTGTTTCTTCATCTAAACTTTTGTAGATGGTGTTCACACTCATGCCGCAAAAGGGTTCTGGACCTATAAATGAACTACTGGATCCCTTGTTTGTTAGGTGATCGGCTTCTTCGTTTCCTATACCAGTGTGTCCTGGTACCCAGTATAGCGTTACTTTATTGTTTTTGTCAAGCTTGTTTAGCTTTCCCACACAGTCCAATACCAGTTTGGATCTGATAGTGTATGAGCTAATGGCCTTGATGGCTGCTTGGCTGTCTGACAGGATAGCAATTCGTTTTTTGCGATAATTCCTGTCGCAGGTAAACTGTGCACATCTTTCGATTGCGTGTACCTCTGCTTGGAAGATACTTTGGGGATGTTTCCATGGATTCGAAGTACTTGGTACGAGGTCCAAACACTCCTGCACCAGTACCTTCCTTTGTCTTCGAACCATCTGTATACCACTTGATAGCATTTTGCTCTATGTGGTATGCTGAGGATTCGTCGCACCAATCGGCTTTACTACTACACATTACTGTGTAGTTTTTCTCGAGGTGGTATTTGCATACCATTTCGTCTTTTGGTGCTTCCAGCCAGGGGATCTTGGCAGCGAGGCTGTTTCTGTCTCTGCTCCCGATTATTTTACCTTTGCCTATTCCTTCCTTGCTGAACCTTACAATCACCGATCTGGCGGCCCTTTCCACCACAAGGTGCAGCGGAGTCAGATCCAGCAGCAGCTCCATTGCGGCTGTCGGACACGACCCCATCGCCCCGTGATGCAGACACACGCCAGTCTTTGAATCCTCTCAATCTGTTTCCTCATAGAGGCCAGCTTGGTTCTGCTTCCTAGGACTACCAAAACAAATTTCATGTGAAATTTGTAAATTATTTTAAAGCTTTTTTATGTTTTTTGATGAGAGCTATGAAGATGTACTGAAAGCTATAAAATAACTTACAAATTTAACATGAGATTTGTTTTGATAGCTCTGGAAAGGCTGAATATATTTATATATTCAGGCTGTGTTCTGTTTATTTTAAGTTTGAGTAATTAGTTTATTTTCATTCTCTGATTAATCAATTTCTTCAAACTGAATAAATTTATTTACTAATTTGATGAAGTTTTCGAGAATGAAAACAGATCTTCAACTTGGATGAAACCGGATTTGCTTGAAAGTTCCTACAAAGAAGCTAAATCAATGCCCGGTTTCAAGGCTTTTAAAGACATGATCACGTTATTGTTGGGAGGAAATTTTGCTGTTTAAAGCGTTTCCCAATTTATAGCTCAGAGAACCCACGTGCATTGAAACAAATTCAAAATAAACGAGAACAAAAGGTCCTCGCTTAACGACCTGGTCATGGTTACGAAGCTCGGTATTGAATTGAGTAGTACCCCCAGATGTTTAAATGTAGACAACAGATATGTTAACGCGTATTTCATATTCACTTTCTTTAACAAAATATTAAGTTTTCTTCTAGTATTTTGCTTTCCTTCTTGTATTGATTGAACTTTCATATAAAAGAAAATGCGTAGAGAGAAAATTGACAATTTAAAAAATAACACTCTTAACTAATGAATAATTTTGGTTAAACAAAAAATGAAAGTGAAAATATCTAAAAGCACCACAAATATAATTGAATAATGCAACGATTAGAAACGTCTAATTAGCAATTACATATTTATTTTGCCATTTATTTGGAAATGCGCGAGATTTTTTCGCTCGCGTGGAAAACGCTTCTGTCTATTGTATTTGCGTCGCTGCAACACCGTTATAAATCACACTCTCGCACCGCATTAATGCAAATCCATTCGAAAAGTAAGAGTGAAACCGTTTTCAAATACACACAACTACAAAAAAACTTTTTAATATTAATTAGTTTATGAATATTAATTCTCTACTGATTTCAATACAGTTTTCTTACGAACCGTTGCAAGTGACATATAAAACTTGATTAAAGTAATAAATTAATATTAAAAGACAAGACTATGCTGTTCAAATTACACAGACAAGACTAGACAGATAAGACTAGACAGACAAGACTAGACAGACAAGACTAGACAGACAAGACTAGACAGACAAGACTAGACAGACAAGACTAGACAGACAAGACTAGACAGACAAGACTAGACAGACAAGACTAGACAGACAAGACTAGACAGACAAGACTAGACAGACAAGACTAGACAGACAAGACTAGACAGACAAGACTAGACAGACAAGACTAGACAGACAAGACTAGACAGACAAGACTAGACAGACAAGACTAGACAGACAAGACTAGACAGACAAGACTAGACAGACAAGACTAGACAGACAAGACTAGACAGACAAGACTAGACAGACAAGACTAGACAGACAAGACTAGACAGACAAGACTAGACAGACAAGACTAGACAGACAAGACTAGACAGACAAGACTAGACAGACAAGACTAGACAGACAAGACTAGACAGACAAGACTAGACAGACAAGACTAGACAGACAAGACTAGACAGACAAGACTAGACAGACAAGACTAGACAGACAAGACTAGACAGACAAGACTAGACAGACAAGACTAGACAGACAAGACTAGACAGACAAGACTAGACAGACAAGACTAGACAGACAAGACTAGACAGACAAGACTAGACAGACAAGACTAGACAGACAAGACTAGACAGACAAGACTAGACAGACAAGACTAGACAGACAAGACTAGACAGACAAGACTAGACAGACAAGACTAGACAGACAAGACTAGACAGACAAGACTAGACAGACAAGACTAGACAGACAAGACTAGACAGACAAGACTAGACAGACAAGACTAGACAGACAAGACTAGACAGACAAGACTAGACAGACAAGACTAGACAGACAAGACTAGACAGACAAGACTAGACAGACAAGACTAGACAGACAAGATTAGACAGACAAGACTAGACAGACAAGACTAGACAGACAGACTAGACAGACAAGACTAGACAGACAAGACTAGACAGACAAGACTAGACAGACAAGACTAGACAGACAAGACTAGACAGACAAGACTAGACAGACAAGACTAGACAGACAAGACTAGACAGACAAGACTAGACAGACAAGACTAGACAGACAAGACTAGACAGACAAGACTAGACAGACAAGACTAGACAGACAAGACTAGACAGACAAGACTAGACAGACAAGACTAGACAGACAAGACTAGACAGACAAGACTAGACAGACAAGACTAGACAGACAAGACTAGACAGACAAGACTAGACAGACAAGACTAGACAGACAAGACTAGACAGACAAGACTAGACAGACAAGACTAGACAGACAAGACTAGACAGACAAGACTAGACAGACAAGACTAGACAGACAAGACTAGACAGACAAGACTAGACAGACAAGACTAGACAGACAAGACTAGACAGACAAGACTAGACAGACAAGACTAGACAGACAAGACTAGACAGACAAGACTAGACAGACAAGACTAGACAGACAAGACTAGACAGACAAGACTAGACAGACAAGACTAGACAGACAAGACTAGACAGACAAGACTAGACAGACAAGACTAGACAGACAAGACTAGACAGACAAGACTAGACAGACAAGACTAGACAGACAAGACTAGACAGACAAGACTAGACAGACAAGACTAGACAGACAACAGACTAGACAGACAAGACTAGACAGACAAGACTAGACAGACAAGACTAGACAGACAAGACTAGACAGACAAGACTAGACAGACAAGACTAGACAGACAAGACTAGACAGACAAGACTAGACAGACAAGACTAGACAGACAAGACTAGACAGACAAGACTAGACAGACAAGACTAGACAGACAAGACAAGACGAGACAGACAAGACTAGACAGACAAGACTAGACAGACAAGACTAGACAGACAAGACTAGACAGACAAGACTAGACAGACAAGACTAGACAGACAAGACTAGACAGACAAGACTAGACAGACAAGACTAGACAGACAAGACTAGACAGACAAGACTAGACAGACAAGACTAGACAGACAAGACTAGACAGACAAGACTAGACAGACAAGACTAGACAGACAAGACTAGACAGACAAGACTAGACAGACAAGACTAGACAGACAAGACTAGACAGACAAGACTAGACAGACAAGACTAGACAGACAAGACTAGACAGACAAGACTAGACAGACAAGACTAGACAGACAAGACTAGACAGACAAGACTAGACAGACAAGACTAGACAGACAAGACTAGACAGACAAGACTAGACAGACAAGACTAGACAGACAAGACTAGACAGACAAGACTAGACAGACAGACTAGACAGACAAGACTAGACAGACAAGACTAGACAGACAAGACTAGACAGACAAGACTAGACAGACAAGACTAGACAGACAAGACTAGACAGACAAGACTAGACAGACAAGACTAGACAGACAAGACTAGACAGACAAGACTAGACAGACAAGACTAGACAGACAAGACTAGACAGACAAGACTAGACAGACAAGACTAGACAGACAAGACTAGACAGACAAGACTAGACAGACAAGACTAGACAGACAAGACTAGACAGACAAGACTAGACAGACAAGACTAGACAGACAAGACTAGACAGACAAGACTAGACAGACAAGACTAGACAGACAAGACTAGACAGACAAGACTAGACAGACAAGACTAGACAGACAAGACTAGACAGACAAGACTAGACAGACAAGACTAGACAGACAAGACTAGACAGACAAGACTAGACAGACAAGACTAGACAGACAAGACTAGACAGACAAGACTAGACAGACAAGACTAGACAGACAAGACTAGACAGACAAGACTAGACAGACAAGACTAGACAGACAAGACTAGACAGACAAGACTAGACAGACAAGACTAGACAGACAAGACTAGACAGACAAGACTAGACAGACAAGACTAGACAGACAAGACTAGACAGACAAGACTAGACAGACAAGACTAGACAGACAAGACTAGACAGACAAGACTAGACAGACAAGACTAGACAGACAAGACTAGACAGACAAGACTAGACAGACAAGACTAGACAGACAAGACTAGACAGACAAGACTAGACAGACAAGACTAGACAGACAAGACTAGACAGACAAGACTAGACAGACAAGACTAGACAGACAAGACTAGACAGACAAGACTAGACAGACAAGACTAGACAGACAAGACTAGACAGACAAGACTAGACAGACAAGACTAGACAGACAAGACTAGACAGACAAGACTAGACAGACAAGACTAGACAGACAAGACTAGACAGACAAGACTAGACAGACAAGACTAGACAGACAAGACTAGACAGACAAGACTAGACAGACAAGACTAGACAGACAAGACTAGACAGACAAGACTAGACAGACAAGACTAGACAGACAAGACTAGACAGACAAGACTAGACAGACAAGACTAGACAGACAAGACTAGACAGACAAGACTAGACAGACAAGACTAGACAGACAAGACTAGACAGACAAGACTAGACAGACAAGACTAGACAGACAAGACTAGACAGACAAGACTAGACAGACAAGACTAGACAGACAAGACTAGACAGACAGACTAGACAGACAAGACTAGACAGACAAGACTAGACAGACAAGACTAGACAGACAAGACTAGACAGACAAGACTAGACAGACAAGACTAGACAGACAAGACTAGACAGACAAGACTAGACAGACAAGACTAGACAGACAAGACTAGACAGACAAGACTAGACAGACAAGACTAGACAGACAAGACTAGACAGACAAGACTAGACAGACAAGACTAGACAGACAAGACTAGACAGACAAGACTAGACAGACAAGACTAGACAGACAAGACTAGACAGACAAGACTAGACAGACAAGACTAGACAGACAAGACTAGACAGACAAGACTAGACAGACAAGACTAGACAGACAAGACTAGACAGACAAGACTAGACAGACAAGACTAGACAGACAAGACTAGACAGACAAGACTAGACAGACAAGACTAGACAGACAAGACTAGACAGGACAAGACTAGACAGACAAGACTAGACAGACAAGACTAGACAGACAAGACTAGACAGACAAGACTAGACAGACAAGACTAGACAGACAAGACTAGACAGACAAGACTAGACAGACAAGACTAGACAGACAAGACTAGACAGACAAGACTAGACAGACAAGACTAGACAGACAAGACTAGACAGACAAGACTAGACAGACAAGACTAGACAGACAAGACTAGACAGACAAGACTAGACAGACAAGACTAGACAGACAAGACTAGACAGACAAGACTAGACAGACAAGACTAGACAGACAAGACTAGACAGACAAGACTAGACAGACAAGACTAGACAGACAAGACTAGACAGACAAGACTAGACAGACAAGACTAGACAGACAAGACTAGACAGACAAGACTAGACAGACAAGACTAGACAGACAAGACTAGACAGACAAGACTAGACAGACAAGACTAGACAGACAAGACTAGACAGACAAGACTAGACAGACAAGACTAGACAGACAAGACTAGACAGACAAGACTAGACAGACAAGACTAGACAGACAAGACT